>VZRM01006293.1:78607-234910 GCA_013397955.1 Grantiella picta | reverse complement strand
CCGCCCCTGCCCGCGGGCGCAGCGCGGAGGACACGCCCCATGCAGCCAGGCAGCGCTGCCTTTGTCGCCTTTATTCAGTCCGCTGTCACCCCGCGTGACACCCCTCAGCAGCCACGGACCTACGGGGCAGGTGCGCGGTGCTTGTACGCCTGGGCAGTGTCAAACCACGTCTTCTCCACAGCTTCCTGGCCCACCTCGAACATTGTCATTAAGTGTTTCCAGCCGGTTTTGGCCGTGATTGTGAGGTAGTCCTTGTTCTCCGGGTACAGCAGAGCCGTGTGGGCGGCGATGACGAGGGACTGTGCAAACCTGCCGCTCACCAGGAGGAAGAGGGCAGCTCTCTCCTCGGCGCTGAGTGGCACGACGCTCTCGAAGCCTGCGAGAACGTGCCCCCCAACGCTCAGAGGCTCGGGGCTCTCAATCATCATGTACATGATGGCTATCGCCACCTCAAACACGTAATAGCCATAACTCATGTCGCTAAAGTCCAGAATGCCAGACACTCTGTACTGGGCATTCTCCAGGGAAGCACAACTGGAGTCTACGAGAATGTTGTGGTCATTGAGGTCTCCATGATTGATACCTAAACACAGAACAAACAGAAACAGTATTTAATAATTATTAAACAGCTGAAAGAGCTTTAGGAAGATGCACATCAAACTAACAACTACAAAACCGCACTAGTCTCCTGCAGCATTGAGTGCTGTCTTTCACATTTTCACTGCTTCCCATGAACCTCCACCACACTGCCAGATAACCACAGCAATGGACAAGAGGGAGCTTTAGAGATCTCACTTCAGGCTGGTGTGACCTGCAATACACTACATGTTTTCCAAACACACAGTAGTAGTTTCCAGCTACAAAACATTCACATTATCATCAACATCAATGTGAGTTGAATTCCAAAAATATGATTAAGGACTTATCTGGGCCTCTATGAAAGGTAGTACTGTACTCCGCATATACTTAGTAAGCTGGTAAAAGAGCATGAAAATCAAACCTTAACTGGGAGCAAACTCAGCAGAAAGATAGAACTGACCCTGACTGGACAGAACATTCATCCCAGCTTACTCTGTTCTGTGCACATTCAGCACAGTATTTGTCCATGCCAAGGCTAGGAAAAAGAGATTTACTTTTTTTGCTATTTTTTTCCTTCTCCACAGACCTAAACTCCTGTAAGAAATTTCTGTATCTCAGTTCAACAAAATTACAATGAGAATAAAATACTCACAGGCTCGGAAACTGCTCAGCTTGGGTATTACTTTGCCTTTAAACTGCTCAATAACTTGTTCCACCACTGCACGGTATTTGTTCTGGCCCAAGGCATAAATGTACTGATCTAGAAGAGGAACATTTGCCAGGTTCCAAATGAACTGACCTCGATGCAGACTTTTTACTGATGGATGACAGAATTTCTTTGGAAAAAGCACAAAATAAAATAGGCCGTAAGTAAAAAACGCTGGGTTTCTGATTAAAGGGCTTGATTCAAAACCCCTATTAATGTTAGCAGGATTCTAATAAGACTCACTACAAAGCACCATGACGTGGACTTTTGTTTTATATCAAGTGAAAAAATAACCTGAAGAATGATTAAGGCAAGCATCTTACCTACATACAGCCTGAATGGTTGTTCCCCATGTTTTAGATACAAAGATTACCTTAAGTCATTTGTCACTTCAATACTCTAAAACTGCCATTCCCTGTCTATAGTGTGATGTTACGTAGTGACTTTGAGCCCTTGCCAAGGCCAGAGTCCCACTTTGACAGAGCTCAGCCTGCACAGCTGGTGCTGCAGAAAGCTGTGGGAGCACCAGAGACACAAAACCTGCCAGCATGCTGGGAACAGGCATGTGCTTTGGAAGGTGGGAGGACCTTTGGGGGACAAGCCTTAGGAACAGCTGGTGTGTGAAAAATCCAGAGCACAGTATTTATGGAGACACTGACCACGGTTTTATTCTTATGAAAATTTGCCTTTGTACATCCAGGCCTCACTACTTTAAATAAACGAGGTCCTTACCCTCTCTCTCACAAGCAAATGGAAGAGATGGTTTATAAAATGACATTCAGAGAGGAAAAGCATCTCTCCCACTGCACACCCCATCCTTATCTTGGACTCCTCAAATGCTTATTATGGTGACCGCTGGGCCAGATTTGATCAGTGCATAAGACAAAAAAAAAAACCACCCAACTTCCCAGACAAAAACCAGCCAGAGTAGCTGGCTTTCTTTTAAGGAAAAAAACAACCAAAACTATGCTTTGTAATTAAGGCTCTTGAAGATCACTAAATGATAACCAAAAGTGGATAGTGTGTGAACAAGTGAAGAACAAGATCAAGTCTAAACCTTGGGGGGTGACAATCCATATGTTAAGGGAATAAAGAGTCTTTTCCATCAGAATTGCTTCTCATTAACTACTTCCTCCTTCGCAGGATCAGTCACAGGCATATTTTGAGACTATCTTATTTTAATCACATTGTAAGAGTGTGACCAGCATGCTGGAAGGCAGCAGTAAGTTATCTTTCCCAACTGAAAAATGCTATTGTAATTTAAGAATGTGGTTAGTAAAACTGGCAATTCACATTTCATAACTGTCTGAAGTCAGAAGATGAGAAGAAAAGCTAATGAAAGGTTAATAAATAATGTGAGTTCTTTCATACATCACACTTAGTTACTGGCTGATTGATCAGCTTTATCATCCTGTATAACTAGAGAGTAAAGAGAACTTAGTTTGCATTATGATTATTTAAGCGGAAGTGGGGCAAATGAGAAGTGTTGTAGATCTGTTTGTTGGCACAGCTGGCATTGTAGGGAGGGAACCAGCTGCTACCAGTGTGAAATGGTCACAGTGCTAATGATGAGAAGGAAGGCAGCAAGTCAGAAGGAATTCAAAGTAATAGATCAGCCAGCTGTGCACTACACAAAAATCCTTCAAAACAAGCTTGGCATCCTTCTAATTTGAGAATAAGGGTTCATTCTCCTTTATTTACTAGGTTTGAAACACTAACAGGTGAGCTTTGCATAAATAAGAAGAACTCCTTATCTCCCTGTTCACGGTAGAAAAATGCATTGCAGAAGGATCACCAGTACCATGTCACTTGCCATGTACTTGGGGAAAGGCTTTAGGAGCAGCCAGCTTGGAGGCTGGCACCTGAGCCATGAGTCAAACTGACATCTGCAGTCACCAGCTTGAATTTTGCAGGTCAGAAAAGCAGGCAGCCAGCACATGACCAAATGCTAAAGAGACACTGATTAACAGAGAAGTCTGAGGCTGAGTTATGAGAACTCACCTCTGAGAGCACTTTATCCACGCTGGCAGCGAGCCTCCCGATCTCATACAGGATCTGAGCATTGGTGGCAATTTTTGCTACTGGTGTACCTGGCAGGTAAGTCAGCAGTCTGACCATGTACTTCTTGCTCCCAGGTCTAGTATCTGACAACGAGACATGCAGTTACTCGTTCTGGTATGTGTTATTGAGTACTAGTTAACACAAGAGGCAAAAAAGGTTTATCCCAGTGTAAAAGTTGTCAGATGTAGCTCATGAAACAGATTTCATGCAAAGGTTTCATTTATCAGAATGTTATATAATAATGTACAAACCATAACACACTTACAAAATCTATGCTGGATTTTTAGTTTAGTCCTTGTGCTTGGAACTGACACAGCACCAAACAGGGCTTCTCCAGTGCCTGCACACACTCACATAATTTTGCAGCAGAACAGGTCTCAGGAATCCCAGATGTTGTATGGAAGTTACAGTGACTAGTAAAAGCTAAATGCCAACACAATTTTTCTTCCAGACACTGTTAAAGCAATTTGTTCTGGCATCAGAGATGGGCCAGAACCGTATTTTACACCACTCTGCTGGCAAATAATTACGAGCATCACGTAGTCAATGAGGCTTTTTTCCCCTTTTCTTGTGCACAGAACAGATGTCAGATAAATGTTTTCTCCAATTCGTTAAACTGAAGTGTTTTCCAAAGTGTCTTCCTCGTTAATTATTAGTCTCTCTGAGTTGCTTTGTTTCTGGTATTTTAAGTTTGGACTATTATGGCTGGCATATAGGTCACCTGATGCATATCCCTACTATTTAAACACAAGCCTAGAGTTTCCCTTCAGCATATACATGGTGTGCTGTATCGCAAGCTACTGCCGAGCTAAGGGTGAGAGTGGGGCAGTAAAGGTGCTCACAATGGCTCACCTCCCGGCTCCAGGGACATTATGTTACCATCTTTTGTGAGATAAGGAGTAGCTGAAGGGAAACCTTCAGCACTGAGAAACATCATGGCCTGGGTCTGTGCTTTGATGAGGTCAGGCTCCCGGCTGTCTTCTGAATTGGTGATTTTGAGGACATACTCAGCAGCACCTTCAGCTGAGACACGCACGTGGAAGTTCTGATCATCATAGCTGGGGAGTGATCTGATCCAAGATACCTTCAATCCAAACACCCTGTCAACCAATTCAGCTGCTTCTTGCTCACCAAATGCTGGTTTGGTCAAGGTCTGGGGCAAGCAGTCATTTCCAGAAGACATTGTGTCTCTAGAAGAAAAAGAAAAGCTGGATGATCTGATTTGTATTCTGACATCAGAAGCATTAATTACTGCAACAAAATACATTCAGCTACTGAGAAGGGTTTCCTACATTTATTAAACAAGCAAAGAAAACCAAACCCCCGTGCCAGCTCGAGTTTCTTACATCATGGCTTATCCACCACTTAGGCTGCAGCCCCTCCAAAGAAAGACTGCTCGAGAGATGCACTCAATCTGTTCAGAATAGCAGACATGAAAAGCTTATTAAACTAGCTTTTATTAGTTCTAGCAGAAGCCTAACCTGGTATTGTTGATTAGTAGGAATGACTCCCTAAGGAACAGAGTTGCTGAATTCCTGATCAGGAAGTTTTCAATTCCTGTCTGCAAAAGGCAAGAAGTATTTTAATAAATCATAACGCTAAAGCAGCTTAAATCTTTCCGCTTGGTCACGGCCTTCCCAATTGCTGTGCTAAGAATGGCAGCACAAACCTGCAGCCGCTCGCTCGTCTCTCGCCCGCCCGGCAGCAGGAATCCCGAGCCTCCCCAGAGCAGCAACCCTTGGACTCGGCGGGAGCCGCGCCAACCTTTGCCCAGCCCGGGGAGGCCGAGGAGCTGCAGGAGCGGCCGTCAGTCGGGGGCCCCGAGAGCCAAGCCGGCCCAGCCCCCGGCAGGCTCTCGGCCGAAGCGCCTAGCGTTCAGCGGAACGCGGAGCTGCGGCAGCCCCGAGCGCGGAGAGGACAGGAGAGGACAGCAGAGGCCCGGGGGCTGTGCGCTGCAGGCGGCCTGGCCGCACCTCCCGGCCGCGGGCAGCGCAGCTCAGCCTCCCGCAGGAGCCCAGCTCTAGAGCACGGGCTTTGTTTCCCCCACAGCACGAGGGAAGGAAAGCTGCGACTTCCTGTCACAAAGGCAGAGCGCTTTAAAAACCCTGCGCCCACAGCGAGCAGCAGGGAAGATAGCCGTTTTATTCCTTTGTTTAAACCTTTCTATCGGCACTCCAGATCAAAATCTCTGCCAAATGCTTCGACTGAAGACCACATATATAAAATATACATAATAAACCTGAGGCGTCTTGCTCAGGATGTCCTATAGACTTTTCAGTCCTAGAAATTTTTACACTTAATGAAGTCTCTCTAACAAACCTCAAGATTATTAGAGAAATCCCTTATGAAACTGCTAATGAAAAAAATAATCTGCCATGATTGATGTTCTGCTATGACAAAATGAGGAACCTGAAGAAAAATGAATTTAGGAAAGGCATGCTGAAAGACAAAACAAAACAAAACAAACAACCCAAACAAAACCACCTAAAGCATCTTGGTTTTAAGTAAATCAGTTAAGAATCCTCTATCACAAAATTTCAGTATTATTTGTAATATTAAGGACACAAAATTGAAAACATTTTAATTAAATTGGGAATTTAGAAAAGGGAAACCATTTCCCCAAGAAACAATTTTTTCCCCTCCAGTTTGAAAACGGATGTTACTAAAAGTGATTGACCAAATATTCTCACAAGAAATCACAAAATTAAGTTTTTCTCAAAAAGAAAAGAGCTCCGTAAAATATTTAGGGTTCCCTCTCATGATTTGAGGCCCACTGAAGCTTTATCTCATCACAACAAAATTAATACAAGGGGAAAGCCTTCTTGCTGTGTTTTAACATAACTGATTACAGAAATGTACTCCTGCTCTCTGCAAACAAAATTATAATGCATTTTGCAGATCTGTACCTCATTACTCTTGCTTCAGTTGCCAGACTGGAGTGCCAAAACTGAAGACCTATAAACTTCTGTGCTTCTCCTGCCTGCCTGGTGCTCTGGGGGAAGCTCACCGTGGTTGTGAGGCAACGCAGAGGTTGAAGGTTGTACTTGGGCCTGTCTCATTATCTGTAGAAAGATAGACTTGAATAATTTAGTATCCAAGTGTTGAATTCCAGTCTAATGCCCCTGCTGAAAGTGAGGGTTGAAGTAGGTTAGTGTTGGACATCCCCAAATCACTTCTGAGGATCTTGTCATAGCTGTAACCTTGGCCAAGAGCTTGCTTTAATCCAGGATTTCATCTAGATTCTAAATTAGACATTTTTCAGAAGGGAAAAAAAAGGTTATTCAAAAAGCATTTGCTGTAACATCCAGACTGGTGTCTGGAGCACAGCTAACCCAGAGAACATCCTTCCACACCAGCTAAACATGCTTTGCAAGCCCAAGTCAAACACTCCTAACAAGAAAATTAAAACATACATAATTATATAATACATAGTATTATCTCTTTTCTTTAATCACCCCACCCCTTCACACACAGTACCATTTAAAGTGTATTTCACACTATCTATTCAGAATAGATGGTAACATACAAGAACTGTGATACAATTTTATTAAAAATAATTTACAGCATCAGTAACATTTTATGCACAATTTTCATCAATTGAACTTAAGATATATCTATACAATACTTACTGAACTTAAAACTTACACTGTTCTGTTGGCTTTAAACAGCAGACATTGATTTGCAGTTGCTTAAATATGATTAATATACATAGCTTCTTGTCCTTATACTTAGGTGTAAAATGTATAAACATCAATGCTATCCCAAAGCTTCATAATTTGGGATGGGGAGGAAGAGGGAAGCAAGAAGAGAAAACATTTACAAAAATTTAAACAAGATTCTCCCCCCAAATCCAAATGGAGAGAGGTCTAGGTTAAATACATCTAACACACTGAGTCACTTCTCAAACAGATACATGTCCTCCTATGCTTTAGGATACTAAAGAGAGGTCTAACTGAGCGGCATTTGGTGTGTGAGCACAGCAATCGTGACTGTCCCGTGCCCTGCACTGCCAGAGGGCTCCTGCCACTCCTGCCCACCTAAGGGTCTTGGGGTCCTAGAGTGTGTCCAAAGTTAAATGTCTTCCCTTTGCTGCTGGGATCTTGAACTGCACTTTGCTCAGGGGAGAGGAACGGGGCTGTTCCCGCGGATCACGAGCCAGGTGTTCCCTGCACAGGCAGTTGGTTCCCCACCACTGAGCAGATGGCACATGGGCAGTGCTGTCCCACACAGCACCCCCACAGCTCAGGTACAGGTCCAAGGCTAGGAGTCAGCCTGCACCACTCACAGGTGCCACTGGCTTGGGCTTGGTTAGAGCTGGACCTGCTGCAGCAACTACAGGAGCCTCCAGCTGAGCAGCCCCTGTGCCCAAGCACAGCTCAGAACCTTTCTCTCATGGGCTGTAAGACACAGCAGTGGAACAGAATTAAAGTAGCTGCTAAGATAATGAAGCCCCCTGTGCCTCTAACAAGAGCTGACTTGCTTTACTGGGGACAACTTGCATCCAAGTCACATCCCTTGAAATTGCACTTCTCCTCATCAGTCTGCCTTAGCATGTCTTGCATCCCTTGTCTCCTGAAGCACAGAGAGGGGGCAGGGGGCTGTGTTCCCTTGAAGTATTAGCAGTTACACGAATTGTAAATAGGCATGGAGTTGCAGTTTAATCATCTGCATGAGGCATGATTAGGTACCAGCACTAAATTCCCATTTTCTCTCCAATAACATACATTTTCTTGAACTAAATCAAGAATATACCTTTGAGCTGGGATAAAATAATATTAGACACTGTTGTACAAGAAGTAAGATCTGCTCAGTCACTCTGGACAGAATGAATGGAAGTGTACCACAGAACAGGAACTCATTCAGTTGAATATAATATTCAAAACCGCATTGATTTATCGCCCTTAGCAGTGGTAGGAGTCACAGGAATGGTTTTCAGCTCACCTAAAAGAAAACCACATCAAACTAGTGAAATATAAAAACAGATTACACATAACTTCAAACTTAAGTGAACTTGTGAACTTCGTCTAACAAAACAGAAAAACATCTATCAAACTTAGGTCACTCAAATTAGTTTGGCCTTTGAACTGTCAAAAATGTAATACATTGTATTGATATAATTATGCAAGAGGTCTGGGGTATTTTGGTTTTGTGTTTTTTTTGTTTTTTTTTTTTTTTAAGGAATGTCAAACATACTATTTAAAGATTTGAACAGTGCACCTGTCAGTTGACAACTCAAGTACCTTAGTGTCTGGTTATAAATTAAAAGCACATGTAAATAAAGCTAATACAGTCCTCTTGAATGTTTTGATATTTAAGACAATGTTTATCAAGAACAAAAAAATCTTAAAAAGCAAAATCTTGACAATTTATAGGCAAATATTGCAGTTTTGTTCTCCAGCAGAAATTACTCTCTACACAAACTGTAAGTGGAGTTATGAAGCTTTTCAAGACACAGGAATACAGGGAGAGCCTGCTGGAGCTGCAGAGTCACTCGCACAGCTCAGACACCACCAGAGCTCAGTGAAATGGTAACAAAAGCCAGTCTGCAGGGACTCTGCATCTCCTGCTACTGTGAACTATGGAACAGGGGTTTCACCTCAGTGTACTGAGAATTACATCCAGAGCTACTGCAGTGCCCTAGGAGACAGGTTTGTTGAGTATTCTGGGCGCTTGCTCAGAATGGGACACTCTGTAAGAGCTGGGAACTGCCAGCACATGAGAAAGCACTGAAAGGCAGTATGGCCACCTGGCCCAAACATCTGACAAGTGTTAACTCATTACACATGGGTTGTATTTAAAGCAGAGGAATTTAAACAGCCCTAGTAAACGTTTTAAAGGGTTTTTAAAGATTACAATACTAGGGGGAGGTACTTTGTCTGATGATATTGTAGAGCCCAATAAAAACGTCACAAATTACAAAGGGCATCCCTTGAAGCAGATGTGAACAAACTTCAATTGAAGGGTATAAAGAAACATGGCTTAATCTGCATGAATGAAACAACTGTGAGATTTGTTTTTAAATGCAGAAATGTTTCCCATATTTCTAAGCACACAGCATTTCATATATTTCATAGCTTGAGCAGTTTAAATCTGGATCCAGATGAAATATAATCCCATAAAAAAGGTAAGGAAGTCATCATCTGTGATACCATGGGCCTCATGTGGACTGCTCTTTGTTCAGCCCATAACCTAAAGAACAAGAAATTGAAAACTAAGTATCTTTTTTAAGCTCTGGATGAAAAAAAGAAAAATCTGTGTGGCCTTTTAAGATTCCATCCTATCTGCTACTCTGAAACCAACAAACAGCAGTACACAGATTTACAGGTGCAAAAACTGAGTGGAAACAACTGCAGAAAATCTTCTTACATAATAATCTTCAGCACAATCAGTTTCAATTTCGCATAGTTTATTTACAAAATGGTCTGATAAAACATCCCCTCCATACTTACAGCTCTCTTGTCACAATACACATGTTGATTTTAGCAATGTTTAATAGCACCATTAGAATATTATTTAAAATCAGAAAGGATCTCGTTGCAGTTACAATGATTCACAATCTTTTACATCCATGGACGAAGTAACTTTGAGCACACTAGGACTGTCTGCAGTTCCACAGTACAGATTCCTGGGTTCACACAAGGCATTTTCTGAGTTACCAGTTATGCAGGATACCCAGAGAGTCAGTAGCTACTATAAGAATCTTCGAGCCACAAAGTTTAGACTTCCACCATTCTTGTATAAAGTTATTTCCATGTTGTTTTCAAACAAGGCAATCACGCTGAATACTTTTCCAGTGCTTGTCTTCAAAAGAAAAGCAAAAAAAGAGAAACCAATTAAGCTTTGCTTTCACTTCCCCTTGCTTATTCTCAGTCAACATTCTAACCCCGAGTTTTGTTGAACATAAGTGAATTTAACCTTCTGGTGTGCCTCTACAGCCCCAAGCCTGCTGGGGACAGATGGAAGGGTTTTAGTGCACAGTTTAGATGCAGCTGTGAGCAGGCCAGGGGCCTGTTGGTAACCAAAAAAAGCACCATGTCCCTAAGATGGCACCAATTGTGTCATGGGCTTGTTTACAGACAATGGAGAGCTGAAGCCTCTCTGAAATCATCACACCTACGACAGACAAACTCAATTCTACCCTCATACTGAGCCCATGAGAGGCAACACACCACCCAGAATGATCAAGAATATCAGGCTGCATACAGAGTTGTGTACAAAGATCATGGGTATATGCACTTTGGGAAACTCCAGTGGCCACGACAAACTTCAGGCAGGACTACGGGCTTACCTTCCAAGAGAATTAAGTTTTGTTTTTTCCTGCTTGGCTTCCTATTATCAGAATGAACTTTTCTTTCTCTGCTTTCAATCATCAGTACATTCAACAGAGAAATTAAAAATATTGCAAAGATACCTTAATATCCAAAGTCATTCTGGGCGACAGTTCTGAAGGGAACAATATAGAAAATTGCTCTCTGCCAGTGAGTCCCAAAGTACTTGGATTTTCCCCAGGACGAAACTGAAGTGGAGCGATGCCAATTCCAATCAGCTGACTCCTATGAACCTTCTCATAGCTCTCAGCTAGGACAGCTTTAACACCCTGCAAATACAAGTACAGCAGGCAGAGTGAAACACAGAGGTAACCTGCAAACACAGATTATGTCCAACAACTCAAACGCAAGAGTAAAGAGTGCTTTGCAGAGTCCTTTAAGTACCCTGGTAACATCTTTTAGCTTTCCAGCTAAATGGAAGCAAACAAGCCAGAGTAGGCCCATGGAGTGTGAAATGGAGTTTGCTATAGACAGTGACCATGCTGGAGTGAACAGGACATGAATCAATAGCTCACTCAGAATATAGTCTCAATATTAGTGGAAATTTGTCTCCAACAGTGAGATACTGAACACACCATGGAGACTAAACAGAGGTCAGCATAGACAAATGTGGTGGTGGATAATACCACCTCAGGAACTGCTGGGGAGCCAAATGGTCCCAGCACAGCAGTATCTCGCTGGTGGGAAACACCCTAGTCAGTACACCCCCTGGAGAGCAAAATGGTCTTTTCCCCAAACTGTAAGTCCCCCTCACTGTAACCTAACCCCTGACTCCATCCCTTCCTTCTCCCCATTGGCTGTGGTATTCCCCCCGCCTCCTCTCCCCTGACCCCAGGTGATCCCTATATCTGGAGTCACCTGGGGCTGATTGCCCTCTTTCACCTTGGACCCCTTCAGATTAAACATCTGGAACATCCAGCTGACTGAGCCTCTGAGTTCTTTGTCTCTGGTAACGCCTGAGCTATCCAGCTCTCTGGGTGAGTGAGAATCTGTGCCTTACACCGGCTCGGGTGTGAGAAGGGCTTTTCTGTACAGCACCAGAGCAGTGCTGGCTGAGGTGATCTCTCAATAGCCTTAGAGACACTTTCGGTAAACGCAGAGGCCTATTCCACCCCTCCTCGGCCCACGGCGTTAGACAAATGCCTGATTTGTCTAAAAGTCTGGTACCCAAGGTGGTAAATTACATAATGAGGAAATTCAGATTTATCTTGACTAGTGATTCCCTCCCATGAAGATTCGAACAAACTATACAATATGTTTTTAGGTATTTCCAGAAAAAAACACCCCCAAACACAAACAAACTGACAGTACCAGCAAAAAAGGCCCTTTTGCAGCCCAGTCTCTTGAGCTACCCAGTCCATACTTCTTTCCTGCTAGAATAATTACAGGAATGCCTTCCTTCTGGTACAGCTCCGCTGCTTCAAACACATCTAGCTGTGGAATGACAAAGTGACACATTTTGAGTAAGTTCTGAACCTGCACCCCCGTGCCAGAGTAGCTGTGCAAACAAATACATTCCTACCGTTTGTCCAGTTGGGAAGTGAATTGTTTTAGGAGCTGGTTTTCCTATGAACTTATTCAGAAGCTTGATATTTGCAAAGGTACCTCTTGTCATCACAGCATCATTACCTCTTCGAGCCCCATAAGAGTTGAATTCACGAGGTGTGAGTCTGGAATAAAAAGCAAATTGAAAGACATCAATTACTTTAAAGATTATCCAATTTAAAAGGATACTATGATTTTTTTAATAATTATTGCAGCATATCTAAGTTTTCAGTGGAAGATGTGAAGAACTAGACCTCCAACAAATGTAATTATTATAAATCATGAACAATATGTGTAAATCAGTGCTGGGTTATTCATGAGGAAAGCTGCAATTTAAAATTCATTTTCTACAGCTTTGTTATGAAGTGCTACAAGCAGTGTGGTACTTACAGAAGAATTATGGGGAGACTGCTCTAGGAAACAACCCAGTTTACTAATCCTCTTACCAGTACCAGCATATTTATTAGCATTTATTAATTATTTTGATTTTCCACATATAATCTCCCCTTGCTGCAGACAGGCATTTCTAGAGGAAGGAAACAGTGCTGATCAATTATTCAGCACATGCAGAAGTCCTGTGCCACCCCAAGTGCTCACCCTTTGCTGGTCAGGTACTTGGCAGCAGCACTGCTCCTTGCAATGCTCCCAGCAGGGGAAATGTGATCTGTGGTTACAGAGTCCCCCAGGTACAGCAACACGTGGGCATTTTCAACTGGCTGCGGTGAAACTGGTTCTTTGGCCTAAAAGGGAAGGGTGGGGGGGAAAAAAACAACAGAAGAGAAAAAAACCCAAAACATTAAAAATTTTATTCCAGGAAATAGAGACATGAAAACATATCTGCAGTATCTGAAGGCTCCTGGATGTACAGGCTCCACTCATTTCAGAGACACAAACAGTATTTAAAAGACTGAGAAATATTAGTGATAATTAAATTTGTTACTTAAACTTTGAACCTTTACTGGAATAGCTATTCCTTTACTTAAATGCAATGCATATATTCGGGTGGATAAATCCAATATACTTACAAGTTTATCAAAAAAGGAAGGACATCTAATATAAGTAGACTTTAAATCCCAGGGAAATAAAGTTGACTCTGGTGCTTCCAGTAAATTCCATCGTTTGTTTCCTTTCTACAAGAAAGAAAATTAATAAAAAAGAACAGAATACAGTTTATTAAATTTTTATATCCAGAAACTAAAGGCTTACAGGGATTTTATTAATTACTATTCTTTAGTAAATAACTTTCTATTATTTACAAGTTACCTCACTGGGTATTACTTAGGAATCACTTTTTAATAAAGTACCCATCTCAGTTAAGCCCTCTGTTACCATAACACACATAAATGACAAACCAATCACATTCAACTGCAAGATATTATAAAGCTACAAAGAAATGCAACCTTTAAATTACATACAACAGGCCACTCTTACCTCCATCTTTTCTTTCAATTCCTTAAACATGGATGATATCACACACTCCTCCTCCACTGTATGAAGTTCTTGTCGGGTGGGCCAAATATCTCGTAAGTAAATACTCTTGCCGTCAAAGCCGGTGCCTGAGTAAGATTGTAAACACAACAGTAGTTTTGAAGACCAAAATATCAGACTTGAGATTTGTATTAGAATACAGATGTGTATATATTCAGGCCTGCAGAGATGGTACCAGATAGGCAGAGTGAATGCTTTGCTTTAGCCACGAGCAACACCAAACATGGCTGTGCTTTCTCTTCACATGTATTGGCTCTGGGTGCTGAAATGCAGGTGCAGAGGTCTCTGCCCATGTGCACGGATGCAGAAACAGCAGGGAAACACTCACCCAAAGGCTCCGTGTCAAAGTCTATTCTGACAGTGCCCGCGATGGCGTAGGCCACGACCAGTGGAGGGGACGCCAGGTAGTTGGCACGGACACAGTCACACAGGCGGCCCTCGAAGTTCTTTGTGCCAGACAACACCCCACAGGCAATGATATCACCCTGAAAGGCAGACCCAGACATGTTTTTCCAGCAGTTTGGGGTACTTCAACAGCTTATGCTATTTTTGTTGACTAAGTCAGGTGTGCTTTTAGCATTCCACTTCAAATATTTATTCTAACACTACAACTGGAAGGCATTTTTCTCTCTCCCATTCCCTTCTCATTTTCCCCTTTGACACGCTCTCCTGTCACGTCAGTCAACTCCTCCCCTGCCTTTTATTTTTCTTCTGCTTCAGAAGAGAAAAAAGTTGTAGCTGTTTAGACACTGCTCGTTAAAATGACTCAAGCCCATAGCTCTCTAAAACCCTCCTCTTCACTTATGAGAGAAAATCTACACATTGCATCCTCTGCAAGATTAGATCATGTGTATTTATCTTGCAATTTATAACTGTATTCTACATATACAAGTTATTGCATTTATTTTACATAGCAATGAATTGGCATGGTCTCCCTCTAACAAGCAAATATGCCAACAACATCATGCAAAGTCCAAACCAAAAATGAAGTGTATTTTGCATGGATTACTGTATTTCTCGATTGCTTAACTGGATGAGAAATACATTTCTGTGTCCAACAAGCCAGCCAGAGTTTTACCTGTTTTATTGCATTCCTGATGGCTTCTGGCAAAGGGGCTGTGTTCCCAACACAGGTGGAGCACCCATAACCAACAACCTCAAACCTACAAGGGAAAAACCGATCAAGTAACACATTACATGGTCAAGAGCAATTTGTTAACAAAACTTCTTGTTTTATTAACAATCTCCAAAAACTTCTTTTTTTCCTTTGACAGTTAAGACTTTTTAGAAAATGAACAGCAGACACTACATGTCATTGATGCAAACCACAGGTGGGCACTCTCACAGAATAATGAACATAACCCAGCTGTTACTGCTACAGAGCAATGAAAAATATACTAAACAACCCTTGACAGCAGCAATGATAAGGAAAGACTAACATAGACTGTCCTGACAAATTTGCAACCAGCTTCCACTTTTGAAAGACATCATCATCAAGTGCACCCTGTCCTGCAAGCCACTTAAAATGAAGTAATTTGTGACTGGAAAAACAGAACTCTGATGGGTTAGAGCCACACATCATAAATTTTAAAGTGGGAATGAAATAAAGCAAAGTAATTCTAAGTTAGCAAGTAAATAAAATGGCAACCTATTAGGTTAGGAATTAGCCAACCCCAAATGAACAGCAATCCTATTTATCAGCCTGTACAACCCCCATATGTACTATCTGCCTAAACCCCCAAATGCAGCCAGGCCTTACCCAAGCTTGCTGAGGTATGGCAATACTCCACTGGAACTGAGGTAATGTGTAACCATGCCACTGCCTGGTGATAAACTTGTTCTGATGTAGGGCTTCACTGCTAGGCCAGCCTCAACAGCTTTTTTGGCCAGGAGTCCTACCAAACAAAAAGGAAAGAAAGGACACAGATTATGATTTGTACATCCCTTAATAGGACATCTATGTGCCTCTACCTTAGTTAAATCAAGCAGAAGAAACCCCAGAGCATTAGACAACCTTCAGTTTATTGCATTTTTAAGGCAACTACTGGCCTAAATAAAATTTCTTAACTGACAACAATACCATGCATGGTTTTGTTCCCATTCCTGGATGGTATATGCCCATTTGACTTTCTCTAAGACAAGTGTCTTTGCCATGTTCTAGCTGAGAGTGCCAATCCATTCAGGGTCCAGAAACAGAACACACAGCCTTAAGAGGAAGCTCACCTTGGCCACAGAGGATCTTAAAAAGAGGAGAGCAAGGTCTGACAGATGAGCTGTTCCAGCAAAACCCTCTGCAGCTTGTGAAGGTGTGGCAGATACCCCTGAACCAGTGACAGAACAATTAGCAATACAGTTTCTGTGCTGGCTGTGGCATCAAAGGTCATCATCCAGGGCAGGCTGGAAGCTAAAGCCCACCTCCTGCATCAGCTGTGTCACTGTGTGCACCTGACAAGAGCCTGAACCTGCTTACCTGCTGTAATACTACCAAGTGTAAATATTTTATAATTACTCTCCTCAACACTGCTTTAAACATAAACTTAGATTGTATTATGGAAAAGCAACTTCCCCTATATAACCTCCAGAATCTACAAGCTAAGGCTCCAAGTTTGCAGTTTGTAATGACCTGTAGGTCAGGTCATTACAGAGAACCTACAACAGTGAAGGTGAGGGCTGTGCAAACATGGGAGCACCATTAAGATCCTGAGTTGTCTGATCCCAACATACCTGCAGCAAGCATGACAGATGGATTGCAATTGTTTGTACAGCTGATGACTGCAGCAATGACAACGCAGCCGTGGGACAGCTTGTATTCATTTCCTTCATACTGAACAGGCACAGTGTCATTCTGCTTCTCAGCTGCAATCTGAAACCCTTTAACACCAGACTGGATGACAAAAATACATGTTAGCAGTTATTACAGTTCAGAAAGGATGACATTACAGAAAGACCAAGTGAAGCCTGGTTTTGAAATAATATTCAGCTGTGCTACTAGGAACCCTTAGGGAAATTTTAAAAGCAGCCCTCACTGCATGTCCCTCTGTCTGTACACTGATCTCATCCTTCTTCCTTCACAACTGCTTTAACTTTGCAACAGTTGTGAATAAATGCCAGTCTAAATGTGGTTGTTCCACAATTCACTTCCTTCTATGCATCAAAGAACACCCCTTTAAGAATATGTGTCTAATTTTACACAATATTGGTTCCTGAATTAGAAGCCTGTCTAAGATTTTAATTGCAAGAGGATGGTAACTAAACCAGAGTAGGTCAGTTAACATTTTACAGCCTCACCTGCATGCTCTTCAGCACTCCAACATCCTCCAGAGGTCCCTTTCAACATCACCCTTTGTCTTCTGCCTTCAGCTATGACCTCCCTCCAGCACAACTGAACCACTGTACCACAGGTCTCATTATAAGCTGTTTTTAATACTGCTGCCAGTCTTTAACTTTAATGATAAATGAAATGAAAATGAAGGTACATTCCTGTATTGGCTGCACTCTTCAAATACGTATGGATATCCCTAACCAAAGAGTAAAAACATTCACTCTGTGAAGACAATTTAAACTGTAAGCAAAAATCATTTGCTAATGTAAGAACTCAGAACACTCAGCTACAAATCTTGGCAGTCTTTCTCCACCTCCTTTAAGGTATGGTGAGTTTTCTTAGGGTAAATTCTCTTTCGAAAATTAAGTAATACACAACTGTTTAAAAAAAACCCTGAAGAAGTGAAAATGTTTGCCAAGCTCACCCTATGCACTATTTAAAGTTCCTTCTCCCCAGAAATATAAACTGTGAAATTAAGGATTATTGGAAGCTCATGTTCCTGCCAAACACACCCATAATTTACCCTTGGGATGTTGTCAAGCAAGAACAGACCATCCTGGACAAGCAGTGTAACAATAAGGAGGGTTCAGCAGGTATGCAAGGAATAGCTAACAACATTTATCCATGTGAATTACAGGAAATACCTTTTGTAGAGAGCATCAGCAATACAAACCTTTTCATTTAAGCAGGCTTGGAAGTCACTTTTCATGTTATTAACAGCCACTCTATCTTGGGATCTCTTGGGGCCACTGACATATGGAACTATGGAACTTAGACTAACTTGCACTACCTAAGAAAGCAAGAAACAGAAAGTGCAGGCATTACCAACCCCAGCCCAGGAGTACACAGAATATACTCCTGAGACACCCAGGAACTCTTGTTTCAAATTTGAATGTTCTCAGACATTTAGAACTCTGGGATTCCATTTTCAACACCACTCAATGTAATAGGCGATTTAACTTATTCCAAGCATTTTAACATTATCCCTAACTTTTCTACTTTTCACAATTCTCAGGATGACTGGAAGTCAGTATCTGTTAGTTGACGTAATAATGTTACTCTATTGCCCTTTTTTCCCCTTTTCCATTTCCCTTTTCCCCCCCACCCCCTCTATGTTTTACGAACAAACTCTGCTTCTCAAAACTGTGAGTTAATAAATACAACTTTGCTGAAAGCAATGAAAATTACAGTGAGAGACAAGACTGTTAAGCCATCAGTAATTATTTATGAGAATCAAACAAACCACTCCTTTCAAGCATACCTGGGAATACTCAGGTTCTCTGGAAGAACTCTCATCATTTCTAAATAACTTCACAGCTTTAAGATATGCTTCCGTGACTTCAAGCTTGGCCTTATCAAAACCTTAGGAAGGTTATTTCAAACATGACAAAAGTTACATTAAAGACATAAATAAAACAAATCACACAATTTTCAAAAATACAGATTGTTTTAAGTGTAACACTCAAAGCACTTTTTTTTCCAAGTACACTGCTTCCATATCCCAACTTCTATTCAGGAATGATACACAAATAAAACATTTATAAATTTTTACTTTTTTTTTTTTCTAAATTAGCTTAACTTGCCTTCTTATATCAAGGAACAAAATAAACTATTCCAGCTCTAGCAGTGGTAACTCTAATTAAATTTACAGTTGTGTACCTGAAGTCCATAAAGCTTTTTTCTGTTAGGACTTCCTTGTGTAATTCAGACCCTGTGCCTAGCTGACAATAGGCAGTGCTGCTGGCTACTCTTCCAAACCCATTCATTTGCTCTGCACTGATCAGACAAATGTTTTCTATTAAAAGCATTTAACTCTTATTTTAAAGTGGCAGATTTCAGTCTCAGCAAGTCTCACTCACGAGTGAGCATTTTTGGCATCTGTCACCCTGTGGTTTTCTGTTTGCAGTAGCTTGATAAGGAATTGACATCCTCCCTGCTTAGCTTGAGATGCCAGTGAAATCATGTACTTCAAAGGGAAACAAACCACTGGGAAAGATCAGAGACATGTTATGATTTGCTCTGCAGTTTCACTTATTTCTAGTAATCATTTTGATTTAGTAGGGAATCTACATGTGGTTAAGGGATTCATTTCCGATAGAGAAGACTTACATTTCATACACATTTCAAAATGTGAGAATTTCCTCAATACTTTTCTTTTATGGGCTTACATATGCTTCCAAAAACCAGGACTTTGGATGTTGAAAAGCAATATAATGTTCGCAAATCAGGCATTAGACAAATGGACCAGACTGGACACAAACCTCACGCACAACTCTAATTACACATTAAATCCACATCAGAACTCTGCAGAAAAGCACTGCGTAAGAACTAAGGAGTTTTAAACAAAAATTCAATAGTTTTCTTATATGGGGGTTTTCTGCAGAGCAAAAAACATACTACCACAAATGAAAAAATACAATTACAATAAATCACTCCTTTAATTAAATCCTTACCTGCATGCTTTAAGTGCTTCAATGTCACATTATCAACAGGGAAAAAACTCAGAATAGCACCATATTCAGGACACATATTTGCTATTGTGGTTCGGTCTGCTACGGACAGTTGGGAAACACCACTCCCAAAAAACTCAACAAATTTTCCAGCGACATCAGCTTGTCTAAGATGCTGTTGGAAAGAACACACAATACTTGTCACGTGAAGAGCTACAGTGCAATCTATGTTTGTCACAGCTCACAAGTCATGAGCATTGAAAACAAAAAGTTGAAACCCTAAGGCTTATGCTCCCAAAAAAAAATTTATTATGCAGTATTTTTAAAGGAGGTCTGTAAGCACAACACTATAGAGGGAAAAGAAAAAGAGCCCCACTACTTTAAAAGTCAGGCAAATAAAAACTTTTGGAGATTCTTTGTACCTTTCTGCCCTGCCATGATTAAAGGTATACTAAAAACACTCCCTGCATTTAATTCATTTCTCAACCACCACTGGTAGTACTTGCAACAAACTCTCTTTAGTTTGAAAAGGCATTGAGCTCTTACCTTTGTAACACTTAGAACGATATCGATGGATGTGGCAAAGGGGCTGACTGTGCCTGTCAGCTCACAGCCCACCACCTCAGGCAGAGTGAGAGTGATGGGCATTCCCAGCATCACCGCTTCCGTCTCAATGCCCCCGACGCCTGCAAGGAGAGCGGGACATGGCTTTTCACCACCTTAACTAACCTACACTCATTATGTTAAGGTCCTAAAACATAGTAAAAACCTTTCTATTAAAACTAAAGACTCTTGACAATAAAAATATTGCTGCTTCTCTCTCACAGGTGAAAGGCATCACTCCATTCCCAACAAGGACACAGCAAGAAATGTAGAAGTTCTGTTAAATATTTGCACATCAAAATAAAATCAAGTGAGACTACTGCGCAACTTAGACATCACAGTCAACCAGAAAATATTTCATATCTAAAACTAATTTTCTGAGAGAAAAGAAACCTTCATGCAAATTTTTGCTGTACTAACGCAGCACTTATTTGAATATCAGCTGGTTTTTGTCCTTTTTCTTTTTAAATTACAAAGAGTGATTTCTCAGAGAGAAATGTTAGTCAAGATTACCTGTAGACAAAAAACATTCAGAAGAATAATTCAAGAGTCTGTTATGTTTGAGACACAAACATGCAGTAGGAAGAAATATTTCTCAGTCAAGCTTTAGTTGCCTTTCCAAGAGCAATGAAGTTCTGGTGAGCATACTTACCCCAGCCCAAGATACCCAAGCCATTTACCATGGTTGTGTGTGAGTCTGTGCCAACCACACTATCAGGGTGCAGGAAATCTTTAATGTCAAAAACCACTCGGGACAAATATTCCAAGTTCACTTGGTGCGCCGTTCCAGTCTCGGGTGGAATTATGGAAATATTCTCAAAAACTTTTGAGCTCCACTGTAATTTTTCCAAAATGAGAATGAAAGAGTTGCATTTTTTAGAAAGGTATATTCAATTCTTAGAACATAATTAAAAAGACAACCTTAAGACACAATGAAAGAGTCCTTGCTATTTACCCAAATGGCTTTTGGCCCTTTGTCAAACAGGTGTGTGATCTGTTTGGATACATTCTTAATCATCAACAAAAGCATTCACTGAATTCCTCTGAAGGCTGAATCAATAATTCATGCCTACTTTTCAAACACAGGGCTGAAGAAATCTCCCACCTTCCAGTTCACATAACTGATTACAAGCCCACCTAACATCAGTGTTTAGACAATAGAACCTAAGCATTTGTATTTATAGCAGAATTTATATTTATACCATAACTGAGTTCAGGTTTGACACTCCAGGGTGAGATCACTTAGGAGGGGACATTTAACAGAGCTGACATGGAAACTTGAAACAAGATTCAGCCTGGCCATTTCCTTTCTTAAAAATGAAAAAGCTAACTTGCAACTTTCTGAAAGAAACCTCTAGCCTACATCCATGCAAAGAGCTTTAATGATTGCAGTGATCCTAAACCAGGTCAAATCAGTGGATGAGGATCAAATAGCAACGTTGCAGAGCCCTGAACAGAGAAGCTGATGTTCACCATAGGACTTCTGCTGCCCAGTTTGAGAGCAGCCATGTCTGAACACTGGAATCCACCCAACTTGAGGGACTTTTGTAACAGAGGTATGAATAAATGACCCTTTCAGACAGAACCTCATTATGACCCAAGGCACTGAGCTCATGAAAGGCATTAAAAAGACTAATGCTTCATAAATGCCCACTGACAAGAACCAAATCAGAGTAAATTTTTTCAAGTTAGAAAGCCAATTTTCTGTTCTTGTATTAAATTCCTGACACTTACAAATGATTATTATTAATTTAACTTATCATCTAAACCTGAATACTGGTAGATAAATGACTCTTTAAAAAGCCCAAATCACAAAGCTTGCAGGTAACACAGACATACCTTAAAAAATTGAAGCCTCTCTCTATTTCTGCCAAACTCCATCTCCTGATTTTTCAATACTGTCTCAGGCCTAGGAAGAAAACAAGTTTACAAGTACTGTCATAATTTATTTCAAATGACAGAAGAACAAGTTGTAGTTTTAGTTTGTTTGATGAAAGCCTCATATAAGCCCACAGGACTCTTTGAAGTGGTTTATTAGAACAAAGATAATTGCTTCCCTGCAGCAATCTTTCAGTAAACAGTGAGAAATGGCTGATTTCATATGTGCTGTGTGAGAACCTGCTTATTCTAGGTATGGCTTGCCTAAAGTGTGTGATCTCAAAAATACTTTAAGAGATCTATTCCAAGCATGTGCTACAATACACAGAAGCTTTTTTTTACCCCTTATCAGTTGTCTCGCAGGCTGCACATCTCAAAACCCCACACATTAAAGAACCAAGATGTTCACTAGTTCACACAGAAACACTCTCCACATTGAGAACGAGCCCTTAGTAACTGAGCAGAACATCAGGCCAATTGTAACTATCCTCCACCTCCCTTCAAGCCACAGGATTTTCTTCATAAGTATGAACTATCATTTTTAGTTATCTGTTATTTATTGAGATACTGATACTTGTTGTAACAGAATAATCCGTAATTTAAGAGGAATAACCTCTGCTTTGACCAGCTGAACAAGGAAGGGAAGACATTTGCTTTGTACCAGGAAGGAAGTCCTCAATTTTTAGAAGTCTGTTTTACAGTCATGACCCTTCCCTTTCTTCTCTGGAGCAACAGCAGGTCAGCAGCTCTCCTGCTTCACCAAGCCCTGAGGACAGCAGCTTCATAAATACCACTGCTGGTCTGCTGCCAGAACACCAATATTGCTGAAAACATCACTCCTTCTGCATCCCAACACCTGTACTGAGCAGGGATATTTCCACATCTATAACATTACCACAGCATTCAGCACAATATCACTGTGGGATACAGATTTGATCAGCTTTTTAATTGTACACCTGTCCAGTACAGGCAGATAGGGATCTGAACAGTCCATCAGACAAAGAGGCAGCAGCTGAAGGAGGAGGATTACGCATAATTGGCATAAATGGAATGGTGTACAACGACCTGTTAATAACACACAAATCTGGGAGAGGCATAGACATGAAGCTCTCCTGGGCTACTACAAAGGCAGGATATTTACTGAATTTCAGCTTGGTGACAGATGGACTGTGGGATCCTATACAGGCTGGGGGATGATGTACAGGCTAGTTCTCAGTTCTTTAAGAACCAGAGACTTCTGAAAAGTTAATACACAAAAGCTACTAATTACTTTTAGAAATAAATTAATGCTTCATTGAGTTATTCACTCAGGCTTGCTTTGCAACAGACAGAGAATTACTCCTATGCTTTGTCGTTGTGAAGAAGCAAGAAAAGTTTCACAGCCATGAGCCAATAGTTGGCCATCTGCACTGTGTTCAGGTAGAGCTCTTCTTGCAAAAAGAAAAGTTGATTGTAGACTAATTCCTATCTGCGACATCAGACCTACTTCTACATACTGAAACCTTTCTATGGCATGGGTGAAGAGTACAAAAGAATCCCATTTCCCTGAGCTGTCACAGGCAGTGCTCAACAACACAAGGGTACAAAACAATTTAGCACAGGAGCTTTCTTACTCAGGCACAGGCTGAAGGTGGAAGGGGCAGAGGATGGGGGTGTTCTCAATCTGAGCAGAGAAGGCTCCCGAGCTGCGGTCAGACTCCCCTGTGCTGCACGAGCCCCTGCAGCCGCTGTGGCCTCGGCACGTGGGCAACTTGCGCGGCTGCGCCTTCAGCGGGGACAGCTTGGCCAGTGGCTTCTGCGCCTCGCCCCCCCCGGGGTTGGGAGCATTCTGTATTGCACTGCAACATTAAACACAACGGTCAGTGAGACACTGGGCATTTGGCTCTTCATGCACACACAGCCCCCCACCTTGGTTTCTGCAATGCCTTCAACAGATTATAAAATGGTATCTGCAAAAATAGAGTTATTTTATTACAACACTGTCGCAAAGTAAACTACTGCTGGATAAGCTTAGTTAAGAAATGTAGGTAAGAAGTGAACAGAACTGGATTGTCTGACGGATTAACACCAAACAACTCCTTCCATTTGTTCACAACAGATCAGAAATCTTTATAAACAGTATTGCAAAGCCTGAACTCAGAGTTTTAAACTTGGAAGGTGTGGATAGAGTCTCAACCAAATGGTAGGCTGAACTTGTTTCTTTTTTTAAGACAGTGCTGTACACGTTCTGATAAAACCACAGAGGAATGACTACAATTACAGGCAAAGCTTTCTCAAGGAAAGAAACATAACTTGATTATTTAATTAGACTTTTTATATATATTCTCAAAGGCCCAGATAAATTTTATACACTATTCAAGTCAGTCAGAAGACAGAAAAGCTACTTTTTTTTTTTAAACAATAAAGTCCATATAGCACACTAGCTTCTATTTGTATGACATTCAGTCTGTGCAGGAGAGCAAAGAAAGCTTATTGTGAAAAACTAATGACTTTCACCTCTCTCAGTAATTATTAAATCACAAAATTGCAATTAAAGCCACTGCTTTCTTCTGCCTCAGTAACACAGCCAAATAGTTAGTTATCAAATTGCAGGGTATGCCTGGCCTCAGAGGATAGCTTGTCTAAATCCCACCCTAGCCCACCAGGCTGTGACACAGATGGGAGTTCTCTATAAAGGCAGCACAAACCACACTGCAGCGAAGGGCTTCTTATCACAGGCCAGCAGCTGCTGAGCCCCAAAGCTTTCCAAAGTGACGCTCCAGAGGCCGGATTTATCATTACAAAGCAGCATGTTGAGACCTCTTGCCAACACTTGGTCTGCCTGATAATTTTAGGCTGGCCTAATTGCAATGGAATCAGCTGTCCCTGCAGACACAGGCATGGACAGAGCACAGCACTGACAACATCTTTGCAGCACAACAGATCATCTGTAGCTTCTTGCTCTTCTAACACAGAAAGCTGAAATCCTGTCTCTACTTGGAAGGTCGACAGAAATTACTCACACAGCCATGTCCTTTGACCACAGGCTTTTTCCCCACGAACTTTTAAAATTTCCAAAGAGCCTGACAATTTTACGCAATTCTGCGTGAGTTTGGAAGGCTCCACAATCCAGAGGCAGGGGAGAAGGTGAAGGAAAGCTGCGTTATTTAGTATTTACTTCAGCAAGCACTAAATAAAAACTCCATGTTTTTCCTCTTGTGCAGTATTTATGCACAAGTATTTAGCAAAGGCAGCCCCCAGTGTGTTCATCATATCATTGCCTGTCAGACAAGGAAAATCATGCTGGTAGCTTTCCAGTCCCCTTAGTTTTCCAGACTTCTCCAAAATATCTGCAGCCTCATTTATCTGGTGTTAAATCAAGGCCCATAAAAAACCCAAACCATGGGCTGCAATGATGGTCTTTCAATATGCCCTGTAGAACTGCAGGCCCCTTCTCTGGAGCTGTGACAAGGCAATCACATTTGGAAAAAAAGTTCTATTTAACTTGAACAATAAAATCAGAGCAAAGCAAAATTACTAACGCCCTCTGCCTCATTCTCTTGAGACATATTTTCTGGAAACCATGCCAGATCCTGTTATTTCAGCAAAATCTTGCCTAGAATTTGGATTATCAGTCAACTTCATCCATAAGGCCTCACAAACATTCCTTCTGTCTTTCAAGAGTGCTTATCCATTTTTATCCAGCCCTTTTTCAGATACCACCAGGTCTCGTTTAACGGATTCACACATGGCAAATGATTTGATGGGATAGTAACAAGACCTGAATGAATCCACACTTCAGTGTCAGACAAAAATATATAGCTTGTAAAAATAAAAAAAAGTAGGTATATTACCATTTGCTGAAATCAATCTGCAGAGAATGGTCAACAGTGAGATCAGTTGGGCAGGCAGGATTGACTTTCACCGGATCTCCTCCAGCATTTCTCACAGCTTCCCTCATGGCAGCAAAATCCACCATTGCTGGAATTCCACTAACAGATGGAAAAACAGAATAGTAAAACAACGTGAGACATTAATTCTCTGAAATGCACACACTTCTTTTTCATTTTATTGAAGTCTAGAACTAGCTTAGTCCTATATCAGAAAATATACCTGTTATTCTCTAAATTTTAAAGGACCTGAACCATTTTTGGAGTCAGTGGAGTTGGTACACCCTCTCAACAAGCAAAAGCATGTTTGAAGACAATGTACCAAACAAGAACGTGGGATCATCTCAAAGATAATGACATTTCTCTTGTGTCCTGCTTTGCTTCTCAAATGTGATGGTACTTCAGTACAGCAGGAATCTTTAGGTACTCCTTACCTTTACAACAGAACCTTGCTATGCAAACAATGCTTGTGCTATACATTGAACACCTTAGCATGTATTATTTGTCTACCAGAGCCATTTCTGAAGCTCATAGCATTTCACAAATATATTCATGTTGCTATGACATGGATAAGCACACCTGAAGTAAAAAACAGAGAGGAGGCAATGTTTATATAACACAGTACTACGTAAATCTCACTGGCTTTGCCTGCTAAGCTGATGTTACCTCATTTTTATTATCAACATAATTCCTTTTTTTAATTATCTCACTTCTTAATAAATATACAGAGGCAGCAAGACAGCTTAAATTGAGTATTTGCAAATTGCTGAAGGACTGCCCTTTTAGCTATGCCAGTCAAATCACAAAGAAAGCTAATATCCTAAGAGGCTGCTTTTTCAATATATGTATTATTCATGGAGTCTACTGGATTACTCATTGTGGAGTAAGCAATATTTACTCTTCAATTATCTGAAGGAAGAAATGTCAGTGACAGTGTGAACTGTCAACCATCTGACTCCAGCCAAAACATCACCACTTCCACTTGTGTTCTGGCTCTTATCCTGTAAAATGTTTCTTGCAGGCCAGCAGTTTCAGCCTTGCCAACCTGCTTGGAAGCCAGAGCACCCTACAGAACAACTCCTACCCTTGCATCATATGGAAATACCATGAGGAATCTACTGCACAGCAGAAGCAGTGCACATGTTTCTAACTGGGCATCAAGAGGGGAGGTGTGATTTATTCTCAGCCAAAGAATTGAACACAAACTCAGTGAGTTTGCATAGGTTCTTTTGGGGGCTTTGGTGCACACACACTTACGTAAAGTCTTGAAGAATAACTCTGGCAGGACAGAAGGGCACTTCAACATGGTTCTGTTTTGTTTTCCAGTCCAAGATGTTCATAGCATCCGTTTCTTTCACTAAGAAGCCATCGCAGTTCCGGACGCTGGATTCAAACAACACCCGGATGGAGTAAGGCAGAGTATCTGGGGTGAGGCAAGGGACAGATCCCATGAGTGCAATACCTGCAGCTTACACAGTTTTTTGAAATTACCATCTCACATTTCTAAGGAATTTCTCTTTTATAGGGCGTGGAAGGATAAGAGCTTCAGGCACCTGCTTTTCCAGTTGGCTTTGGATGTGATCTTCCTTACACAATGAGCTGCACAATGCACACATTGAGGGAGATGAGTTATCCTATGCAGTCTGAATGGGAGATACCAATGGCTTGACCACATTGTTCAGACAGTGATCTTTAATAAGGTATGTTATGCTGGCAGAGGAAAGATGCAAGGAATGTAGATCTGGGATTATTGATCAGAGCAGGTCAAAAGCAATCACTACTGGAATACTGAAAACTACTTTACCTGTACATTTTGCCATTCCATTACTCGAGATACCCAGCCAAAATCAACCAATGCCAGAATATTATTTTCAATAAACTGTGACATAAAGACCAGAAACTATTCTGCCATGTGCCCTTTCAAAATTAACCCACTTCGTAAAACATAAAGAAGGACATTTCATTAAATACAACTGGAGTTAGTTTGCCACTGATCTGAATTAAGGTACTGACATGCAGCAGTCTTCTGCACAAAAATAAAAAGGGAAATGGAAATGAGAATGAATAAAGAAGGAAAAGAAAAAATCCCCAATGTCACTATTCACTGTAAACAAACAAAACAACCACTAAGGAAATGAAATCAAGGATAATTCACATTTCTCCCCCAAATTCCACTATTTTCAGCATCATTCATGCAGACAAGCTTCACGAAAACAGTGAGAAATATAAAAAAAGTTAGCTGGAAGAAGGTGAAACAAATTCGTTCAGGCATTAATTTAAAAAAAAGAAAGAGGTTTAGTGGTCTCAGCGTAATCCAGTGGTTTGTTCACAAACTATTAATATAGAATTTGTGGACTCTGTTCTCATTGTGTCTTTCTCAGATATTATCCACTGTTGTCTAACTTTAGACAAGTCACTATTTTGAGTTTAAGATTTGAGTAAACTTGAGTATAAAGATGTCATCAAAAAAGTCTAACAAACCTTCATGCCACCACTCAATTGATTTAAAAGGTAGATTCCCAGAAGAGAACTGGTTTGCCCTCTCGTGAGTTACAAATCTCACTGCCCCAGGGGCTGCTCAGCACCAGCTCTGGAGCAGCAACTGCTTCTGTCCATGAGGCACCAGCAAGCTCCTATCTGCAACATTGTGTGCAGTTCTGGGCTTCCCAGGATACAGGTCAGCTCCAGAAATGAGATCACATCCAGCACAGGGCCCTCTAGGAGCCTCTGGGACTGCTGTGCCTGACACACAGGAGCTGCAGGGAGACCTGGGCTGGCTCACCCCGAGGGGAGATGGTGACCTGACTGCAGCAGCCAGCACCTCCCAGGGACTGCAGGCCTGACTTAGCAGAAGTGCCCAGCGAAAGCACAGGAAATAGTCCCAGGGTGCAGGAAGGGACATTGGGACTGGGTACAAGGGAAAAGTAGCTCACAGAGAGTGTGGATAAGCACAGGATCATGGGAGGCAGTGGAATCTCTGTCCTCCCAGACTTGCACAGCCTAATCAAAAAAGGTTTCCCACATCAGCTCCAGCCCCAGCAAGAGCCTGGTCTAGATTTCCACATGTCCTCTCTGCCCTAAATCCTTCTGAGCTCTTCCCATTTTCCCCATAAATCCTTAACACTAGAAAACTGGCAAATAAATGAATTAACATTTACATTAGTTATCTGATTAATATCAACTGCCAATTAATGTCAAATTACAGTCAGAAACCTCAAGGCAGAGGGCAAACAGGTAAAACTCAAACTGTTCTAGCAACAAATGCAGTGAGCAATTCCAGATGCTGGATTTGCTACCAGTGCTGTCCCTCATTGTGTCTAGATGTTATTTTATCTAGATGTCATTGTATCTAGATGTATTTTGCCATCTTGAAGTTAACATGAGGCTTCCAGCTTCTGCACAGAAGCTTCTATTGGAAGACAAAGACCCTCTTAGTGCAGTCTGCTTAGACTCCTGAGAGTATCTTCAGGAATACCCATTGCTTCTCCAAGCTTTGTGGCACATTTTAGCAGAAAGTTGTATATTGTTGTTTTATTTCCACTCCTGTCATGAGGGTTTTCAAAAAACTGGCATGGAACTGCTTGGTTTTGTTACTACCACTGTACTGCTTCTCCCTGGACAAAGCCACAAACAGAAGCACTGTTTCCTCCATATGTGCTTATCTCAAAGATTGACTTTGTTACTACAAGCAGGGGAAATTTGCAAGAGCACACAGCTGTTGCACAAAGTTTCAGCAGACACTGTGCCTCCTTCTCTCTTCTCTTCAAGCAACACGGAGTTAATTACTGTGGTCAAATATGGGCTTAAAGTGAAATATCCCCCAGCATTTTTTTAATTCAAGAAGCATATCACAAATTCTGTGAATACAGACGAATTCAGACTTTGCAAAACTGTAAAATATCCCAAAAGCCTTTCCTAAGTACCCCATGTAAGTATTCCAGTTTAACGTGAAAACAAAGGGAGAGAATAACGCCAGTATGCTTTGATTACCTGCAAGACTAAAGCCTGTTCCAGCTGGCAGTGGGCAAAGCTCCCTCCCCTGCATGGACTCCCCTCCCACCCCACGTGCAACATTGTGAGTGTTTAAAAGGCACTTGGACAGAGACCCAGTGAAGGTCTTTTTGGCGCAGACTGCCATCGCATACTAATGACAAGATGAGATTAAGCAACAGCATGAGCACCACAAAACCTCAGCCTGCAGCAAGAGCCATGTTCTAGCAAACAGTCACCCACTCTGTGAGGCTGCTGGGGAGGTGAAACTAGAACACCATGAAGCTGTACAGAACTACAGTAAAACCTGTATTTATTTCTGAAGCATTAAACAGGAGTTCTTTGTCACTTCATTTTTTTCCCGAAAGCGTAATTCTTCTGATTCGGAATACTGCTGAAAGCTGCAGAAACACCTGAACTTTCTCCCTTACTGAAAAACAAGCCTACAAGTATTACCCTTGCCAACTTCATAAATCAGTAAAAATCTGGGAAATTATCAGCCTCCAAACACACCCATTAGGAATTCTCAACTGCATCTCTCACCACCGCAGGGCAGCCAGGGGTGCAGTTTGCTGCTGGTACCAACCCAATTACACCCCGAGAGCATCGTACCAAACTTGGCGCCTCCGAGCTTCGACACATTGTAAAACTTCTTCTCGGGGTGGTTTTCCAAAGCTTCAATGGCCGGCTGGTAAGGGTTTCCTGGGGGACAAAACAAAGTTACAGCCACGAACCAACGGGGCATTTCAGCACTTAACTGAGGGCTCACTAAAAGAATTTTTATTTCTAATTATACAAAAAATAACGTTGCTCTAGACTGTAAATAACCGTGACATGGAAAGGTTGTAAATGGATTGAGACACCTCGTGATGCAGATGTGTGACTAAGGTGAATTTTAAAAGCATCAGTAACAGTAGAAACATACAGGTCGTGCAGGTCGGCAGCACGGCCTGAACACACCTGACCTTTGTTGTCTCAGTTTGCCATCTACACACAGGATAAGGTACCTCACCAGCGCCGATAAGAGACATAGGTTTGAATACGGCAGGAAGCACAAAGCATTGACTACCAAGCCAGCGTCAAGACAACAGGAGACAAAAATAAACCTGGTAGCAGCCATTAAGTGCCCGGAATAAATAACCCCCAGGAGGGAGCAGACAGCGGGGCGGGGACGGGGCCGCTCCCGCCCCGGCGGGACCCCCGCGGCCCGGGNCGCGAGACCGCGCACCCTGCCGGGGAGGAAAGCGCACGAGATCGCGCGAGGCTTCGCCGAAAGGGCGGAAGTGGCCGGGAGAGGGCCGCCGCCTGCTCTCGCGATAGCGATGACGAAAGCGCGGGCGGAGCGGCCGGGCATGACGCGCCGTGCGGGGGGCGGGCCGCGGGAGCCGCGCGGTGGCGCCGCCTGGTGGCACGGCGCGGTACGGCGGGCTGGGCCTGTCGAATCTCCGGGCGCGGCGCCGCAGCGCAGCCAGTCGTGCGGGTTGAGCTGGTGGAATCAGCCCAGACGATCATATATTCTCATTTCAGGCCCCATCCGACCTGGCGTTGAACGCTTCCAGGGCTGTGGCGTATATAACCTCCTGGACAATCTGTTCCACTGCCTCGCCACCCTCACAGTAAACAATTTCTTCCTTATATCTAATCTGAATTTCCCCCGTTCAAGTTGTACCCATTCCCCCTTGTCCTATCACTATAGTTCCTCCCCACCTCCCCGGACCTGGGTACCTAAGCTCTCTTGTTGTGTTGTGAGGTCTCCACAGAACCTTCCCTTCCCCAGGCTGAGCAGCCCCATCTGTCTCAGCCTGTCTTCACTGGCGAGGTGCTCCAGCCCTCATGGCCTCCTCTAGACTCGCTCCAACAATTCGAGCGTCCTCCAGCAGGATGGCACTGAGGACGGGCAGTGCTGTGGGCAGTGCTTACCGGAGCCCTGCGGGCACACGGGCACAGCAGCAGCTCTTGGAGCACAACACAGCTCATGGTGGTCCTGCCTCCCACTGCTCAGACGGCAAAGGATGGCCCTCAAGGTCATGAACAAGTGCTAGCACACCTCCCCCAGGGCAGGCCATTAGAAGTGCCCATGAGCTGATTCCCAGTGCAGGGCGTGAACACTGCCACAGCCTGAGAGTGGAAAGGCATATCCTCAGTGCTCTGTCCTACAGCTGTGCCTGACCTGGCTCTTGCTCTTAATCTCTGATGCTAGATTTCTTCTGAAGGCTTTTTCCTTTTCATGTCTTTTTTCCCTCTTAAATAATCTTTTTTCTTAGCCGGAATTTTATTTTTGTTTTCATCTTTAGTGCAACAGTAGCAGCACATGAGGCCACTCTAAGCGGTGAACAAGTCAAGCAATAGTAGTATCTCCAGGCTATAAGACATAGATAATACCTAGGGTTTAGACACTAAAGCATCCAGAACTCACCACCAGGCTCAAGCAGAAAAGAAGATTACTAAAAAGATGTCTGTATCTCAACCTCTAATCAATCTGATTTCCCTTTTGCCTGCATCTCTTTTGACCTAAACTGCCATTGCCTTCCTGAACAGTGACAGAGGGACTTGACACTGGTTGCAAAATCTATACTCAAAACTGCATGAGGAGCCCTAATTCTAGCCTCTTTCCCCCCGTTCTAGGTTGCAATGATGTCTGGCCTTTCTCTGAGAGACTGCAGGCAGAGGGAACGAGATGGGTGGAAAGGTGGTGGGCAATGTGGCCAAGATGTGTCTGGAGGGGCTCTCCAAATTCTGCTGTGTAAAGCATGTTCAGGGTGCCCAAAGCTGTCTGTCTTTAAACAGATCACTCATGTGTGGCATCCCAGCTATAGCTTTTACTCTTGTTGGGTCAGTGCAGTCCTTTCCCATGACAGAGCTCTAAGGAGCAGTGAGGGCTGCAGCCCAGCCCAGTCCCTCTGCCCACAGCACTTGTGGCCACCTCTCCTGCTGACCACACCTGAGCTCCCGCGGGAATCGGGCAGGAGTGTCTGGGGTCAGTGCTGGGAGCTGCGGTGATGAGCAGATGAAGTGTTGGCAGACAAATGCTGGCAGCTCTGTCTCTGGACAAATTCAGATACGAAGCATCTCCAGGGATGTACTGTACCATCACTCATTGGTTGTTTTCATTTGCCAAAGACTCTTCAGTCCCACAGGGCTCAGTCCTCAGGATGCCAGTGACAAAACAGCTGCTGGTTATCTCCCACTGTTGGCTGAAGGCCAACTTTGGTGTGTCAGGTACATCCAAGGGAAAGGAATTTTAGGCAGCTCGGAGTATTTCTTGTTCACATGCAAAATCCTTTAGCTCCAAAAGTTTAGAGCTTTGTGCCCTTCTTACATACCAGACAGATTCTTGGAAAGCAAATTCCATGTGTATTTGGTTTTAACACAGTGTTTGGCTTTCAATTTATACTGAAAATCTTCTATCTTTTTGCTTATTACCACCAGAGCTACTGCACTGTTCTGCCTACTATTCTTTAGTGTGATTCTTTCAGAATCATGGAGTCCCTTAAGGAAATGTGTAACTGTCTAGGAAGAAAGATGGTTTTGCAGTTTGCAGAATGTCTTTTCCGTTTCCCAGTTGGCATCCAACATCCTGAAATAAGTCAAATTCAAGGGAGAGCTTATCCAGAAGAAAGCGGGGATGGGTATTGCTGGCTTGTAATTAGAGCTGACAGAAGCAGGCTAAGCAGAGTCTTAGTGAAGAAGAGAATATGAGTAGAGGGAATTACTTTGTGCTACTTGTTTGAAAGGCAGTCACTCCATAGAGAATTTCGATATTGCTGTTCACCATATTTCAGCCTTCAAATAGAGAAAGCAGTTTTGCTGTGGAAAAAGCTGAGCTAAAGATTGCTCTCAGGTCTGTGTTCCACAGCACTATCACACAGAAGAGAGACCACAGTGAGACAGAGAGAACCCAGTGCAATGCAAGACACTTTTCTAGTTGTGCCCTTCTTTTCTCTTCCTCCATTTTTGCTATAAAGGCAGAAGAAAGGCAATAGCAGCGACAACCAGAGAGCACCCATGCCATACACACCTCTGCAGGAGAAGCAGGTTGATCCAGGAGTTGGAAGCACAGCCCTTTGAACCAAATCGCTTCTAATCCTGGCTTCCATATGACTGCTGTATTTAAAGCTCAGAGGCACTAAATCTTACACTGTTCTTGTGAGAGATCAGTGAGAGATCTTTAGAGGAGGAGAGTAAAAATGTTCATAACTACCCATCAATGGAAAAAATAACACAGCAAGCTGGTTTTATTCCAACTGAATGAATATATGAGATTCAGAAACAAAATTTGGGAAACCTCTTTAGAGTATTTACAGCCCAAATTCAGGCCAGTCCAATCAATTGAGTCTAAAATCCACAAGTGAATGTACAGAGCAGGGTAAAACACAGTAATCTATGCATAGACTCTGTCAAAGTTGGGGCTAGTTGGGGCAGCTGATTAAAAAAATAACAAAGACATTTTGACATTGTCACATTTCAGTAACAAAATGAAAAAAAGGGTTTGTAAAGTTCAAGTTGGACAATTTGTAAAAATGGTCACATTATCCTATGTCTTGTGCCACAGCAGCAAATCCACAGGAACTAAGTGAGCTGTAAACTGAGAACATGGCAGGCTGGATACTTCAGTAAGAACATGACTGGATATTGCATTTTGACACAACATGGTTTGAGATAAAATCTTTACTTCTGCTTTTTTTTTTTTTTTAATACATTATCCTCAGTGCTACCATGCCATCTTCAAGAATATGAATGTAAGCTTTGCTTTTTTTATTGTATATTGCTTATAATCACTATACAAAATCTCTAGTATCAGAGTAAGTAGATCAGTAACTGCCAGAAGAAAAAGCATTTCTTCCTGACACAAGGGTCTGGCAATGAGCCTGTGCTGCGTAAGCCTGTGTCACAAAAGACACCAAAAGCCAAGTTCCTTACTCATGCTAAGGCTCCACTAAGAAATAACACTCTCCAGATTTCTCATACCTGGAATATTTGTTACCTCAGACTGGTGTTTATTAATTGATTCATTGCTGGCAATTCAAGTTGCTGTTATAATTTCTCCTCTAAAATGCTGGCACTTAGGAAATAAAAGATTCAGGTTTAATCTCTTACAAGAGCTGCCATTTAGACAGATGTACACAACTCTAACACTCCTCTAAAAGTCCCTCCCTAGCAATCAGCAGACTCTTAGTAAATCAGATGATAATGCTGTCTTGTGAATAACTAGAGATAGCACATGAACTGTTCTAAGGTTCAGCTCGGGTATATGGAAACACTCAAGTGTCACGGAAGCTGCTTTTCAAAACTTATTTCTTGGGCTCAGTACGTTTTATTCTCCAGATGAAGGAAAGAGGTGTTTAAGATGATTTTTATGTGTGAGAGAAGAGCTAGTGTACAGGATCCTGAAGAACCTGTGTTTGGGAGAACAGCCTGGCTGTGAAGTGTTTATTAGTACCAAAAGGGAAATTCAGTAAACATGCTTACTTCTGAATACATCATCTAATAGAGGAATAGGATGGTGAACTTTTGCTAATCTCACACCAGGCACCTATTTTCAGGTTACAGCACTGTTGGGCCTCCTGTATCATTAGGGAGCTTGAAAAATTGCCTTTTCTAGTTACTCAGCTGAGTCTAAGTGTGTGCAAAATCTTTTCCCAGAGATGTCAGGAAGAAGAAGGACTCTTTTGTGCTGATGGCAGATTAACTGAACTCTGAGTTGTGAGCCTGAGGTCTTCGTTTCAGGAAGCGCAACAAGCGACTGGGGAACCTCAAACTACACTGCCCAGCCCTTAGAGCAGTCTGTGAAGTATCAGGCTTAACAGCCCTAGAGATCACATCTGGTTTGGTTCAGGCTGTGGTTGTTACTGACATGTTTGTTTTAAATGGATGGCATCTGTTGCCTTCCTTCCTCAACGCTGCTGGAAATGGAGAGGGGAGGCACAGTTCAGCTTTCTTACCTCAGGATTTTTTGCAAACTCAGGCACTGCTGGCCCCTGGGAGCAAGTGTTTTCTTTCTCAGGAAGGTAGTGCTCACCTGCCATCTGCTCACACATGCTATGGAGAGCCAAATTGCTTTCCTCACTCAATGAAGGAGAAAGCTTAATTTGGCAAGGACCACTATGGGCATTTCTCACATCTGCAGGGAAGAAGGTGAAGGGGGTGGAATGCTGGGCACCACTGTTTGGTGCATCCCAACTGCAGGGAGCCCAGAGATCCATCCTTCAGAGAGGGATGGCAGCAGGGAACACATTGCATACATCCACAGGAGAGAAATTTGGGGGATTTAGTGACAGTTGGCAAGAACAATCATAAAGCAACACCCTTCAGCACTAAGGGTGCTGCAATTCCCTAGTGCATAAGGGAAGTATGGAAGGTGTTGGTGTTAAAGCTCTTTTTAACTGCTGATTACTATTAAATGCTTCTAATATGATGACAGCTCATCCACACCTGACAGTCCTCAGTCATCCGTGGAAACCTTCACAGCAGCACAAGCCGCTTTCTGTGTTTGTTTTCTGGAGAGTTGGAAAGTGCCTCACAGCAAGATGTGCTTTCAGTTCAGTCGCTGTGACCCAAAGGACAGAGAGATGTTGGGGATGTACTAAGGACTTCTTAATATATTGCACTGATTGAGGCTTTTAACAAGAAAACCCCCAACTCTTGGAGCTAATGACCACTCAAAACCATACCCATCCTACCTATAAACTCTTAACAGTCTGAGCTAGGAACACCGTGTCATCTATCTTAGAAAATGGTTCTCAAGTCAGTGCTGGGTAAGAGTCCCACAGACCTGTGTATGAGGCATACTGGGAGAAAAACCTGCTGTGGGAGCAGACAATTCCAGTCTTTCTGTCTAAATACTGTCAAACACACTTTTTCTGGAGGTGAGAAGCCCCCAGCTTTACAAGGAGAGACCTTCAATTTACAACCTAAAGTAGGAGGGGTGCCTGAGCAAACCAATCTCCCCCAACCCCTGGATACTGGCTGAGAGACGCAGTTTTCCTGCCACCCACTATTGCAGCTCTCTCCACGAAAAAAGGTTGTGCTTCCTTCCTGGGGTGCAGGCAGGGAGACAGATGGAGTCTGTCTTCTGACACCTCTTTGACTACTAGAATTAGATCTTCCCTTCACAGCTATTGTAGCTTGCAGGAGGCTGGATCAAGTGGCTCCTGCAGATGGCATCTGCATCCTAGGGATGGAGTGAAATCTAGGCTAGAGCACAGCAGCGCATTAGAGAGAAATCAAAGGAGCTTAGACAACTCCAAACCCTACTTCTGTCACTCTGCTTTTCAGGAGCCCGCTGGGATCACCCATCTGCAGCTCTTTAGCAGAAGAAGAGGTGCTCCAGTCCTGCTGTCCTGGTTTCTTCTGCATAGACACTCTGAACTATTTTCTTTTAAATTTACACTCTCTGTTACTCACTTCCAACTGCAGTTAGAGTCTTCCAGCCCCTCTTCATCCCTGCATTGCTACCAAAGATTTCTGCACCCCTTCATCCAAAGCAGAGACAGAAACACCTGTTATTACTGGTTTTACAGCTCTCACCACCTGAAGGTTTCACTGCCACATGGCCTGTCCAAAGAAATAGCTCTCCTGGCTCTGCTGATCATCCCTGTGGCACACAAGGGGTTGGCTGGGTGTAGCAGAGCTCACCTGTCTGTCAGTGCAGGAAGAGCCAAGTAGAGCATCCAGTCCTGGTGCCCAAGCCCAGCACAGAGGGGAGAGCAGAGCAGGAGTAACCTGGCACCTCCCATACTTACAGCCTCACTTGTTCATGTGGGCAATTTCATGTTCTTACTAGTAACCCCCACCCTCCCACTCATCAGTTTTGTGCTGGAGGTTGTTGCTGGGAAGTGCAGAGGATGTAGGGATGGAAACTGTTAGGTCTAAAGCAAACAGACAGAAATGGAGGAGGAAGAGGAGGAAGAGGAAGAGGAGGGAGTAGAAGAGCAAGTCTTTGAGCTAAACTGAGCAGGATGATGCAGCTTCCAGAAGGAGGGACAGCAACAGCAGGAAGTGGCATTTACTGAAAGCATTTTTAAAGTCAGTTGGGGAGCAGCTGTGCTGATTTTAATCCAGCTGGACTGAAGTGGCTCCAGAAGAGCCAAAAAGCCCTTTGATACCTACCGTCCAGGCAATAAAATGTTAATCACAGTTGAAAGTCTTTGTTCTCTTAGCAGCAGTATTTTTCTGTTTAGCAGTAATATACCCCTGCCTCCAGTCCCAGATCCCACTGTAACAGGGACAGTGCATGTGTAACAGAGACTGCTCCTGCTGCAATGCTTCTGCACCTGAGAGCTGGCAGGCAGCTCAGAGTATCAGTGACCATCAGGATCAGTGGCACAGCCCTTCTGCCCCCACAGCACTGCCCTGTGTGTCAGAGACTGCTTGACACACGCAGGTTTTCTAAAGAATGGTGATATTGTGGCTCTGGGGGATTTTACAACTACGTGAAAGTCTAAGAGAGCTAGCAGGGCAAATTTAAAAAGGAGCAGGGTGAGGTTTCAAGGGCAGGTGGGAAATATGTTCTCAAAAGTATTTGAGATGATAAATCAGTAGAGGAGAGGCCTCGAAGGGCCTTATTTCTAACCCATCCTAGTGAAGTTAGCAGTCGGTCTCCCTGTGGGAGGTCACAGACTCCCATGATAAATGTGTGTTCCCCTTGGATAACAGATTAAACCTTATTATTATTGGCTGCCAGCTGTTCTTTCAGCACTGATCTCTGAGTACAGCTATTCCAATGGTGCGTGTCCCTTACACCTACAGCTTTGTTCTTACCAGACCTTAGTGACAACTTTGTATTTTTTTGTACATAGAACAGGCCTACCCTGCTGCTCAGGGCTCACGAGGGCTCAGGCAGTGTCTGCGTTATCATCCAGGAATGCTGTGACGAGTTTGACAGAAATGAACCAGGCTTCCTACTTCCCCATATGTTTCAGCCCATCCTTGAATCTTTTCAGTTCCCTCTCCGGCTCAAAAGATGCTTTTTTCCTATTCAGTTTCATTTAAGTTATGTCCCAAAATTTCTTAAAAATCAGAGGGAGTAACACAAAAAGACACTCCAGCCTTGCTGCATTTTTGGAGAAAGAAAAGCAGATAGCATTAAGTGTGAACTGATGTGACCAGTATTCTGTTTTAGAAGTGCATATAGCTTAGATTTCTTTCTCTCAGATATTTTCATCACTTTCAGGGATTAGGAGAATCTCCAGGCTGCCAAAAACCTCTTACCAAAAGCAGGCATCTACTATGTCATCTGACTGAAGCTCATGGCATCATCTAAACAGGAAGAGGAACTTGGAATGAGTTATCCTATGTCTCTTGTAATACTCCTGAGTGCCAAAATTACTAAGGTGTTTTCTGTAGGTGGCTGCTTTTTCAGTAGAAATCCTACCCTAAACCTACTGGGTTTTCATAGCTAATCTTCCATCACTGACAGGAGAGGTTTGAGGCCTGACTGACATTTCTTGACAAAAAGAAGAATATTTCTGAAAACATTCTGACTGTTTTCCACTTAATGCTGTTTGCTAAAAGATCTCATTTTGCAGAGGGCACTAGAGATGCTGCTCCTGCTATCTGCAAATAAAGGTAGAGAGGCCATAATGTATTTCTGATATTCATCATGACTGTTCATGCTTTCATGAGCTCAGTGATGATTTCCTGCCTCAAACTCTTCTGTACACATCTCTTGGAGATTTTAAATAACTCTTTATTCTTGTAGTTTTGGTCTATTTCTGCGTCTTACTGCAATAATAAGCCCCATTATGCTATTACCTTTGTTACCATCAGAATTGAAAGCTGAGGTGAATTCTAGGCATAGCCTGTTTCCATTATTATCTTTATTTTGAAAGAATCATTTGTCTTCATTATCTGTAGCTGCATACTGAAGGATTTTGAAAAGGTACGTGTGATATTTTCCTCTTATGACAGCTTGGGTTTTATGCAGGGCTTTCCCCCCTCCTCCTGCCTGTTAAAAAAAAATTTTTGCTCCACTGCTGGCGTGAAAGTATAGAAAGTGTCTCACAGACAGACTGTCTCTCAAAAAAGCAAGAATCCTAAAATCCATCCAATCCTAGTCTAAACCCCACTCTTTCCTTGCTGCATTATGAATCAGTGTACCCTGCTGCAGTTTCTTTCCCTTTGCAGTTTCCAGCATACTCCACCTTTTTAATTTCCTCTGTAGCTCTACCTACAGCTGGCAAACTAATCAGTGCCTGAGCAGTGCACCTCAAAATATTTGTTTATGCTGAATGAATCTAGCTGCATTTTTCTGTTTTCCATCATCTGCTGGTCTTCTTAATCTCTTTCAATGTTTGGTTCATGGTACTGAGCTCAAAGAACAATTATTTTACTCAGGGCAAGGAAGTGATGCAGTAGAAAAAACATAGCATGAGCTAGCTGTGAAAATGAGTGTTTGGCACACTTTTAGCATGAAGAGAAGCAGAGACTTTTAGCAATAGCACAGGTAAGAGGTCATTGTGTGGACTTACAGAAATGTACACTTCAATTTCTTCCCACTACAGGGTCTACATGGCTACACACCTCTCTTCCCACAGGATATTTAATGTTGCAAACATCTGGCTTAGACAGCTGTTGAATATAGGTAATTTCAGCTTCACTCCTTTTGCCTTCAGTCAGTCACTCCCATAGCCTTTGTTGCTGTGACCTACATTGTGAGCAAATGCTTTTTGATGGCATTTCAAAGGAAAATAATCTTGCACTCAAACTGAATCATGGCTGGCTTCATCTGTGCTCCATACTCTGTGCATATGTAAGTTTATTTCTGCTTCCATCCTGGAGCAGTAAATCCTTAATGATCTGTCCTTAGACACAGGCTCACCTGCAAGGCACAACTGCCTGGGAGGAAGACTTTCAGGGCTTTTCTTTCTCCAAAATCTAAGCTGCTGCTGGCTACAGGGATTAGAGATTTATTAATGCTATTCAGTGTTTTTCAAAATTTTAATATGCAATGGAAGATAAAAGCTTTAATTAATAGCTGCAAAAACATGCCAGAAGACTAATAATGATGCTCCAGTAATTACCCCATACCCTGGTTATACTGTGCTAACCAAATTCCCTATCCAATTGTACTGTCAATAATACACCATATGGAGAGCAGGATACCAGTATTAGTGTTTTCCTTGGAGTGAGGCTTCCTCACAGCCTCCAGAGCTCTGGGATCAATAATGAGACAGAGTGAAAGAAAAATACAAGAAAGGCAGCTACTCAAAGAGCTCTTTTAAGTTGAAGGATGTACTGTTTGATTTCTGAATGAAAATGGTGACATTGAAATGGCCCTTTGAGAATGATGTATCAATATTAGCACTTCTAAATGTGCCATGTACCTGCCTCCTATGAGGCAACTTTTTCTTTGTTTGTTTATTTCTCCAAAGTACACTGCTGTTCCCTTCCTGTTAAAGATGCTGAAGCGTCTACTGTTGCAGATCATAAACTTGTCCTTACTGTTTTCACACAGACAGTGCAATTGTCGTGTTCAAGCATTATTGAAACCTTGGGATTACGAGGGGACAGTCTGATTTAGGCCTTGCTGACACTATCACATTTACACAAGCATTCACCCTCTAAGAGGGACGACTCCAGAGAAAGTGCTACTCTTATGGACTTGAAACATGCACTATCACATGCCCGGGTGTGGCATGGTTTGAGTTTGCATCCCTCTGAAGCATCCTCTCATAGACTATGAGCAATAGAATAGAATAACACAAGTCTCTTTCCAGTCACCTCCCAGGACATCACTGGGATTATCCCTGCACCTGCAGACTCCTTTACCCAAGTGAAATGCTTCATGCTGCCACTGAAGCTACGACACGGATGCAAAGGGGAATGAAATCAGTTGCAGTAATTTCTGGCACTGAGGCCCAGGGCTGATGGGCTTCCTTCCAGGGACATCTGGTCATTAACCCTCCCAGAATAAGGGGTTTTAGGTCCTTTCAGTCAGGACAATGGGCTATATGCTAGGAAATGCTAACTTCATGCAGCAGAGACTTAATCACACCTTTTGGGACTTTAAAAGCTGGTAGCTATTGATTGAGGCAAGGGTGATGAAGCAAGGTCACAGCTGCCTTCATCTTTCATATGGGGTCCATGGAGACCACACGTAGTAGCATGAAGAGGTCCCTATTGATTCAAGTGGCTTGGCAATTAAAAAGCCCTGTTTTCATCCTTTCATTTACCTTTCACCAGATGAAGCCAAGAGGCTCTGCCAGCTATCATGGCTGCCCAACCAAGCTGGATGCAGTCAGCTGTAACTCCAGATAAAGCTGAGCACAGCTTCATTTCATGCATGTGAAAGTTGCCTGAGACACACACGCACCCCAACAGATGGGGCAATGTTTCCCAGGCACAGACTGAGGCCAAAAACCTGGTGAAGAAGAAATGGTGCGGCTCTGGAGAAAGGCCTTGCTGTGGGGAGAGCAGAGAGGGGAAGCACGAAAGCAAGGCTGTGTGAATGATTTATTATCTGTGCTGCTTTAATCCCCCTCCTGTCCCTCCAGCTCACCACTGAAATTCAAGAGATGACAACCTCTGTATGGATCATTTGAACCCCATGGGGAAGAAGAGTGTGTCTTTCTGTCCCCAGGACTATTGTCCCAGGGTGTTTACAAAGGCTGAAGCTGGGGAGGGCCTCAAACCACCTTTGTTCAGCACATGGCACAGTAGATTTGGGGGCAGTAGAGGGGCTCAGTCCTCCTGTGCACTCCAGTAATAGCAAAGGTAGCAGCTATAGCAAAAGCACAGTCTCAGCCCACTGTCAGCGCTGGGGCTGAAAGTACACATGGACTTCCCATCAGGGAAGTGGACGTGTCTTTTCATAAATCACTTTGTTACCTAAACAAAATAAAACACCATTTAATTTTCTTAGCCACAGTCTTATAAAACAGTAGTCAAGAGTGCCCAGTTTTATCGTGCAAATGGATGATGAAACAGCAGAATAATACATTCAAGCTACAGAGATTTCCAGAAACAATAGAGGACTTTGCCCCATGTTGTGGGGAAAACAACATCTCTGGTGAAGGCTCACGCAGACTGAATGCCTTCTGGGTATTCTTGCAACACTAAGCATGAGAAGACACCAGTTATTATACCAATATAAGACAAATTATGCCATTAAAGTCATATATACAAAAGGCACTGCTGTTATTTTTATAGTTAGAAATGCAGCTGGCACTCTCCAAAAGAACTTCTAAAAAAGTCCTTTCTGGCTACACCAGTAGTTTCCCTGAGCAGCCTTGCACCAAGATGTGTGTGCTTGGGCAGCACATACTAAGCAGCTCTGAGCAAGGAACTGTCTTGCTGTCAAGTGAGCAGCACCGAACACAGCTTGCAAGGACTGAGGCCTTAACCAGGTGGATGTCTGTGTAAGACATCCTTAACTGTAAGGACACCCTTGCATCTATTTTCAAGGGATGGAAGTGTGTCCCACACAAACACTTTCTATTTTAGTATATCATGGCTGCAGTTCCTGACCATTCACCTTTTTCACCTTCCTGTCATTTCCACCATTCCCAAGCCTTATTCCTAGACTCAGCCACAAAGGCATGTCCTGACTGTTCAGGCAGGGGCAGAGGAGGCGCAAGAGCTGTTTCCTTGACCAAAGGCGAGTTTTGGGCTGCTGATTGGCACTGGCTCTGTGCATTGCATCCTCTACCCTGTAGCTCCATGAGGTCTTCTCACATTTTATTGCCATGGTCAACCCTCCAAAGCCAGCTAGTTCCTTCCATCTTCTGTGCAGCAATACTAAGCTCTGGACAGTGCAGAAACTCAGTGGACTCCACTGGGAACATTTGCCCAAACTACAGAGAGATTTTATTTTACAAAGCGCCTTTACATATATGTGAGTAACTATAGTAGTAAAATCCTTGCAAGGCAACAATGCAACTTCATCAGAATGAGCTAAAAATTGCTGCCCCGAGTGCAGTATAACAGGGTGATTATGTGCCTCCAGGACTGAGAGGCAGATTCATGCCATTCCCAGCCAGTGAACACCACAATGTTTGTAGGTTCTCATCATTTCCTTGAGACTGATCTCATCTGTTTACAACCAGCTATGTGAACTGTTCTCTTTACCAGCTGGATGTTACTGGGCTGCCATCATATGCTTGTGCTGTGCCCAAGACAAAGAGAGGTGGCTCCCTGCCATCCCCACGGGCTGCCTCTGCCTCCAGCCACCCAGCTGTGACGGCTGCTGCCTGCGAGAGGAACGCCAGGACCGTGGCACTGTTGAATCAGCTCCAGGAACTTAGTTAATGCCTGTCTTGCTTAGAGAGAAATGTATTTTAAATTCTTATCCCAATATCTTCTTCCTCAACATACAAACTTTCTCTCCTCAATTTCCCACTGTATTTACTTTGTGTTATTAAATGATGAAATCTGGCTAATGGGCACCCTAATTATTGCAGCATCCAAATGACAGGCTTTAGGCAAAATGATAATTACTTATTCAAAAGTATTCATAAAATTAACATATCCTGAATAAATTCAGGCTTAATTTAACAGGCCACTGCACTTATTACAAGCATTTAGCACATGCAATTGTTTAAACCTAGTAGAGAGCAACTTACTCTTTCACAAAATATCAGGGTCAGAAGTAGATGTAACCATAATTTGCCCTAACAAGAGCAAATGTCAAACAGTTTAGGGAGCTATACAGCAATTTGTTCAAATGCATGTAAGTTAAAAAGCCTACAAAGAAGCTCTTCCCAGGCTTTTAATTATGGCAAAGTATCCAAACCCTTCCTTAAATTCTGTTTCTCAGCCAAAATCAAGAAAGAAAAAAGTGATAGAAAAAGTTATAAATCCCCGTTCTCTCCTCTTCCACCCTAACTTGGAACAGATTCAGGGCTTTATGCTGAGATCCTTCTATGTTCCAAGTATTATATTTGAGATTTTTAAAAAACTTTGATAGACAATGCAGAGTGTTCCCCACTGACATACTAACACACAGAGTACTATCTGTGCTGAGAGGGGAAAGAGCTGTTTGTGTTCATATGAAAAATCTCATGTGCCACAATGTCAACCCCCATGGTAAAATCAAAAAGCTTTGGGAAAGTAATGGAACGGTTCATTTCATAGCACCACTCACATTACCTGCAGGAGTGTAGAGTATCCCTTCTGTCACTAAAACTGTGTCACCTCTACATCTCTCATCGTATTTCTGCATGGTTTCTCTAGACTGGGGGGAGGTCTTTCAGTCATGCCATCTCTCTGTCTTTCAGTCAGGTGGAAGTGAATAACTTTTGAACAAAATGGGTCACTTCCTAATAAATGGAAAGAAAAGAGCAAGAGAGCACTGTGTTCATCTTCAGCTAAGACTGCTAGAGCTGTGTTAAAACCAGGTCCTGTGACATGATGGCTATTTCACCCACAGACAAACACACACTACCCCTTTCTTCTTCCCTTTCTTGAGAACACAGTTTTGTGTCCATACTACTTGGGACCCTGACTATGAGGTCAGGAGAAACATTGCAAGGTATCCCCCATCTCAAGTCCCAGAATATAGTCTTAGATATTTTTGCAGCAGGATGAAATGTTGGCAGCAAATCAGTGAATTAATCAATTCTCCTGTTGCTTAAACAATAGCAAGGAAGAAAGCTCTGTCCCTGAAAATGGTCCTTTTACAGAATTTTGACCATTCCCATAGCTGCCCTGTGACCAGTTTTGAAGATTTCTTTTGTTGCTGCAACAGAATTAACAACAGCAACATTTTGGTATAACCTGTGCAAATGGAAAGCATTACAGATCCTTACTATTTATTCCTCCAATTCATCAGATAGTATTGATATCAAGTTCATTAAAGGAATTAAGGAATAAATCACACTTGAGAGAACATGATGCCAGTCAGGCCCAGATGCTTCAAATTTACTTCACTTCAAAATTTACTTTTGATTAAAACACATTGCTGATGACATGTCTTAAAAGGAACTTGGACTTCAAGCTCCGTAATAACTGCAATATGTTCTCAGTCTCTAGCCTTGCCACATGCCTAAGCTCAGTGTTAAAAACTCCTGCAAAAAGAGTTATTAGGTGATTACTTCAGAGACAGTCTTTCTCACTGGAGTCATTGCTGATGTCCTGGCACACCCTCCAGAGGATCATGCAAATTAATATCATTATTTAGATGTTCCAGACTCACTATGCATCATTATGGCATAGTGTCAATTCTACATAAACTTCCACATATGGAACATTTTAAAAATCTCTCAACTGCAGCAAGAGACATGGAAAGCAATAGCTTCAGCAATCATCAGCCTCTTAAAAGCATCAGAATCTCAGCACTGACATGGACTATCAGTGCTCAAAACATCTTTCCTACTAACTTTGATATGCAGGCTCCCAGGGGTCTCAGGGAAGAGTCTTAGGCCCCAAGTTCTAAAGAGGGGACCTTTACACTGACCCACTATAGCTATTCCTTCTGCAAGTCTGTAAGATCACTGCATTTCCAGCTGCACCTTTATCTCCCAGCAGTGGCACCTACTTAGACATGAAAGCTTCAGACCTTTGAAAACTTTCTGTGAACTCATCAGACTTGTGATGAAATCAGTCCCCCAGCTCCACACAAACATCCTGTGAAGATTAACGTTGAGATACATATCTGCAGGGCTTTTAAGAAATCTATAGTTCAGACAGTCATCTAGGCTGTCACATCATTTCTGCTTGAGCAATTGAGCTGCCTCTCCTCATGAGCAGCTGGTTTGTGCAGGAGAGAGCAGTATCTGCTAAAAGACTGTGGTATTGTCTGCTGCACAAACCGTTTCAAGCCTCACCACCTTCCTCTCTGATAGCAGTGTGTGCCCATACAGCAAATTCTAACAGTGAATCTTACTCAAGCTTGTAAAAGAGTTTAGCTGCCATGTTCCCCTTTGTTCTGAGAACATGGCAAAAGAACTATGCGCCTGCCACAGGTCACACTGGCAAAGCATCAGGATGTTCCACTACTGACATGGCAGTGCTCAGAGAGCATGTATTTAAAAAAAAATTCAAAGACTCTGGATTCTGCATTCATGTGGAATTTGGGGCTTCCTTATGGCTCTCTTTGCACTCAGTGTGCAAGAAGTGATCACTTGAGCTAAAGCAGCACTAGGTCTCCAGAGCATACAGCATGCAATGGGACAGCTTTATTCCATACAAAAAGAGTTGGTGGGACAGATATGTCTGAACTGAACTATTCAATGCAGTATCACATTTCTGGCTAAGAATTTTTTTCATATTTTGAGTTTCCCACAGTGGATTATTTTGAATCAAACTTCACTGTCTGATCTGTTTACTGGTTAGGATGCTTATTTTTCTTGGAGAAAAACAATAAAAGTTTTATGAAAGCAGCTTAAGAATAAAATATGGAAAAATCAAAGGAAAAGCCTAAAATGAACTCTTCTTGCCTTAGGACAGAGAATATGGCTGCTGGATCCCAGTGTTCCACTCATGTGGGCAAGTCTTCTTGTTGTGAAATGTTACCCATGTGCCAAGTTGCTGTAGATATCTGCATAACCCTTTCTTTGTCTCGCTGTAGCAGTTGGTTATCAGAGTGGCCTGTGCAGTGCTCAGTCCCAAGCCTGCAGGCACAGAGGGCAGCAGTCAGTCAGTTCCCAGTCACAGCCACCTCAGTTGTGATGCCCTCAGGCTTTGTCCCTGGTCTGCTGATGCCTCTATATAAAAAGGCACAGCTCCCCTGAAGATCAGCTTTGTCCAGATGTCTTGGATACACAGGATATCCAAAATAGCTGTAGATAATTATGTTTAGGTAACTGAATACCCACTTGTACTCTGTCCATTCCAGGACTGTCCAGGCAATGGCAAGACAAAGCCTTTATGCTTCAAGAAGGAAGACTTCTCACCTTCTTAGCTGGCTGCATTCTGCTGCCTTTGTGTGGAGAAATGCTCTCAAACATAAACAGTGGTATGTAATAAACTCCCAGGGAAGGTTCCCTCATGCATCCACCTATATGGTCAGAAAGTCCTTTGGCCATGAGCATTGAGCATTGCAGAGCTCAGGAGTGTGGCTTGTAGAGCACAGGGATGTGCAAGACACAGATGTGGGGAGATAAGAAATTGTCCTACCACCTTTTTTAGGCTGCCTAGAAAAGCCCCTCCCTTCTGTGTGCAGAGAGTAGCCAGCTGAAGCTTTTAGGACCCTATTCTGCCAAGAAACCATGTAACACTCCGACATCATGAGACTTAATTTTTGTGGATGCATGCTACAGTAACTCTACTCTGCTTCCATCACCTCATCTGGTGGGGGGGGGCAGGGTGTGAATTCATGACTTTTTAGACAAAAAGTGGATAAAAATGTTGGCCGCCACGGCATTATTCAACTTCCATGTTCCCAAAGAAGCTTAATCTCAGAAATGAATAAAAAGGCAGGAGACAACTGTAAGGCTTTTGGCCAGTAAATTCACTCCAAATCCTCGAGTGCCTAGATTTGAAGGCTTTTAAATCCAGGAGGACTCACAAAATGCAATTTGGCCTTTGCACTTTCAACAACGAGCCATAAAACTAACACCCTGGACCAGTTCTAGTCTCTGTTCATAGGAATTTACCCATGCACCACTAACTTTACTCTAACTTCACAAAAGTCAATCAAGTGGTGAAGCTTCCACACTGAAATTATTAAAGAAAGGAACTTCTGTCATGCCAGACTGCAAACGAAGCTTAGGGGAACAGCTTCAAGTCTGGAAGAAGAAAGTTCCCAGTTATTCAGGGTAGCTCATATCTCCAGAGCCTGTTTTTAATCATAACTCCTACAAGCTCGTTACATAGCTCATACTTTACTACTTGGATAATAGTTGCCAACTGGATGGAAACCTGACTTGGTATTTTCCAGTTAATGGGAAAGTTTTCTGAAGGATATTTGCTTGAGAAACACAACAGCTTAGCTTGAGCTTTCCTAGAAATTAAACACAGAAATTGCTGCTTCCATTAAATGCACTCACTTGCTTTACACAGTGTGAGGTTCATGCCAATGTCTTGCTGAACCCTCACAAACTGTGCATCAGAGCTGTTTTAGACACAGGTGGAAAAGGTAATTGCTGAGTGGCATGTTTTCTTGCAATGGCAAAACAGTCCTGCTGCTCACTGGCTTTGTCTCTACTACTTGCCCCCTCAGCTTGTAGCAACCCCAACATCCACCACACACCCTCCTGGAGGTGAGGCTAAACCTCTGTGGTGTTGGTGGGCTCCTGGTGCTCTGGGATATGACTTGTGCCAACATGTCCTGTAACACAGAGCTGTTTGCTGCTCAGCCTTGATGTGGCAAGACAGTTTTGTCTGCATCCCTGAGCAGCTTTGAGCTAGCTCAAAGCCTGGCACTTTTTTGTGGAATCCCTTTTGGCACAGTTGACTGCACAAGCAAATCCTGATACTCCTGAAGTGGAACTTGTTTATAACAAAACACCTACCTATTTTAATTTGGATCTTAAAAGAAGATAGCAAATAAAGATAAATCCCTGTCATCCCCCCTCACAGTTTCATTCTTACTGGGGGATAGTTTCAGCTGTATCCAAACCACAGTGAACTAATTTCAGCCCCTGCCTCAACGTGGACCAACATGTTCTGTATTTTATTGATACCAATAGAACCAAGGTCTCGGAAACAAGATTTGGCTTAAGGTTACAGTGTAGAAGAAAAGAACCCTCTTTTCAGCTGCCATATGGCATCTTGAGTGCTGATGGCAGAGAAAGCAAGCATGACCTGTCAGAGCAGAGGAGATAGAAAACACTGTATGTTTCTCTCCTCTTGTGCTTCTGCAGCCCACACTGCAATAAATAGAACAGCTGGCTGATTTCTCCATGGCACTTTGACAATCCTATCAAAGGGGATTTCTCTACGTGGCTATGTGAGGCATGAAGAGAGAGAGTAATTTGTATCTCATGGATGTCCCAAGATGATCAAGATTTGGTCCTGTTTTACTGTTCTGAATAGTGAGCACAATCCAGTGAGCAGGGCATATATTCTGCTAACACTGAACCTCTCACAAATCTTATATGATTCTGTGACATGAAGTGGAAAAGTTATTCTTGCAAAGATGAAAGTTGGTCAGAAAAGCTTGGATATTGTGCTGAAATAAGCAGTGCTCCTAGTCTGATAACTGATGAAGAACTGAAGACTATCTGGTTCATTAGTGGAATGTCTGTTCAGCTTGAATCTAACACTTGATAGTGCTGTGGCCAGAACTCTGAGCCAAAATAAATACATTAAATTTGGTGTATCTTTCATTCCTGAACTGTGGCCCTGGTTTGTGAAACACCGAGTTGCTCAAAGAATGAAATGTCGAATCACCAAAAGTGAGAGTTGTAACATGGAGAAGGAGTGGAGCCATCAGAAATTCTGAATGTCACAGGTGAGAAGATAGGAGAACAGCAGCATTCCTTAGCTTTATTTTTTTATGGCCAAAACAAAATCTGTCAGCTTCTTCCGGCTCTCTGATCAGGCCTGAGGTGCTTGGGTGTGATGACAATAAGTATTAGTCATGATCACAATGTTATTTGTCCTGTAGATACAGCTGGGTTTTGTACTTGGATAATGCATGTCTCAACAGGGAAGTTTGGGCATTTCTTCAGAGACGCAGCAGGAAAGAGGGGAAAGATCTTGCCTTGTCTTGTCTGGTTCAGCTGAATCACAGTCCCAGCAATCACAGGACACAGAATTATTCCTCAGCCACCCTCCCAAGGAGAGAGCACAGAAAGAAGGAAAGAAACTGAGCTCTGGGTTTGAAAGATCAACCTGCAGCTCTGTGAAAGGCCTAGCCATTCACTTGCTCTCCATCCCTCTGTGTTGCCCTAGGAGGTGTTCCCTGACAGCACAGGACCTGCCAACAGTAGGGAAATTCCACACTGACTTCAGCAGAGGGCAAAAAGTGTTTCAGCTGGGTTTTCAATTAAAAACACCCCCAAACAGCTGTGAGTTATGCCCAATAAGTTTAATAACAGAGGAAACCATAGCAAGTGACAACTACAAAATACAAAGCAGACACAAAAATTGATGGCATAAAAGTGGGAAGGAATAGTGTCTGAAATGAAAAATTAAAGCAAAATACACTTAACAGAGGATCTGGGTTCAGATATAACACACACGGTCACATACAACACTGCATTAGTAACAGCACACACAGATACTCGTTATACTGGGGATTTTCACAGTTCTCCACTTCATCCCAGATGACAAGTAAATTGATGTTTTTACTCTCTTACATAAATTCTTGTGCACACAACATCATCAGCACCAAAGGTCTGAAAAAGAAATAAAAATCATTCAGAAGAGATAGAACCAGCAAACAACACTATTTCAAAGTGTTATTTTTAGTATAGTAACTAGTTCTACAGCAGAAATACTTTTTCTTATGTCGTTTGACAGAGGAGAGTAAAGAAAGAAGTAATTTTGAAAGAGGAATGCAATGTTAGTGACCTTTTTTCCAAGGCAGGATGAATTTTGTCAGAATGATAAATGATGCAAAAATTCTCTTTTTCTATAGTTTCTTGGCATGAATTGATAAATAAACATGAGAAAACAAAGTGAATTTGGAATGCACTGTTGTTATATTTAGAAACAGTTGCATTACTTTGAACTAGAAATTCAGTTCAGATTTCAGATGGCATGTGCCAAAGGTATCCTTTGATATTTCCAGATATAAATCCAAGCAGGCAAATGAAGTGAGTGGAGGAAAGATGAAGACCTGGAGCATGTACACCTATAACCTGTAAACATAACGCTGCAGCAAGCTGCTGGCACCCCATGCTGGGATACCAAACCCTCTTTTCCAGGTGGGCAGTATCAATGACAACCTTCTTTTAGGACACTGGAACCCTAACCAGTGAGTTTGTTAACAATGATAAGGATCTGTAACGCCATACAGATTATCAGGACGTGTAGGCAGGACAGTGATCGTGGCAGCTGTCTGAGAAAGCCACGTGAATCCCAAAGTGTTTGTATGTAATTTCAGGTCTGGCAGGCTAAAATTTAAGCAATTAAACATGAAGAAAATAATGGGTGCAAGAGTTAGGAAATGGCAACTGCGAAAAGCTTCACGATCAGCTACACCAACAGCCGGTTTTGAGCTCAGCACTAACAAGCTCTGAGCTGGGATGTCTGGCTGTGGTCACTGCCAAGGTCTCACTGAAAAGCATACATTAAGAACTACCCCAGTGTGTTATGAAAATTCAGCTGGGCTATTTGCTTTAATGCTTTCTACACCTGTTTTGGCTAATACTTTGAAAGGACTTGGCTTTAAAGCTGACTCTGGCTTATATTTTGTTCACTTTGTTGGGGAGACAAGTCTGTTAGTACTTTGGAGATATAGACTTTGTTTTTATGCATATCAATATTGGTATCATATCAATGCTTATATACATTTATATACATGAATACCTCTGAAAATGAACATGAAAGGATGTGGGTAGCTCTCTATTGTCCACAGCACCAGCTGCAAATACCCTTATTATGGCTTCCTTCAACATTTTCAAAGTATACACAAAGGCAAAATTATTTCAGCAGGAGCTCTGCCAGAGAAAGGAATTAAGAGTCAAGACCATTGAGGGCTCCGGGTTGTCTGTGGAGATTGTAAGGTCCCTGTGATGGTGATTGTCTTTCCCATTCAGGCACTGCTAAGCACAATGAGGTTTGGGTCCCCTGCTGCTACTTCAACACAAATCATAAACAGTAGTAAAACAGTCCCTGTGTAGTGTTCCTCCAGAGCTGGCACAGCCCGTCTGACAGTTGGAGCTGCACAGCTATGCAGCCACATCTTGTGATGTGAGTGGTGCCACATCAGCCAATTCTAATGAGAAAGGCTGCAGCAGCCATTTGCCAAAAGTCTTGTAACCTCCCTAGTAAATTTATATCTGTTCTTTCAGACAAGTTGAGAAACTCCTTCCCATAAAGCTGTGCCACAGCAGTTACTCTCAGAAGACATCAGCAGTTGTATTGAGAAGGAATGCTGCAGGGAAGAGTAGACTGAAACAGAAGTGGTTCATACTGCAAGGGAGCCTCTGTAGATCTGAGTGTCTGCAATTGCAATGACCAGTTCTAAGACTATGCTCCTGGGCAGAGCTTGCTCCTAAGACATCAGGGTAGTCTGATTGGCAGCTTCCTTGGAAGATTCACAGGAGGGAGAATGTAAATGAAGATGAGAATTAGTGGAGGAAGAAAAGAGACATAAGTCTTTCAGGGAAAGCTCGGCAGTACGGATGAGTACCAGTACCACAGACTGACTGTTGTGCACTCAGAGTCACAGCTCAGCACACTTGTGACACAGGACACTGGCTCCTGATTTTGTACTTTCAACATCCAGCTCCAGCTAGATCTCTGGACTTTTGAAAATTTCAGACAAAGGACTGCATTCAAATTACACTGTCTGGACAAAAATCAATTGCAGAAAATGTGGACATAGGGAACTCAAATTTAAAAAAATCAGTTGCTACACACAAGGATTGTCATTCTCTGCAACACACCAATCTCACAGTCTGGAAAACAGCAATTATTTAATACAATAATGTCTTTAAACCTAGATGGTAAAGAGACAGAAATCATGCAAAGCACAATCACAATTATTCTGGAGTACCATGCAACCACTGGGCACTTCTCAAACACCCAAGACATCCTTTCCTTGAACACCCAGCTTAGGTTATGTGGCCTCTGATCTGTTTCAGGAATAACCTGCATTTTTCAGCACTTAGATTTCATATCTTATACACATTCAAATGATTAATAAGGTAATTGAAGCACATAAATAAAGGGATTTATTGTCACAGTTATGCACAAGGTTTAAATGTGGACTTACATAAAAGGTGTTTCCCTGTCTTATTGTAACTTACTCTCATTGTTGATAAAACTCCATTCACTGTTGCTAAAGAAAGCAAAGAAGAACATGTTCAAGCTTGCTGCATTCTTTTTCTTGTGGTAACTCTCAGAAATGTCTAATGTATAGCTGGGCCCAAGGTCAGGAGAGGATCCAAATCAAAAGGCTGTTATTCCTCCATCCTTCACACCTAAATCCTTGTACTCAGAGGTAGGAGAAAGCATTTTACTGACTATGGTTCTAATTCTAGACTCAAAAGAAGTGAGAGTTCCTGTTAGAATAAGCAGACTTCAAATATTTACATGACCCAAAGCAGTAGAACTTTCTAATGAAAAGAAAGAGGGTGAGCAATCCTGGCTATTTGGTGGTGAAGTTTCATCAGAACAACTAAAAAAAAGTACAATTCTAAGAAACTATAATTCAGATCTAATGAGGAGATGCAGGTCTTTCAAACACCACCTTCTCATCAGCTTGCAAAGGTCCCAGTTATCTCACAAAATGCTGCAAGGCAAGGTTTCTATCTAAATCTAAAATAGGATTTTAAATGTGCAATGACTGCAAATTACAGAATTGTTTCCTTCACTTAGCTTGTCATAATCTGTAGCTAAGAGTCCAAAAGCACACTGCAAACAAAGCCCTGCACAGGGGGATAATCCAATAAATTGACCTCTCTCAGTTCACTCAAAATCTGATGACCACTGACATCATGAGAGATTAAAAGAGAATTACAGGGCAGTAATATATTTCTGTAGCAGCAAATCTGCTTTTTGAAGGCCTTCTCTTTATAAACATTTGCTGAGGAGCCTTTGTGATAAGTGGAGCACATAGTATAACTAGGAAGAGTGTCGTTGAAACAATAACCTGGGCAAGATCACTTTTGCCGGTGTATGCAAAAATCCCTTTATCTGCTCATGACTGATCGAAATGCAGTGGCAACTTAAAAAGGAAGACAGATTCCATCAGCAAACTGATGGAGAAAAGAGGCTATTACTTAAATGAATCCTCAGAAAATGCTTTGTCCATGTGCAAACTTCCAGATTATCTACAATAAAGCTATAACTCTTCACAACAATGGCATGTTGCTTATTTCCATTCTCCTCCTGACTCCCGTAATATTTTAGGAAAGGGGCTGATCCTTATGAGGCCACAGTCACTGAATGTGCAGCCCCCACTATCAAACTTGGATATTAATAGCAAATCACCCAATACACAACCTCACTTCCCTCAGGATATCAATTGACAGGACCATGCAAAATTAGGTCATTTCTCAAAGAGCCTAATTGTCAGTATTTGTGTTTGAGTACTGCTATATTATACAGTTTCCTCCAAGTCACGCAGCAAATGAATGACAATGATATCTCCCAGCTATAGTCTTGAAAGCCAGTGCACAGAGGACATCCAAGCTACAAGTGATACTATAAAAGGCTACATTCAGGATTGGGTGCAGCCAAAATGCAAATGGCTTTGGCTTCTTTCTTTGTTTGGGAGGTGACCCAGACTAGTCTGTAGTAGTGAGCAGGGGCTGTAGATCCCTAAGCCCCCTTGTAAATCTGCTCATGGCAAAGAGTAAATTAAAGCATTAGGCCTGTGCAACACACACACATGCATTATTAAAGGCTCTTGAACTTCTATCAAGGCTGCTCTAATGAGGTCAGCAGCAACCCGCTCAGTATGAGCAGACTCTCTTTTGATAACTGGTTTTACGTAAGGTAACTCTCGAAAAGTTAAACACTTAGGTAGTTTAGCACCGTTCAATACAAGGCTTAGGCACCACCACACATTTCAGCATTCCGCTGCAAAATCTCTTTCCAAAACTCTATTGACCCTTCTCACCTATTATGTTTAATTTTAGAAGTCGGCAAAATCATTTAAAAAATGTTCACTCGCTCATCTAGGCTCCACAGTTCACCAGTTTTAATCAACTACACTAGGATTTTTCTGAGGAGGGAATGTAGAATAGAAACCATGCTTGAACCCCCACCAATGTTCTGATCTTTGACCCTTGCCACAATTGATTCTGAGAACCCCTGTGTGATACGTGAACTGTGTAAAATGTGGTCAGAGGCTGTTTTTAAAGCCCCTCTTCAGTAATCATCCACTTTAAAATGCTGGTGTGTTACAGATTAAACTTAAATCTATAGAGGCGTGAGCAGCCATGAAAGCAGCAATGCACCTAAAGTTTGAATATAAATGTGTCCCATTTGAATAGCCAATATTTGTAAGCAGCATCCTTTAACTTTGTAAAGGGCAGGCCTTTTGTTCTTTTGACTTACATAAGTGATTGATAGCTCATTAGTGCCCCTGACAAAAACACACAGCAACAACAAAAACGTTATGGGTGTACTGAAGGGGAGAAAAGTCGCTTACTTCCAGATCATAATTTTTAGACAAATAAAGGAAATATATCTTGTGATATATTCTGATCTTGATTGCGCAAATGCTAATCCAAGTATTATAGTTTATGAATGTAGAGTTGTAAATATAGATATTCTGACTCTCTGTATGCATTACAATCCTAAAGTACAATACAACGTATAGATACAGTCAAGACAAATAAATGTGGATTTTTATGGGGAACTACCTATCTCACCCTCCCTTGCTTGCATATTCCACGTAATTTGTATCTACATTGTTCAGTAATTCTGAAAATGCAGCACTGAAATTCCAGCAAGTGCATCAGATGAGATTAGAGTAAACAGCTCTGATAAAAGTAGTTGCAACATTCTGGTTTTAGAACTATGTTCTAGCTTGCAAACCATCTTTTTTATAAAGCGTAACTTGATGCTCCTTGCCTTTCTTGGCTGAAAGGACACTTTTTTTAACAGAACTTTAGACTTACATCTGTCATTGTATAAGCCAAATATTATTCATCTACTAATAAAAGCAATTTCGTTCTCCATCCTGCAAGGAGCTAAGGAGAACTGAAGGTAACTGAAGGTAAAGAAAACCGTTGCTAACTAAATAGTGTGTCGTCAGCATCTGTGTACCAGAGGACATGATGTGACTTGGAAGACCATCATTTTACTCCAAGGAAATATCTTTGAAGAACATAAGGAAGTCTTCTGCCAGGATGCAAGAAAGATTGATAATTGTACAGTAATATGGTTTCTATTTTAGCTCTGTGGTAGTCATGACAATTAAACACTGGATTTTTTTTATTATATGAGATAATAAATGCATTTTATTTAGTATGCTGTGTTGAAGAGAAAAATATATCCTTACACTAGTAAAATATCATAATCAAATGGATCCCTTAAGCAACGCAGCATATTAGGTCAAAATTATGTGGCAAAGCTTCAACATTTATGCAGCCAATACTAACAGAGTAAAACCAATTCCTTACCCCCTGCCTGTTACCCCAAGCCTTTCTTCAATTCTTGCCTGAGGCCAACAGTTTAGATTCTTTCTTGCAGGGTCTTTCCAATGGGGTATGGCTTTTCTTGCTTTCTTCTGTAAATGCATGTAATAGCTAACAAGGAATTTCAAGACTTCTTGAAGGATTTCTTTGGATAGTGAAACAGAAGCAGAGCCTTACTGTTGTTCGTCAGAAAGAGTAAAGGAATAGAAAACATTTCTTAGGTAAGTAGGGAGATTTGAGAAGTGTGAAGATGGGAATTGTTAACTATTTGAAGCAATATGGGTAGCAGAATTAAATGAGAAATGATTTCAGGTCCTAAAGATCCCTGAGAAAGCTCTGAGGTTGGAAGAAGAAAGAAAGGAGAAGACAAAGATCTCTTCTTCTCATTTTGATCTTGGTTTTGAAGAAGTAAAATATAAGTGGGGGTATGCAGACTCAGATCCAAGGAAATTTGCCAAGCATAAAATAAAATAATCTAAGTTGAATCTTTGTTCACTGGAGCGATGAAAAACCCAAACACAGTGGAGAAGCAAGAGATCAAAAGAGTCTTCTCACTAATGGCTCTTATTCCTACCTTGTTCCCTTTTATAGCTGCTGAACACACCTCAGCCAATCCCTTCAAATAGTTTAGCTTCCAAAGCCCAATTGTCTAAAGGAATGTTCTGAGGCTTTAAAATTAGGGACCACAGACAAGAAAATGTATCTTATCCTCTTCTGTCTGCCTCTAAACGGTAGAACCTTTTGTTGCCTCCCAGAAGGGGTAATTTTTGACATTTCAGCATCTCCAAAGGACCAGAGACCTCACACCACTATTACTCCCAGAAACACCTCATTGCTGAGCTTTAGGGTGTCCGATTTTGAATGTTAACCCATGTATTTAAAAGATCTGTACAATCAGTCCCATCACAGGACTCATGAGGACCAATTATTGTCATAATGCTTAACAAAGCAAAAGAGGCCACTATGCTCAAGAAAGAGGTAGGAGAATGAAATTGTATATCACAGTGAATACTAAAAAAACCCAGAGAGAATGATCTGGATCACTTGGAAACAAACATCATGTTTTCATAATAGCCACAGTAAAATCACACATTGCCTCAAATGAACATAATCCTAGTTTACCAGAGAGGGGAAGGGGATCAGTCTGGGGAGCTGGAAACCAGGAAAGACTCAAAAAAGCCCTTGCATGTAAATCAGAACCATTTTAGATAAAAGTAGGGAGATGAAATCACTGCAACATCAGGTGCTAGATTACTAGCAAAACAGTATGTGCCATTCTGCTTTTCATAGTTTAGGAGGGAAATTGGTTCATTTGAGTGGGTTAAAAAAGCACTGAAATAATGATCCAACGAAAGCTTCTTTTACATTGAAAGGCTCAAGGTCATCCAGCGGTGTAGCTTAACAACCAGAAAGTTCTTCTAAGAGGTGGCTCAGTCAGTGGTGTTAAGAGAAGTATTTGCAGTAACAAATGTTAGGCATACTATTCAGGTTCTTTTATACACAATATGTAATGACTAGAAGTTGAATCTACCCATTCATAGATTAGAAGTAATGTGTATATTTTAATGGCAAGGAAATCAACTAGTAAAGCAACTCATTAAGAGTTCTGTGTTCTTAAAAATGGAAATATTTTATTAAGAAGCAAGTTGCTCTAATTTATATCCTAATTGGAGAAATAATTAATTCAGAAAAGTTCAACAGGCTGTATTAAACAAGAAAAAAAGTTAGATGGCTTTAAATTTTTGAATCACTCTGGTTTCTTATCCAACTTCATTATTCTTCCCCAGCAGGGTAAGTTCACATTGCTGCTTGCAGGAGGCAATTGTATTATGAGCAGCTTTCTTGCTTTGCTCGGAGCATTTCACTTTGTTTAACAGCTGCCTCGTTAGCTTGTTGCTTAAATAATAAGCTACAGAAATGTATTGTTAGAAAGCTGGAAAAGTTATAGTTGAGAATATATTTTGTCCACTGCATTACATATAAAGATGCAAAGCAGAGATGAAAGTACTTTGCCTCCTAAAGTTTTGTGACAATATAAAGAATTCCAGTGGTTGAGTCAGAAGAAATTATGCTGCTTTGGCGTATTCATTCATTAGAAACCAGTGTGATTTCACTAACAGCATGCATGTCCTCATAAGGGGTGGGTAAACAGTTCCAAGATGTCTGGAATCATATTAACACCTTAAAAGCTTTTTGTTTATACTTGGTTACGTTTTGGTCCTGTTTTCGTTTCAGATGCAATCTTAAAAACAGAACTCCATCTGCTATAGAAAAAAACACTAGTGAGTCTGTTTGTTTTTCAAAGTACAGAGGTTTAGTTAGTGTGATAGTTCGAAATAAAACCTCCCTGCTTTGATGTTTTCTTACCCACCACTCCAGCAGCCTGTCTCCCATGTCCAAACTGATGAGGCGTAACAGTCTAATCAACTATTTATCCGGAATTCATTAGTAGGAACGTGTGCAATAAAATGATTCTGAACTCAAGCTGAACTGTGCTACTGTGTCTTTACTCAGGTCTGGATACCAGTAAATTAATGTGGAGTGACTACTGAGGAAAGATTCAGTGAAGAGAACCCTAACAGAAGTATAATACAAATAACTAAACTGTGCATGATTGATGGTGTGCGCGGCCAGGCAGTTGCAGAGGTGCTGCTCAAAATGCCCACAGTCACCCTGCCGCCAGATGGAAGGTCACACACCACTGGGGGGATGCTGGCTGACAGCGAATGTGCAAATCTTTGTATTTCTGAGAAACTCATGAAGGCAATTCTGAACATGACTAGGAGATGATCAGGGAATTGGGGAAGGTGGCAGAGGTAGGGGAGGAAATTACGTATTTTTCATAAGCAGGAGAGATTAGAGCATGCTAGCAACATGCATATCTTCCCTGCTATATGCCATGTGACTGTGGATAAGAAGCAACATTATGCACATGCCTAAAAAGGAAGATTCTCCAGAAATGAGGTCAATACCTTGATCTCACTTTCACCAGAGAAAATCTGCGATAAATCAAGCAAATTCTTTGATGATGTTGTGAATTTACAGAGCAGAAGTGCCCCACTTGTGATTATTCTAGCAGTACAAGTATGGTGAAAGTTATGACAATCAAATGCCAGTCAGAACATGCATATATCTCCATTTGTTCTTTAAAAAAATTAAAAGAAAGGAAAAGAAGCAATGTATTATTGTAAGGTAGAAGATTATGAAAATGGTAGTGTTCCAGATGGATTTAAGTAAGGAAAAATAGTAAGACATACTATGTGGTAATAAAATAACCTGTTAATATGGTGCATGTATTGAGTGGGTTCAAGATTCTTACCAAAATCAGCTCATCATTAGCTAATTCCCGAGTCCAGTATGTTTTGGGACCATCTCCTTCAATGAGGGTTTGTTTGCAATAGATCTTGTTTTCATTCTCCCAAGTGGCCAAACTCTGCAGGCAAAAAAACCATTAGGAAATACATTAATTATATTCTCCAGCTGCATGAGACAGACTACAATGAGCAGTAGTGACAATAATTGCTGCAGTAAAGGAGCAACACATTGATAGATAAACGCAAAGGGAAAAAGACATCGGTGGAAAGTGGTGAAATCAAAATTAAGGTGTGATGGGGCATTTTGGAAAAGAGGCATACATAATAACAAAGTAACTGCAAATGGGTCTTTTCAGTGTGAAGCCACTCAGTTTCCATGAAATGATTGATGTTGAAAAGTGTAATTTAGGAACATGCTAATGTAGAGTATACATTCCCAAGCATCTTTGTACACATGTGATTTGATCTGACATGTTATTTATCACTACAAAGTCCCCTTAGAGTAAGAGCATAAACAATTGTATATATCATGTTGTGATCATAAATAATGCAGTATTTGTCACTTACAATCTTTCCTGCTCTATGGCGCTGTGCCAAGTTAACTGTGTATTAAAGCTATATTGAGCTAACGAGCTAGAATAAATCACAAGTAAATTAAAGAAACGTTAGGATTCGAGTGTTTGTGACATTACTTTTTTAAGGTTGTGAGTCTGGAGATTGAAATACCCTTGGACATTTTTCAAAGTGTTTTAATAATGGCTATGAAACCAATGAAAAATAAAAGAATCCAAAACGACAGGATTTGTTTAACTTTCACAAACACGCAAGCCCTGCCTCTGTTGCTTTTCACTCTAGCACTGAACTACTTCGCAGTGCGATGGAACAGCTGTGCAGAAGGATGCCCTGTAATGAATGTTTAAGTAATTGCTTTATAACTACACAGGGGAGACCTTTACTAGTCTGTGATTATATACATATACATATACATATACATATACATATACATATACATATACATATACATATACATATACATGTGTGTGTGTGTGTGTGTGTGTTTGTGTGTGTGCACATACATATGCCTAAATTCAAGTTAATACTTCCCAGACTTTCCAAGGGGAAAAACCCTTTACTTTGATTTTAAATTAACTGTTTACTTTTAAAATATTTTTCAGAACAATAGATTTTATAAGCCAACAAGCCATCTCAATTGGTAGTTTTAAAAGCTCTGCCTTGAAGTACAACTACATATGATTCCCTCTGTCTGCATGAACAATGGATCAAGTTAGTTGGCAGAACAAAACCCTCTACCCCATAAAGTATATAAAAATCTATCACCAGTCAGCAGTTTTGCCAGATATTGCAAATTACATTCTGGAGTATTATTTTATTATCTGTCAGTTTCTGCTCCGTGGCCACATCTTGGTTATATACACACAGCAGTACAACTTATTCCTGAGAGTGGACTATAAATAATTTCACAACACATGGAAAAAATCCACTACTTCACAAAACACATTTCTTTCAGGTTTTTCCAACTTTCATATCTTACAGCCATAATTATTGTTTTTCCATCTGCAGCAATAAATCCTTCTCTAGAAAGCGGGTCACATTTATTGTGTATGCAATATGTGTAAAGACACTCCAATACTACTTTTGCTGAACAAGATAAATTAACAAAGCCAGCAACATTTCCTGAACAAACTATTAAATATACGATAACTCATTGTAGAGAGCGAGTGGATGTTCTAAATATTCACTGACTTCCAGAATCTGCTTCCTATTTCATAAATTTATGTTGACAGCAATTGCAAGGAAGACAGTAAGTTCTGAATTTTTAGTGATCCAAATGGTCTCAGAAGCTGACCCAAGAATTAGGAGAGATCATATCTTGGAAGGAAGATTATTTCACCAGCACTGGGTGCTTTTAGAACCGGATCCTCATTTGAGACTACATTCTGATATTCTTTATTTGTATTTTTATCAGAGTTTTACATATATATACTTATTTTATAAGTGTGACAATAAAGTGCCCAAAGAAAGCATAACTAACCCATGCCTTCAATGTTTTTCAAAAGGCAGCCATGACCACAGTCCAGCTCCCCAACACCGCAGATCCCACATATCTACACCAGTGAGAACCTGGTGTCAGATGCTGCTGACTTAAATCCCCCTCCATGGCCACAGAAGTGGTTACAAAGGTAGAGGAGCTGTGTCTCACACAGAATCAAGCCCAAAAGATTCCAGTGAATGCTCTCTAATGCACTTCTACTCAAGGAGGTGGTGTAACTAGGGCTGGTATAACACCAGCTGAAAGCCTGTCTTACACTGTTTAAGAGTTATCTGATCAGCAAACTGGAGATTTGCACTTGCAAGGGCCTGAAAAAGGATTTCAACTCCAAACTACCAACTGTTTGCAGTCCTGCTTGTGCGCTCATCTGATTCAATCTAGGACAAAAGCTGTGTCAGATTTGTGCACGAAATCCTGACTCTTGAGGTCTCTCTTGCTCCACCATTTCCCATGTTTCTGTCAGGGACAGAGGCTGGGGAGAGCTTCCACTGTAGCTGAGGTCTTCAGGGGAAAGGAAGCAAAAGGAGCAGAACTAAACCCTGCCAAGCTGGCAACCAGGTACTTGAACTCTGCTTTCTGGACCTGTCCTGTTCTGTAGCTCTCAGGTTTCAGTTTTAGCCTGCAAGAGGGACAATAAGAGTGGTGACCATCAAGAACCCCCAAGAGTGCTTCTGGCAAGAAGAGGGTGGAGGGCTGCAGAGGTGTTTGTCCCGTCTAAAAAAAAGTTGGTAACACACACATGCACAGATGCACACAAACACGCACATGCCCCCTGCTCTCCTCCTACCCTGCACTTTCGTCCATCCACCGTCTCCTCCTCAAAGCTCTCCCCGATTTTGAAGTTGATCTCGGTGGTGCGGACAGTGGTGGAAGTTTTGATGTAGAACTGGTCCCCATCCTGGCGGATCTCCACGTGGGGTTTGGAGGCGGCTGCCACCGCCACTTTCCTGAGCATGGCATTGACACCTGCGCGAAGCAGTGAGAAAGCAGAGCTTGAAGACGCCAGCCGTGCCCTGGGCTGACCTCGGCCAGCATCACGCAGCTCGGGTAGCGGGGCCAGAGGCCGGGGCACAGCGCGCAGCCCCACGGCTCAGCTGCCGCGCTCGGGAGCTGCGGCGCTTCGGCAGGCTCCGCACGGCCGGCACACGCGAGCTCTCGCAGAGATCCCCGCGGCAAAGCGCCGGGCCAGCGGCAGCTCCGCTCCCCGGGCAGGACCGCCGGCGCTCGCAGGTGAGGCAGGGACCGTGCCGTGCCTCGACCGCCCCTCCCCGGGTAGTGCTCTGAGCCGTCCCCCGCCCCGGCGGGAGCCTCTCCCGCCCGCGGCCGTCGCACGGAGCTCTCCCGGGTGCCCGGTCCGGGAGACACCGGGCACCGCCGGAGCGCGGCTGCATCTGCCACCCCGTGTCCCCGCCCGCGGAACACAGCCCGCTGGCCGGCTCCCCCGCGCCTCACCCAGCGCCTTGAGTAGCTCGTCGAAATTCTCGCTGCTCCTCATCTTCCAAGTGCCGGCGAAGTTGGGCATGGCGGGGCGGGCGCTGCGGAGGGCGGCGGGGACGCGGCGCTGCTGCTCGCTCTTCGGCTCAGGCACCTTGTGAGTGGGGCGGACCGCGGCGGCAGCGGCAGGGAGAGCGGGGCACACCCACCCGGCCCCCCACCCCTTCCCCCGGGCCAGCACCACGCCGCCAGACAGCCGGCCCCCTCCCAGTCATGGCCATCCATCCATCCATCCATCCTGCCCTCTCCATCCATCACTCCTTGCCGCCTGCCTTGCAGCCTCCACAGCTGCCTCCTGGGGATGCCCAATAATGATAGCCCGATTGTCACTTGTCCCACAAATGAGGTGGACGCTGAGGACTTGATGAAAGGCCCCAGAGGCAGGCAGGGAAGGCAGGGGGCAATCCAAATGGGCTCAGCCTCTCCAGGCTCACGCTGGGTTGATCCCACCACGGCAGGGCCGAGGCACAGCAGCCCATCACACCTCCCAGCTGCCAACCTGCCCCCAACACTGCTCACGGGGACAGCCAGCAGGGCCAAAGGGGTGCCAAGGAGCACAGCCCCTTCCAGGACAGGGAACTGTTGTAAGGAAGCTGTCACTGCCCTTGAGCCGAGTCTCCCCTTGGAGCAGTATGAAGGACAAAGAGTTACACAGTGCCTAAAGCACTCTCCAGCCACAGACATGCTGTGGCATCTCATCATCATGAGGGATGAGACACCCCTCAGTGCTCTGTGGCACCATTTGCAGCGGGAGGATGAAGTGCAGAACTGGCATCAGAAAGAACTGTGCCCATGGTGGTCACCAGCTTCTATGGAGAATCACAGCAAGCTATTTCACATTTACTTAAATTAACATCAGTGTGCTAAAGATTTGAGTCCTGTTCTGAGCCTCTCATACTTTTCATGACCATTTCCATTGTCTTTGCTTTGAATGCCTCAGTTTCAGGTCAAAGACGCTAGATTAAAGTTCCTTATTGCAGCTGATTTATCCACATGATAAAGTGGAACAGAATTTGACAGGTTAAGGCATATGGAGTTTTTCTGCTGCTGTTGTGCATAAGGAAATACTCAAAACATTCAGAGGTCTGTGATTTCCCACTCAGAACAGGGCCAGATGTTTTTTAATTATAGGAAAACCTTTTGCTGAGCCAACTTCATAGTACATTTACAACAATTCTTCACTTGTTAGACTCTGTAAAATGAACATGTTGGTTACTTGAGGTATGTATAAAATCTGTTTACTCCTTGAAACTTAATAGATCTGGGAGTTACTTTAGTATGTTAGGCAGGATTCTATATATGCTGTAATTTGCTCTCATTTTTTATTCCAGGAAGAATTTCAACTGAGTAAGGACCATAGAGCAGAACCAGATAATTGTCTGTTGATTGTCACTCTTTTTCTACTGATTTTTGTTTCTGACTTTTCAGAAGGACACCCTGGAGACCTGGCATAGTTCTTTAACTAAAATATTTTGATGAAAAATCTGGGGTTTTTTTACAGGAAATGAACATTTCAGTGAGGAATATCTGTTTTCAATAACAGGGTTTCACTAAAAGGAGAAACAGAACAACAACCCAAACCAAGAACAAAAACCAGAGCATGAAGCATTTTTCAGTTGTTTTAGTAAATGACAATAAATTAGTCCCCATCTGACATCCTTTGTTTAAAGATTTCAAATTGCCTCAAAAAAAACCCACACAGACAGACACACAAATAAGTTCCTAATACAAATAGGTTTAAGACTCTCAAACATAAGGCTGCAGGCCCAACAGACCCATATCAAGTTTGTGTATTGGTACGACACACTGAAGAAAAACCCTCCTCAATCCCTCAGTTTCAACTTCTCACAACATGAAAACATGCTACCAGCTTTGCTTCCAGGATCCTGCAGAATATGTATACCCGAAGCCCAGTGGAAGTGTTATAGCTCACTCTTTGCAGGACAAAGTCCTTAGCTACCTATGAGAATCAGTATGGGCAGCATAAGCAAGGTAGGAACTCCTATCTCTACCTGAGAAAATAAATTGGCTCAGAAGATCTTAAGAAAGGACAATTTATTCTTTAAAGGACCATTTAAGTTTTTTCGTTTGCTGCCCCACTGATACAAACAAGAACTATCGCAGCAGATGTCATCTGATAGTATTTCTAAGATGTGGGACTCATGTTCTAGGTCTTAGACTGTGGTCATTAACCTATTCCATGAAGACCAGGAGGGAGCTTTCAGAATAGTCTTCGTCTAGAAAGTGCATCAGGCTGGAAGGAAGAAGTGCCCTCAGTCAATAAAGGCTCTCTTCTGCAGTGGCAGCACTATTCATCCTAAACACAGATATATTAAATTACATTTTTATTTATGTCATAATCTTACCTAAAGACCATGAGGCACTGTTCCACCTATACAACGCAGCTTCTAAAACAAAAACCCAGTTACACTCTAGTGTCTAACTGCCCCTCTGTGACTATGCGACAACCTTATTTATATAGAGAGGCAGTTTCCTTCCAGCACTGCAGAATGCAGACTTAGCAACTATTTAGAATTAGACCTCAAAGTTCAATCCCAGAAGGAGTTGCTCCTCTCTGAGAGCAAGGGTCCACTGCTGCCAGCACAGCATGTGTATTTCCAGAGCCAATGTCTTCTCTCTCACCAGGAGTTCTTCATGTATACACAATAGTTGAACTGATCACCAACAGTCATTCCCCCCTTATCCTCTGAGTTACACTTCTTTCTGTATCCTTTCTGTATGCTGCTTCTCTTTTCTTTTGAATAATTTATGTTTTTCCTCTTTTTCTCAAAAGTCAGCCTTCATGTCTCTCTGGCTTTACTAATTAATTTAAAAGCCATCACAAGTTAAACTCCATACTCAAAATGAAGCTAACTTCGCTCCAACAAAAGTTTAAAAGCAAAACAGCTCTAGTATTCGAGTCCCTTAAGACAGTCAAAGCTCAGTGAGAAAAATTATCTTTTTATTTTTCCATTTGGTGTTTCTTGAAAACACTATGGACTGTAATCCCATCACATGGTGGAACACAAATCCCCAGTTAGTCTGATAAGGCAGCAGACTGAGAGGTAACTTAAATGGCAACAAATTTCACATGGATTTTATGCACTAGTTAAACCAATTAATTATGCATAAACTAATGATATAAAAGTCAGTAAGAGCTGAGTTTCTATTTAACAAGCTGTGATCATAACAGCTCAATACTATGAGATTCATTTGCATGGTGAATGGTTTGATGGGAGGGGAAGGAAAAGATAAGGAAGAAAATATGGAAAGGAGCTTAAAGGAAAGGAAAACAGAGGTGTGATGCAAGACCCATAAGATATATAGCACTGTTACAATTAAAAAAAAAAAAAAAGACAGAATGTGAATTAGGATCAGTTTACTGCATGTCTGGGATCACGGAAATGAAGGATAGAAATAACATCATTGGCAGACATGACTCAAATCTCTACTGTTATAAAGTGAAGATCAGAAAGCTATACTGATTTATATTAGCTGAGAATGTTGCTTATGGACTTTACTTTAGCCCTCTTCATAGATCCTTTTTCCTTCCACAGGAGCAATAGGAGATGTTTATCAGGTCATGCTGAAATAACCCAGACTAAATGACAGTTTTACTTTTCTTTCAATCTCCTTCTGTATGTAATTTCCCCATTAATGTTATGAAAAACAGTTTGATTTTCAAAACATGCCCTTCAGCACTTTTTCCCCTTGGCATTTATTTTATTTACCTGAATCCCCTAAGGCTAAGCCTTTCCTACAGATGGACCTAATTAATCTTTCCAACGGTGCCTCTAAGACAAAAGAAAGTAATATATGTACAGATGGGACCAGGGCACTCCATCATCCATACAAATAAGTGACCAGTAATGTGACCAAAACTATCCCCTTGAGATTATTGACTGACCACTGTGAAGTCACACAAGGCTCAAAGAAAACAATAGATTTTATTTACTAAGGTGGTACCCTAGGAGAAAAAAAAAAAAAGAGAGAAGATTGGTTTAAAGGAAAATATAATAAATTATTTCTGACATGAATAAATTATACAACTGGAAGGCAAATTGCCATCGTAAATTTATCTGCCAAATTAATTTACAATGGGCCTCTAGCATGACAATAGGTGAAATGTAATATGAATGTATGCAACATCAACAGCATTTCTGTAGAGTTGCCTTGTATCTTCTACTGCACTCTCATTAAGTTGAAAGAATACTGACTATTCCCAAGTAAAAATGTTAGAGTGATTAACAATGCCAAGTTATCCTCTTGGTTTTTGAGACCTAACTAATAGGAAAGTAAATGAATTCTTGCATTGTTAGAGGCAAACAGTAAAGTGTTTGCCAGTTTTATGTTCATTAAGAAAAATAAATATGATCATCTTAATTCCTTCCCCATAATATTCCCTTTCACAGGGAACTAATTGATCTATGTTCTCTTCCACAATCAGGCTTTAAGCTGGCCACCTGCTCTATCTTCTGATCTGCTACAGGGTTACAACAAAATCGAAAATTGTTTCCTTAACCAAAGAAAAAATTGCTTCTCTGACTCTGAAAACAAAGGGAGTTTGATTGTCTTTTCACTTGGGCATTAATTCTGCAGACTGCTGAGCAATTTGATCCTGATCCAGCAATGTAGTAGCAATGCTAGTAACGCAATCACCATGAACTGTGCTTTAGAGATGCTCATGAGTGTATTTTCCTGGGCCAGTACCAGAATAAAGCCACACAGATCAGTAGAGAGGAAAATCAAGATCACTCACTCTCAGACTAATGTTCTGTCTGTAATATAAATTAGTTTAGAACTCTGCTTTGGAAAAGCACTTAAAAACTGTTAGAAAATTTTGTAGAAGGGCCATACTGAATTACCAACATCCAATATAGATTTTTAGTAGCTGGACCTTTTAACGTACATTTGAGCATTTGTAACATAACAAATTTGACTGAGAGTGTGAGGAACATAACTGACATTACCTTCTGTCCAAACTGCCCAGCTATCACCAGCTGCCTTGAACAGTTCCTGTCTCCTGAAAATCAGATTCTGCCTGTGGCTTGGCAGCTGAAAGGGAGTCATCAGTCCCCAAACCCCTATGGCTCAGACAAAGCAACATGGCAGAAAGTAACAGCTTAGAAGCAACACCAACAATCTGCCAATTTTAAAATACAGTGTTGTATGAACAGGAAGAAAAAAAATCTGTTCACATGATTAAACAGAGCTTTCTACTTTATTGGGAAAAACAATGTATTTCAGAAAGAAAAAATAAAACAAGGATTTATTGATTTCAGAATCCATGGCCTGGGGTGAAAGTCATCCTCTGTGAAGAGCATTACACATGTTTTAATGGATTTTTTTTCTGGAACTCTGAGTCAAGTATGGCTCTCTGAATGAAGAAGGTCCTGGAGAGCCCCAATAGGTTTTTGACAAACTAGCAAATACGATATTAGCCTGCTTTTCTCTTTCCCCAGCTTTCCTTTCCTTTAGCTGAAGGAAGCTAATAAGATTGATGTGACTAATTTTGGGCGTGCTTCCCTTCAGCACAACATCTTCATTTCAGACAAGACAATGAAGAGCTCTTCAAGCAGTCAAGTTACTGCACTTGCTCACAGGCAACCTAAGACAAGAACTAAGGAGAGAAGAGGATCTGAGGCAGGAGCTTCCCAGGCTCCTGAGGGTGGGACACACTGGTGAAAATAAATCTCTAGGAAATAAAATCAAGCCAGCTGCAAGCCAAAGAGTCTTTCATAGGTATGTCCAACAGCCAAGAACAAAGTTCCTGTTCCCCTATCAGAGGCTTTTGAGGAAATACTCATAGGATGTATTCATTAGATGTCTCCAAATGTGTGCTTTGGTCAGGCGAAGGGTAGGGATACAGATAAAGCAGCTCTTAAAACACAGCTTTGCCTTTGAGCTGTGTCTGGTACTTTCCTCATGTGGTCACTACAAAAATCTGAACAATGCTAGAAAAGTGAGAGCAGTGTTCTCTGTGTCACAGCTTTGCTTTGCTACCTCAGGCTGTGACATTGCTGAAGTTTGGTTTTCAAATTGGAAATGCTCCCTACAAGCACTAATGCAGAAGGGCTGTTTCTTTTGCATGAAGGGGTTACCACAACATTGGAAATCAGGGATTTTCATAGAGGCTTTCAGGAGCACAGCAGTTCTCCTTTGCTTGAAAAAAAGGCATTAATAAAGCCGTAGCTGTCAATAGAAAAGTAATCAAACTATGTCAGCCCTCTGAAGACAACACAGGTCTATTAAGATTGACTTACTCAGGCAGATGGACCAAGCTGATGTGTGGTCATTAGAGATTCTTAAAGGATCTTCATCTCCAGGGACAGAGGACCATGGTATTTTTACCAAATGTCCAGAAGAAGAATGAGTGGATTCAAAGGAATATATTCTCATTTAGGTCTGGACTGAACTCCCAACAGGGCCATGTCCTCAAGCTATAAAGGCCATGCCATTTGCACAACTGTTGGTTTTGCTCTGGTGCCCTGACCTTTGTGTATGTGCTAAATTCAAAAGCTTTCCACTACATCTGGCAGACAAAAAGAAGATGAAGAAACTTCATTTTCCCTTTCCTAACAAAACAGAGTATTTAGCATTCCACATAAATTAGAACCAGGAAATAGGGATCTTATCCATTAATTCAATTTAAAGTTCCAAATGTCTTTGAAAGGTTTCTCATCAGCCTATTTCAAAGCAATAATAAATTTAAGCATTTGAGCTAGTTCTTACCAATACAAACAGCTATAACTGTACTAGTTCCAAGGAAGACATGACAATTTATACTAGGAGAAGATGAGGTCTAGAAATATGTAAGTCGTAGGTGTTCTAACTCCCATCAATCCTTCTCCCAGCTTTGTTTTGTCCTGCTAAACTTTGCTCAGAAAATGACCTTGAGTACAACTGCTCCTTCTATTGTTAACCCTCTGACCTTCTAAACTAACATCCTTTGCTCTTTCTAATTCAGAAGGTTTCTGGGGCTTATTAACTGAACAGGCCAAGTGACCGTTCCCAACAGAAACCAGAGTCCCTGACAAGGAGGTCATTGTTTTCCAGCCTTCCTCCCTAGTACTAGATCTGCAGATTTCAGACTGAAAAGGAATAATGCAGACATTCTTTGTCTAAACATTATCTGGAAAGCATCAAGATAACTCAAGCCACTTCCTCGCCAATTAAGATTAGAAGGGTCATCTCTAGGGACTTAAGTGATTATGGCCACAGTTTTCAAACTTGGATGATGAAATTTGTAGCAAACTATATCATGAGGCATCTAAATAAAAGAACTTTAGTCTTCAGAATTAATAATAATTTGCACTAGTGCCAGTCAAAAGAGAGGGTACTCAGCACCTCTATGGATTGCAACATTTTTACTCATGTCATTCACTATATACTTATATATAGTATAAGTATATAGTGAATGACATGAGTAAAAATGTCATTAGACATTTAGACGAATAGCTGAAAGCAATCAAATCTGAAACGTATGAACAAATTTCTCAAAAGAAGATGCTGTATTTAGACTTCTAAAATGAGAGTATAGGATCTACAAGATCCTTGTATAATATATCCTGCAAAAACAGAAATTCTGGCTTAGAATTCTGGCTGGGTGTATTATTATGGGCTTCAGACCCTTAGGAACAGCAGGCCATTTTCATACAACCCTTTAGTACAAATAAGTCACTTTCTACAGCATTTGTCTCACATTTTCCCAAGAGCCCCTCCCTGAAAAGAGCCCATAAAAAAAGCGAAGAATGTTGGAAATCAATCCTCTACGTTTGAAAATATCTTTGAACCCGTGTTATTTTCAAGGCGATGGCAGTGAGTTCCTGGATCCCTGAGGAGGCTGTAGTTTCTCCCAGCAGCACCACCTAGTGCAGAGCACGCTCCATGTCACTGTCCCACGGAGCTCCTCCATCTGTATCCCAGATGCACTCAGCCTTGAGCAGTTTCCTATGAGCATCTTCCATCAATAATGTTAACAGGAAAAACATCGGAGAAGGACAGGATGTTTTGTCAAGTAATTTGGAGACATCAACTCTCGAAGTAAAGCTAGGTGAAGTTCAGGAGGGTATTTTTAGAAAAGGTGACAAATAGGACGTTCATTCCATAGGTACACTGTTAAAGATGAATTGCTAAACTTTAAACTTAGTTATGGTGATGCAGTCTCTTTTCAGAAGAGCTAACAGGAAAGGGGACCACAGTGAAGCTGCAGGGATATTAGAATTTTCGTTTTAATGTAACATTGGTTTATTTTGCAAAGAACAGCAATGTCTTTCCATGCCAAAAACCTGAACAGCAATCCCAAACCACAATTTTTTAGAGCAAAAAGTTAAGCACTTCCTTTTTACTGTTAATTACTGCGGGTCACTGAATAAAGAGCACTCTCCTCATCTGAACTCAATTTCTGCCACCACACTGTCAGATGGCTATGGCTTTCCAGCCATACAAGAGACTGTCCTTCTAGAAAAGACAAAAAGAAAGGCATTGTTTTTTATAACATTTAGAGTGTTTTTGACTGGCAGACAGTTTATAAAAGCAGTAATGTTATTACATGCACATTTTAAAAGCAATTGTCTACAACTTAAAAAAAAACAAATAGTTCCATGTAAACAACCAGACCTAAATCATAGAAGGGCCAATGATCACAGACAACACTCATCTTCTTCAACTATGCACTGTTTTCTAATATTGCATTAAAAATGCCCTTCCAAGATTAAAGTCCCCCTTATGTCATATGCTATTCAAGTAATTCTGTCTGCATTTTTCCATTTATAAAAAATGGTGAATGCTATTTCCTTGGTAGATACAAATAAATCCATATCTGGGACCCAGGCTGTTAAATCTCTGCTAAAATGAAGGCTACAAACCTAAGCAGAATCTCTAAAGAGAAGTGGAGCCCTTATGTCAGAGTCATAATTTCAGATTATCACAGCTGGAAATGAAATTGTAGTGTATTGATTAATTTTGATTTTGCTTAATGGGCTACGACAGAAATCCACGAAGATGAATGCATCTTCCTTTCTGGAACAGGAGGGGTTCTGCTCATAATACCACTGACTTTGGATGGGGTCTCTCTAATATTTTTTTTGATTTGTTTCTGAAATTCCGTGATCTACCGCCAATAATGAAAAGACAGACTAAGCAGCTTAGAGAGTAATGGAGGCTACTTGCTTGAACAAAGAGATGTTCCAGTACCAGAAGCAAGCTTACTGGGAGGGCTGTCTGTTATCTAAAACAGCAGGAAAAGTGAATATTATCAAGGCAATTAAACTGTATTCAGGAGCTAGTTGTGCTCCAGGAACCTGAAGTCACTGCCAAGTGAGGACTTGGTCCACTACAGATTTCAGCAGACTGTGGCATAGGTGTAGCACAGGTGTGGCACAGGTGGCAGAAGGCCTAAGCAGTCTATGAGATACCAAATACCCCTGCTTCCAAGTGCCACATACGGGAGCTGTACCTGCAAAGCAAGAAACTGAGAAGCAGAAGCCTTGAACAATGGAGGGAACTAAGAACTGGATAGGACTGAGCACTTGGTTTCAGTCACAATGGAATCCCACTCCCCAGACAAGGCACACAAAGACAGACTGTGACATCAGCTACAATTATCTTTGTCCCCTGTTCCACATGGGGCAGGTTTGCTGGTCTTTTCAAACAGAACAAACCTCCCTGCAAAAGAACAATATCTTGCTGCTTGTGATTTTGAAATATACCAGTTCTAGAAGCAGTATTTGCCTTTGGGATATGGGCTAATCATCATGGACTTAATAATGAACCACTTAACTCATTAGAGCAATTACAGTCACAAAAAACAAGGTTTACCATCCCTTTGAAGGTAAACAACTCATAAACTCTTGACTTTCTGCTGTTAAATAGGACCTTCATTCTGGTAATTTATTTCTTGCTTCAGAAAGACACTGCCTGTAGCTGTGATTAGACAGCATATACTTTCACAACCATATCTAATGTGCTTCCCATGTTTTTTTTTTTATTAATGACTGTGACAGCATAGTTTGCTGCTGGCTAAAGGTTTCAAATTCTGTTTTTTCTGACAGTTCTAAAGGTTTGGTTGTACCATACTCACATGCAGTGAGGGGTGTGACACTGGCTATATATGGCGTGCCCTACCACAAGTCACTTTGGGTAAGAAGAAACCCCACAAATACATGTAATGTATTAGTGGCTTAAGCCATTCTCTCCTCCATCTGAAATGACTCCCATCACCAGTTCAGCTGGCACGCTTTTCATACGGAGTCCCCAGCCTTGGAAAAGGGTAGGCAAAAAAAGGTGAAGTATTTGACTAGTCCTACTGTATGATCCTAATGAAGGAGCCAGTCTGTGCAGTCAGCTCCAAAATGTAATTCCTTCCTGTGGATGCTGTGACATGAATTACATCAGACAAGAAGAGTAGGTGGGCCATCACGTTAAATACAAAACAGCCTCACAGTAGGAATGAAAAGTGAGATGGGAGCAGAAAGGAGAAGTGATACATGGAAAAGACAAACTGACAGCTGACTACCTATATGGGATTCTAATTGAAGTTGTACCCAGTTTATGCTTCCTGAAGCAAGAATTAAAAATCCTCAGTACCTTGCAGGATCTGTAAAACTTGATTTTTTGGCACAGACCTTAGCTCTTCACAATAAACCCACCAGTAAACTGGAAAAAAAGATTTACAGTATGGTGTCCTGATTCTAAATGAGTACCAAAAATAGAATGTAAATAGTATATAAGGCCAACTAGAGCTCATATAGCCCTAATTAAGTGCAATACAGTCCTGACTATTATATCTAGAAGCCTCTTTACCACTGCTTGTCACAGCCCAGCAGCAGCACATCAGCAACCCTGTTTTCAGAACAGATTAAAACCTTTCATGCCCTGGCCTTGGGCACTGACAGCAATAGAAAAGAGAAGGTCATTTACTCATGATACCACTGCTTGTTTTGGAGTAACAGAGCTGGACTGACTCTTTGTGATCTCTAGACAGCATGTAATGTAGTGGATGAGACTATTAGGAGAGCACCGTGTGCATGTGGAGAAAGGTGATTAGAAACAGTAAGTTAGAAACATTTACTGACAAAGCCATCAGGCATAGAAGCCAACACATTGGAACAGTTTTTAAGTTCTTGGCATCTCCCCTAGGCTAATTGTTTCACTTGTGGGACAAAAAGAAATAATTGACATTTGGAATCTCATCAGAAGATTATGAAGAAAAATCACCTTCCTTAGTCTGCAACTTGAAAGAATGGTACTGTAGGAATCTAATGCTTTATGACTATCTCTATAAATATTATGTTTACATGAAACTGATACAGTTTAGAGGTGCCACAAACAAAAAGTCTTTACTGTAAATGTAAAGAATTGGAGAGAAAACATTCTGATATTCTTTTCAATTCGTTTACTCTGTGAAATGTAGGCTCCAGTAAATTCTGGTGTTTTGCTCAAATCCTCTCTGGGCCCAGCTCTGCCCTTTAGGGTTAGTTTCAGTTTGGGGACAGGGAGGAACATCTTCACCAGGACTATGCATGGTCACTACAGTCACCCACGAGCACACTGTAGCACTGTCACAGCATTTAGGTGTTTCACATGCCCTTTTATCTCTTTACCAGATAAACAGTACAGAGAAAAGCATTTTAAAAAGTAAGAGAAATGGTAACAAAACCAGAGACTTGCAGGACTCCCTGCAGCACCTACTTCAGTTTTAAACTCATTGCTTTGAATTGATTTGGTTTTCTGCCAGCTATATCTCACCAGGGTGCCTATTTTCAGCAAAAGCATGAAAGCAAACTCACACTTTTAAGTGAGATGCCAGAGTTGGATTAAGTAAGGAAAAAAGATTGGGAATTAAATTTTAAAACTCCTTGTTATATCCCCATCTTCACATGAAAGTACAATGTAAGAATAAGCCTCTGGGTCAGGCAAAAATAGAAAATCAAGACAAGACTACTGCACTTCACATTTGTAGAGGAACCCCCATGGCATAAAGCTCTGCATGACGAATGTGGCAGAAACACAGACTTTCACTGCAGATGCTAATATGATCTGCTGCTTTAGGAAATCATTATTTCTCTACCACTTGGATCAGTTCTATGAAGATTAACTCATAGCAGAATGGATGTCACTGTACTGATATCTAAGAACTTTATCTGAATGAAAGTCAATCTGAATCAAATTAATGTCTTTCACATATATACACTTTTGTATACAGCACCTCCTCACCATTTCTCCCTAACACAGAGAGCAATGCAAGAAAGAATAATGAAAGTTTATCTATGAGACTGATTTATCTCCCTCACTGGAGATATTCAAAAACCATCTGGATGCAATCCTGTACAATATTCTCTAGAATGACCCTGCTTGAGCAGGGAAGTTGGACCAGATGATGCACTGTGGTCCCTTCCAACCTTACTTATTCTGTGATCTGGTGATTTCACTGTTACACAAGCTTTCAGGAAAAGGCACTGTTTTATCTGCAACATTATGAAAATTCAGCTATTTGCTATCACTTCCATTAAATGCATGTCACATTCATACAAAAAGAATATTTTCCAAAAAGCTTAGAAAGGCACTTTGATGAGAATGCACTCCTAATGCAACTGAAAATGGAGGAATCTACTCAAAGGCAAAAGATAAGGAAGAGCGGCAAATTACTTATTTATGCCACTTTCAGAGTTTAAGACACATTTTTTTTTACATCAGAGCCCACATAAAACATTGCTTTTGACCCTAACTTTAGTAATCACCAAGTTTTTAGTTATTATCCACTTCAAAGTAGTCAGTGCAAACTTTATCATAAAGTGCAATACACACAGAGAAAGACCTTGACCCACTAAACAAATAGACAAACCAAACAGAAAAGTACTATTCTTCATCATGGCAATGAATTTCAACTGCTGTCTAGGAAAGTCCAAATCTTGGACTTGAAAGGAGCTGTTTTATTCACTGAAACTGTTAAATCCAATCATCTCTCTGTGACTGCATGATTCTCTGTGGCCGCAAAAGCTATTTCTAGTTTATCTAATTATATTTAATTAACTCTCCATTAATGCTCATTCCAAAACATTTTCATCATTACCATGAACGACTGCTATTAACTGCAAAGAGGGTAGCCCTAGGCACTGAAAGATCAAAGAGTATTAAATCAGCTTATTGGTTGAGCAAGGCACTTTTAAATCTGTCTATAACTGTCTCTGAAAACTTTCTAAACTTGCCAGTGGTGCAGTATTATAGTTCTGATTGCATTTGAGTTTATAATTATGCTAATTATTCACAGTTTTCTTACCCTGGTTACAAATCATGAGCTGATGGATGTTACAACAGTCAGGGCATTCATGCACAGGCATCTATTTTGTTCATTTGTAATGGATGCTAACATGCCGATACATCTGTTCTTGTTACTTGACTGTTTCAAAGGATACTGATTTTGACATCGATCCAATTATTTCATCTGGAGGTTATTTATTATATAATAATAATTCAGAGCAGATCTTAGGCTACAGACTCAGGCTGGGCTGTCTGCAATCTCTCAAGTGTGCCCAGTGAAACCAAAGAGGCTGCTCCGGGAGTAATATACTGTTGCATGTGAAAAAGAGAAGCAGACTCCAGCCCATTGTTACAAGATTATTGCAGAACCTATTGTACTGAGTGCCAGATGATAAAAGGGCCAGCCTTTGCAGCTAGGAATAGTCTTGGGAGTGAAGACAAGTAGCTTATGCTTGGCAAGATACAGTTACAAAAACAAGTGAGTCTGTATAGATGAGTCAGAATTGTGATAGCAGAATTGTGGATAGAACAATCCAAATAATCAAGACAAAGAAAAGAATATTACAGCAGCAGAGACTCAAGTCCCAGGACAAAAATTTAGCCCTGTGGCTGTCATTATCATAGATACTACAGGGAAAAACTCTAAAGGCTTTAGAGATGGGCAGGGAAAACCACAGGAAAGAGGCAAGTCAAAAATGAAGTCCAAGTCTGAGAAACAGACCTGAGAAATACACTGAATTATCGTGTTTTCCTCTGTGACTGGGAAAGAGACATAGAGAAGATAATGAGCTCTTCTTGGCTAGCTTGATCTTCAGCTATTTGTGAGGCCTTCATGAGAAGAGGCAGAAACAAGTACAGTGATTCCAAGTGAAATTATAGGGGGAAATCCCATTACTCAGAGCTATGTAAGAGAAGTGATTTACTTCAACAAATATACTTTGATAATTACAAGCTGTTACTAATTTTACACTCATTTTACAAGGTCACTTCTACCTATAAACACAACTGAATAAGTAGAGCTGCACACAGTATGTATTTCCTTTGAAATGGTGAAGAATCAGAAACATCAAGGGGACATTCAACTTTACAGAGAGCTCCAGAATAAATCTAAAGTGGCCTCCTAGAGTGGGATCCTTGGATTCATTCTCAGTCCAAGTTGTTCTTCCTTCTCTTTTTCAGATGTATGTTTAGAGTTCTCTTTTCTGCTTATTATCTTGTGGTGCAGATTTTATTTACACTCTACATGAATCTTTTAGCACATACAGGCCTCACATAGGATACAACAGGACGCCAGTTCCACATTCCTGGACCTTTTTGATATCAGTGCTTTTAATTACAACAATTTTGCAAGAAAATATGCACCTCAACCACAAGTATTATGCCTAGAGCAATAATTTTTCTGAGCATGTGTGTTTACAGTAGAATGCATTGCAACGATGGGATAAAACACGTCTGATCAGAATTCAGTATATGGTGGATGCTTCAGAACACAGGTCTTGGAGATTGGTTTCATCAGAGGTGAAAACAAAATATAGCCACCCTAAAAAGGAAAGGTTATAGCTGTTCATGTGAGGAGTTCGGCATGAAATTTTAAAAATTTGTTGCCTTGATTGGATTGCATTAGGGCAGGACCCTCTAGCAAACACTGAGATTTCTCATCTTTTTAAAATAATTAACTGAAAGAGTAGAAGGGGATGAAGGAAACTCAGATAAAGGGTAAAATGTTCCCCAGCCACCATGTGTGCAGCACCATCAGCTCATGGAGAGCAAGAAGCAGCAATATCATGGGTAGCAGAGATCATTCCCTCTGCCTTTCCCTCCAACCTTTCTCTCCACCACTAAATGTGTTGAAGTTTTGGTCCCCTGAAGCCCAGTCTCTGCCCATACTGCCCAGTTAGTCTCCTCTTGCCTCAGCGAAGAGGTTTACACCACAGAGAAGCAGGTGAAGAAAGATGCAGTAGACAGGGCTGTTTCCTTTCTTCTCGCACAATGTAGCAGTCTGAGAAAGGTTACATCAGCCTGAAAGGATGGTCATTTACACACTAACTTGCTGTGTATCTCAGATTTCCCTGCCCATCTTCCCCTTTGCTTATGGACTAACTCCCAGATCTGTTTTACCAATCAAAATATAGTCCAATTAGGTTTTCAGCAGTTTGCTGAAAAGTCTGTCAATGAAGAGCCTGGAAGGACTTGAGACTGTGTTTTCCAAGAGATTAAATACCTTCGAGGGCAGAGCTTTCCTTTGCTGCCTCACACCTCCCTCTTGAAAACATTGAAACATTTGAGGAACTGTCACATTGGATTTTGTTACCACGCTCTAATGCAAGGAGACTGGAAAGTGACCCAATTCATACAAAAAGAAAAAAACCCAACAGACCAGCAATAACAAAAAGAATTTGTGCAGACAGCAATGCAGAGATGGCAAAGGAAAGGGGTTTGTGTTTACTTAGCAAGCTGATATTTTCTTGAAGGAGCTAGACAATGTAAAATCCTCACAGGTAAGCTCACTCTGTCAACAACTGAGTTTTGTCCACTTGCGTTTGGAGGAAATCTAGCTCTCAATTCAAGATGATCATTACTCAAGGCAATCAAAACCCCTTTTGCTTTTATTCAGTCTCTCTAAGGTAAAACTGTCCACCGAGACCACCGAGACAGTCTGCATCTCTTTAAATCAGCACCTTATCAGCAGTTACTATAACATATTTCTATTACCACATGTAATAAACCCAAGTACTTTCCATCTCTGCAAAAGAGGCTGCTCTTGCTGTGATTTGCACAGAAGAAGTGACTACAGAATGCACCATAACTGACCACAGCTGCCATTGCACTCGGGATAAACAGCCAGCCAGGTTTACTACACTTCCACACACAGGCTTAGGAGGATGAGTAGATTCTAGCTGTGCAAGACTTAGGGCTCCAAAGGGTATCAGATTGCAGCTCACATTACTGAGTGTCCTTTAGCTTTTGTGCATTCCTCTCCCAGACAAGGCCTTTTCCTGGACCTTGCTTGGTTTCTCAGAAGACAAAACCTGGCACAGGAAGCAGTATATGGAAACAAGAGACGACTGGTCCTTCATACTTAAACTAGAAATCTGCAATTTGTTTTTTCTTCACATTGTAAATTATTCCAATTCTAAACACGTGCTGGAAAAGCTGCTTTTCAAAATCTAAAACTGCTGCAGAGGATCATGTGCCAATATTTAGACCACCGGCTGTGAAGCTGAATTTCCCATTTTCTCTTCTGATGTTTGATAGAGTACCTTTGCTATTGAAAAGTGACTCTTCTCGGAGAGGGCCCCATAGCCCACATGTATTTTATCAAAATGTAGAGAGACTCTAGAAGGAGCAGTCCCAACTCAGGAGCTGACAAATCTGACCTAAGCTTTTGTTGTTCAACTGCTCATTAGGGACTTGTGCCAGTCTCACACACTCCTACTGTGATCACTGCATGTCACAGGAACATCCAGCAATGGCACTTAAATTAAAAATCTCCCAGTTATTTTTATGATGACTGTAGTACTTCAAACAATAACCTGCTAAATCTCTGCCATTAAACAACATATGAACTACGACTAATAAATGAGAGCTGCTGACCACACTTCATGGAATCTGGTGGTGCCTTGCAAAGGCCTAAAAGATCACTCCCTTCCTGACCTCGGAAGTTTAGGGGTCAGTGCTAATTGTTTTCATGCAGGATCAGCTCTGGCCTAGGTGTCATTACAGAGATGTGCATGACTTCCCTCCGTTAGGCAGCATCAAGAGCTGGAGCTAAGTGGGTCACAGATGCAAATAGCAGCTGCTTAAATTCCTTACTCTCTTTCAGCTGAACACAGAAAGCACTGACTCCTGTGCACTGCAAAAGCTACTTCATTAACACTTGTCAAAAATCATATGATGAACACATTTAGCGGCTCCTCACGCTTAGTACCTCTAAGTCTGCCCTCAAGTGCCAAGACACCACAGGGAAAATTGCACTCTCAGTATTTTCAATGCAGTAATCTCTGCAAGCAAACCTTCTCTCAGGAGTTTCCCAGCATGATTTTTGAGAATTTGCAACTTCAGTTTGGAAGGGACACTTGCATTTTAGACAGCATTTCCAAATCACCAAAACTGAAAAAATCAAAAATCACAGGGTTCCAGGTGTCACTTCATAAATTAACTCAAATGTTAAAAGTTCAAAGGAAAGGTTTCCTTGTCACAGAAAACACACAGAACTGAAGATTTCCTGCTATCACAGCATCCAAACTGAAATACAGTGTTATGTGCTCTCAGCAACAATCCTCCAGTCACAGCAACTGATCTGAAATTCACAAAATTTTAAGAGTTTTACCCCTCTTTTTTTTTGTTTCTATGTCTGAGTTAGAAAGCTTGAAACCCATAAGACAACTGCCTTCTGTACAAAATCTCTTATTTCCTCATGCCATGCTTCTGCTAATGTCAGTAACACATCACTAAGCATAGGTGGACCAAAGCAGTCAAGCAAGCACCTCATTACACGCCTGAATTTTTTTCATTATATGAAACACCCATCACTGATACAATGTCAAATGTGAACGAAGTACTTATGATCGGAACTCACAAAAGTGTCCAGCATTTTATATGAGGTATTTATGGAACTGACTCCGCAGAGACTTGAACACGTGTTCAGGACCTAGTAAAATCTATGAGACATGAACACATGGTCTTGCTGTGCAGAAATAGGAAGTTGAATCACCACTGTAAAATGGGCTTTCACAGCCAGCAACGACACAGTGATTTAACCAACTTGTATGGTTTGAGTCAAGCATCTCATCCAGAGGTAGCTGAACATAATGTTTTATGATGTGCCATACTTAGTCCTCCTCCCTCTGACTTCCATGGGAGCCAGAGCTTGCAGAGCACTGGCATTTATCCTCCAGCACAACTCCTCTGAGCAAGGTTAATACCGTCAATTTGATTCACAGGGGTTTGTGAGCCAGACAGGCACACTGAAGAAGAAAAAGCCTCTCTCACAAGGAGACAAGAACACGAAAGAGGTTGCTCAGCAAAGTCATCAAAGCAAACAGCATGAATGAGACAGTGTTGATGAAGACAGAAGTGGCATTGAAGGCTGCAATAACAAAGCAGGGCAGTGACATGAAGATAAGTGGCAAAGTAATTGTCTGGTTGAGCCAAGTGTATCCATACAGTCCCTCTGCCAGCAACCCATGCAAATGGACACCAGGCATTGAAGATCTAAGTACCTATTTATGTAAATATATTCCAAATGGTGACACAAAAATACATAGAACAAATACTTAGTAAAGACAACTAGAAGTTCCTGAGAATATCCAAGCTAAGTATTATGAACATTCTGTGGATCTACTGCCAATTAATGAAGGGTTTTTTCCCTGGGTTTTCTTCCTAATTATTGTAAAAAGCCAGAGTTGTGTCCTCTACATTTGATCCTGCAGAAGTTTTTCATATAAGAAAATCTCTTGATGTTACAAAAGTTACAAAAGCGCCACATTGCCAGGCCAGTTTCTGGATCCCCACTCCAGCAAAAAATTGGCTAAAAGCCAGTTTTAGCAGCTAAGTGGATTGTCAGTTTACAAAGAGAATCCTTAAAAAGAATAAAATTAAAAATATTTTACAGTACAGCAAATAACATATCCAGAGATTGGATCCATGATGCCTTCATTTCATCCTTAGTGAATTGTGAGCAGCTTGGTCAGGCAGAGAATACCCTAGAGCAGATGAAGGAAACCCCTTCCCTCCTCTCTGTCTCCCAGTTCAGCATCCTATTCAAGCCTTTGTCTGTATGAATCATAAAAAGAAAAAAAACATGCTTTCTCCTGTCTTCTTTACTACCACTCATCATAACTTGACATGACCCAGATGCAAGGAGAACCTGCAATCTGGGTAGAGAAGTGCAGGAGATCCCTGATGCCTTCCTCCTCCTGCTTTGTGAGAACAGCACCTCACTTTACACAGGCAGTGACGGCAGACATTCTCTGGCACTTGAGGACTGAACATCCCTTGCCTGAGGGTTGGCACAGAAGAGCCTCCATTACACATGTAACAGCATCTTCTTCTGCAGGTTACATATGGACACCAAAGTAAAAACTCAGAAGAGTGGCTTAGATTATGTGGTCAATAGAGTTGCTCACAACTAAAGAGCCAATAATTAATTGACAGCCAAAAGTGTTTTCCTAGAGCTCAAGTAGTTCAGTTTTGGTGCATAAGGTCATCAGGTCATCCCCAGCTGTCATGTATATCTGAAGCCACAATAGCAAGGGACATACGTTAATTTTGGTAAAACATATGAAATTCATCATCCTGGAGAGAAAAGTTTTACTGCTAGGCTTGATGTGTGGGTTGAAACTTTGTGCTTTCTATAAGTCAGTCCCAACTACATGCATGATGTTTTAAAGGGCCTTATTTCAATGCTGACAAATGAGCACCAGATGTTTCTTTTATCGTAGTTGCATTCTATATGGTCATTCAACATTTCAGGCTCATGTGAAGGTCTGAGAAACTCTCTCTGATCCATCTCTTGCTCCTTAAGAAAAAGAAAGCTGTGAGAGAGAATAAAATAAAGAATAAAATATGATAATTTTGATTAAGTAAATAAGTGAAGGAAGAACTGAAATCTTTCCAGAGAGAGAAAGAGAAGATAGGTAGAAAATAATGTCTGGGTTCAGTTATCATCCAGCACAGACCAATTGTTAGAAAATCTCTCATGAAGAACAATGACTTTTGCTTTTGTTTTGCTTATTTTATTTTTTCTTTGAAAACAACTGTGCTCTGAAAGGTTCTCTTTGACCCATACATGCCACAAGAGGAGGTTAAAATGCCTGTAATTACATCTAACTTTTCTGGCTTCTCTGCAGGTGACAGTGGGGATGAGGTTCCTTCCATGGGAAAGTGAGTGTAGCTTTTAGGATTTATTTGTTTCATTAACTGTTTAACTTTCTTCTTTTTTCCTAGAAACAGCTGTTCATTCACTCCAATCTCACTGCCCACCTTATCCATTCCAAAAGAACCTCATCCCTTCTGAAGGAAAGTACTCTCCAGGCCAAGCTTTCTCCTGACCAGAACCCCACCAGAGCACCTCAGGCTGGAACTGCATAGTGCCAGAGAAAGATTTGTTCCTGCAGGTGCTAAGTATTATTTTCATTCCTTTTAGACTGAGTCTCTGGCAGCTTTGATTTTCCTTTCCCTTTTTGTCTGTCCCAAGTACTTTTCCCTGCTTGTTGAATGAGTACATTGAAATACTTGCTTTCTTGTTAGCAAAACAATTTAGTATTTAAGTGTAAACCTAAAGCACTGTCAGTATGTAAACACACATTGAGCTAGAGCTCATACCAAGAGGTTGAGAAGCAGGTTCCATTCCTCGATCTACCACTGACTGAATTCGTCACCTTGCTTCAGATTTCACCCCTCTGTGAAATGGGATAATGATCCTTCCTTAACTCATACGGCAAGAATGTCATTAATATTTAGACTTGGTTTCAGATTCTTGAAGAAGAGCTTTACCATTATATCATTTCCCTATTTTGGCCAGCACTTGGACTACAGATGTGACTGTAGTTCCAACTCTGTATCCTATAAAGTGTGATGGCTGGGATTGGTGCCATCACTTGCAACATTGTGCCTTTACAATGGATGTTGCTGGAGACAAGACAGGAGCTTTTTTAAAGCAAAGGCTTGATTTCAACCTCTTTGAAGTTCAGGAAGGTTTATACTTGACTCCAGATCCCAATTCAGCTGCCTGGGACCAGCAAAGAGAAACCTAATAGTGAAAAAGCATCTGAAGTTGCAACAAAAGGGGAGAAAGGGAACAGTAGCTGAATAAAAAGATATAACAAAGAAATAAGTGAGCAAAGGAAAACCAACAAAAGCTGAAAGTTCATCAAATCTGCATGCAAGGAACTGGACTTGTTTCAAAAAGGGAACTGAAGACTGTATTAGTATTTGATTTCCTGTGGCTCTTGTCTTTTGCCTCTACTGCCCCTATGCTAATGCACTACAACACTGACACATGCTATCCAAAAAAGGGAGAGATGCTCTGAGGGAATTGATGGAGTGGACAGAGATCTGAAATGAATGAGCAAACAGTGCAAATGCCATTCCAATTCATGCCAGGAGCACAGTCCCTAATGATTTCCTAGAGACAGAGTAGGCAACATAAGCAGAGGATTCTTTGCATCTGCCACAACCATTCAGAGTCCCCGGACACAGAAGGATGTGAAATGATTAATGTTTCATTGTGAATGCCAGCCTCCTGGAAAGAGGATGGAGATACTCTTGCTGCTGCTGCCCCATAACGGGCAGATGGCATCTATATCTACATCTATATCTAAATCTATATATAGCTACAAATCTGCCCACAGGCTTCGTGCTCTGTGACAGGTCACCCTTTGTTCCTGCAGCACCTGTGGGTGACCAATCCTACACTGAACCCTAAGATGGAAAATAAAACCCAAAATTGATGGATCAGTCCTGAAAGGGGCCTGGAATTGAATCCAGCTCTCTGCAGGTACAGTGGTATTACACAGCCCATTTTCTAAACTGACATGGCCTGACATTAGTAACCACAAAAATACATGTTCCTGTATTACCCACACTGGCAAACACCACCACATAACTTAAATACCATTCCCATCTCCTCAAACCCACAAGCAAATGAGTTATTTAGTGTGGAGCAGGGAGAGACGTTGACATGTCTGGCATTTGAATGTGTTCAAATGTACCTGTAGGGTTCATGTACCTGCAGAGCTGGAGCTCCCAGTTAATTATCTAGCCTTCCTGTTTTATGGAAGTTCATGTGTCTTCAAGACCCTAATAAATCAAGGCTTACTTGGCATTTGTCTTATGTGCGAGGCTGGTGTTGAAGTGTGAATGCTGATCTGAACTGGGATTGCAATAGCAGGCACAATGGCACTCAGCCTGTGTCTTTAAATTGTTTTGCTCTCAATGTGTTCTCTGCAATGGAACTTTGGGCTGGGAAGTGCCTTTTGCAATGTTTATATGGCATCCAAAGTCTTGACCTAATTCACTTCTATGCATAAGCACAATATGAGGGTGATCATAATGGATTTTAATATGTTGGGTTTCTCTCCCGTACATTGTTTTAAAAACTGTCATTGGAACCCAGAGGCACTCCTAAGGCATTGTTGTGACTAGGGCTGAAATATCCATGCAGACACAGTGCTGCAGAGCAAGGACAGACATACAGAAACCTGCTCTCAGTTACTATTCCACAGAGGCATTTTATCTGTAAATCAAACATGTGGCACACTTTGCTTCAGATTATCCTCTTGATGCACCAAAGCAGCATCTAATCAGCTTTCACTCTAACAAATACAGATTTGTGTCATAAGTGATGTAGGAAATAACCCACAATCTCACTCTGCACTCTCACAGGAGAACACTAACGGTATTTTCCCATGAAGGCCTAAGGTGTTCAGTTTACAGAGTAAATACCAGTGCACAGAGAGAACTTTGCATGATATGAAACCTCTGGAGGGATTAGAAACAGTTCGTCTGTCAAAGATTATGTTACAGTACAGCAGTACTCCATACAGAACTGCAAAACCAAGCCTGATTATTTGAACATAAGGTGAAAGTATTACATTTTAAGTGCACATTTAAATGGAAGAATTCTTAGAAGAATCCTGGCAAGAAATAGAAATACAATAACTTCTTTTACTTTTGGAAAATGTTTACCATTGCGTCATTACTAACGAGAAAATGAGGATTTCTGAAATTCAACGCATTAAAGCAGTATGCCTTCAAATCTTCTCAAAGCTCAACCTAATCAGAGAACTAAGGATTCTGTAATTATATGTAAAAGTCTGTAATTATGTGTAAGAGTTTTACCCAGATTTTCATTCTTGACTGCAGAACTGTGTTAAGACACATTCAGAATTCCTGTTTGGGTTGTTACTCTGTTTACTCAGACAAGTTATATTGATCTCAAAGAGCTTTGTGTACTCATAAAAACTGATTAAAAGCTGTGAAAGACCACTGATCCTCTGTCTTTAATTTTAAGCCTCAGGGAATCTGATTTATTCCCCTGAACTTTAACTCTGACATTTTTTCCACTTCTAACTCAAGCAGAGGCAGCAACTTGAAAATCTCAGCTTCCAAAACAAAAGTCATACCTTTTTTTTTGGTCTGAAACAGATGATTAGTAGGGAAGCTTCCTTTCTGGGGCACAAGGAGTAGCTGAGGGACCTGTGGGGGCTCAGCCTGGAGAACAGGAGGCTCAGGAGGACCTTCTCGCTCTCGACAGCTCCTGGACAGGTGGGGATCAGGCTCTTCTCCCAGGAAACAACCGACAGGACCAGAGGAAATGGCCACAAGTTGTGTCAAGGGAGGTTTAGGCTGGACATCAGGAAGAATTTCTTCACAGAAAGGGTGGTCGGGCATTGGAACGAGCTGCCCAGGGAGGTGGTGGAGTCACCATTCCTGAAGTGTTCGAGAAATGACTGGATGTGGCACTTTGTGCTCTGGCTTAGCTGACAAGGCAGTTAGCTAAGGTTGCACTTGATGCTCTCGAAGGTCCCTTCCAACCTCAACGATTCTGTGATGGTAAAGCCTTCTTCGCCGAGGTAAAAACACGGGCAGCGCTGCAGCCCCAGGGAAGTGGGGCCGGTGGGTGCTGCGCTCAGCCTGTCCCTTGCCTCCCGCACACCTCAGACAGCCGGCAGCCAGCGCAGCCTGCCCTCAGCAGCTTCCTGCACGGCTGGCACGGCGGGCTTGAGAGACCCCTCAGTGCTCGGTGTGTCCCACCGCTCACACCATCGCTGCACTGCTATCACACACCGGAGAGCCTGAGGGCTTCTGGCAGCGGCGGCAGCCCCGCGCCCGGGGTGCTGTGGGTGAGCGGGACGGGAGCAGCGAGAGGCGCGATGGAGGTATGAGCTGTGCGACAGGACTGCGGGACGCGGGGCCGGGGGCATCAGCCCCACTAAGGGCCATGAAGGCACTGTCCCTGAGGAGGGCACTATCCCCGAAGGCACTGTCCCCGAGGGCGCTGTCCCTGAGGGCGCTGTCCCTGAAGGCGCTGCCCCTGAGGAGGGCGCTGTCCCTGAGGGCACTCTCCCCGAGGACGCTGTCCCTGAGAAGGACGCTGTCCCTGAGGGCACTCTCCCCGAGGACGCTGTCCCTGAGGAGGACGCTGTCCCCGAGGGCGCTGCGGGAGGCACGCACCTTTCCCGCCGGCGGGAATGTGTCTGCCAGGACCTCCTGGCCACAGGGCGGCGCTAGAGAGCGCGGCAGGCGGAGGGCGCGGCGGAGTGGCGCTCTCGGTGGTCACTGAGGTCATCAAGGCGCGACGGCGGCAGGGCGGCGCTGGCTCTGGCAGAGCGCTGCTGTGGGGATTGTTTTCATACAGAAATGACCACACAGGTAATTAACAACAGCGTTAGCTGAGCCAACTGCTGGCTTGAGATGTACTTATATTTGGGCCGCTCATGTGTAATATTAATTATTTTTTCTTTCTAGTACGGTATTCTCTTCAAGCAAGAGCAAGGTGAGCAGACGCTAACGGGTGTTGAGCAGTGTTGGTGTTCTGGGCTGGTGGAAAGGCGATAAGGGCAGATATCCGTGTGAGGAGACCTGGTTATGTCTCTATTAGGCATAAGTCTGAGTAACTCAGAGGCAGCTGTGCTGCTTTTTCAGCAGTGGCATTGCTCACATAGCACAGTGCACGCTTTGGGACAATGCAGACAGTGACAATGCAAACAGGGACAATGCGAACAGGGACAAAGCTCTCGGAGCATTCAGCAGACCTGAGCAGCAGGGGCTCTATTGCCAGCATTGCAGTTAGCCCTTTCAGCATTACCAGAGCTGGTTGTGGTCTTCTGTCAAACGAAAATGCTTAAGTTTAATTTCTGTGCTTGTATTCTCTTTTAGCTCATGATGATGCCATTTGGTCGGTTGCTTGGGGAAAAAATAAAAACGATGGTTCTGAAACAGTGATCTCTGGTTCTTTGGATGATCTGGTGAAGGTCTGGAAGTGGTAAGTGCTCCATGTTAACCTATTTTAGGCCTTGAAAGTAGTCAGTGTGGAGTAGTCTTGAATTTCCCCAACCTTCTAACATTCCAGGGGTGTTAGAAGTTACCTCAGGGAAGGGATAGCCTGGCATACAGAGCTGCTTCTCCTGAACAAGCTTATCTCCACTGGTGTGTGCTTTCTCTTGGAGTGGTGGCATTCTGGTGTGCTTTCATTTCCAAAGAATGAGAATCCTTGTGAAAATGCACATCAGAGAATACTCCATGTGTTTCTAAACCAAAGAATGAGAAATGCATCTTTTAGTGAGACAGTGCATTTGGAGATGTGTACTGTTATAAAAATAATGGGAACAGAGAAAACGAGGAAGTTACATCTTCTGTTTTTATTTTAAAAAAATCCCTATAATCCTTATGGAAGTGTGCTTTTGCAAAGAATTTTTTCTGTCTCTTAGGCAAAGCAGTGTGAAGTATGTACTTTGCTTCAGTGACAGGAGTAGCTTGATTGTGGTGACTCTGAAAATGTCAGTCCTGGCACTTTGTGCTGTGCTGACAGGTGAACACTAGCTCTGTGAGCACCCACAGACTGCCCTGTGATGGACATTTTTTGGTGGGATGGCTTATAAATTTAGAATGAAGTACCTGCTTTGCAGGAATATGGTAAATTATTGATTTGTCAGTTCTTTAAGTACAGAGAGTTTGTGTGTAACCCTTCACATTTCATGGGTGGACTTGGATTGCCTTGTGTTGAACAAATAGAAGAATGTGGATTGTTTGTTTCTTCTGTGTGAGGCTGGGGATCATTCAGTACCCCCAGCTATTCCTAACGAGGCTTTTCTTTCCCTTTCACCCCAGGAACGATGAAAAGCTGGATCTGCAGTGGACTTTGGAGGGTCACCAGCTGGGGGTGGTGTCTGTGGACATCAGCCACACAGGTGCCATTGCAGCATCCAGCTCCCTGGATGCCCACATTCGCCTCTGGGATTTAGAGACTGGCAAACAGATCAAGTCCATAGATGCTGGTCCTGGTAAGATCCCAGTGCTGAGCTGGCTTTGCATGAGAACTGTGCTCAGTCTTCCTGGCAAGTACTGAGCAGTGGAGGATTGGGGTGTACAAGGGAATTAAGGTGTTTGGGGCTTGTAATCTTTATTTGCAGAAATTTTAGTGGTTTTATGAACTCAACACAAAGCAGGATCAGAGAATTTTACTTTTATTTTTACACAGTACTTATGTTTTCTTAGATACATGTAGATAGGATTTTTTGCTGTATGCACAAAGCAGAATGGAAACCAGCTTGCTCTTACAGATGTATTGAGAAAAGGATATTTGGAAGAAATAATTCAAGTGCTTATTCAGATTGATGTACAAAGAATGTTTTTCATAACACTGCAATGAATTTGAAACATGCATGTGATCCTTTTTTATCCAGCACATCCAATCCTGAGTGAGCAAGTCAAAACAGTTATTAATGTTAACAATGCTAATATTCTCCAAGCTGGAATTCAGAGCCTAAGATCTTATTCGAAGTATTTCATGGGTCCATTGGCAATTGCTAATTTAAGAAGAGTCTTGCTGTGTTTTAGGCAATTAATATCAAGCTTATAGGAAAAAACTGTGAATTGCATCATGCTAGATAAATACATTGCACTGCTATAAAAAAGGGTGGGTTTTTACATTCTGTTCCAGGAATGTTGACCTGTGTTACATTCTCCTGCATATTCTGTGCTTTGCTACACACTAGTGCTGCTTTTTTCAGTAGTTTTAATCTTTTTGTACCAGGAGAAAAGTAAGAATTCAGACTTAACTGATGCAGTCTTAAATTCTAAATTTATTATTACAGGAAGGTCTCATGAGATCAGGGTCTTACTAGAAAATGTAATCTTTGACAAAAATAAATGGCTCAAGCTGTGCTCCATTAGTAACATAGAAGGGATAACTTGATGAGCTTGTACACTCTTTTCCTTAGAGAATGTAGTACAGTTTAAAGAGTAGTTAGAGGGTTGAATGTCTAAAAAGATGTATACAGAACCGACATGGTTGAAGAAGAGCTAGAAACAGGATTCAGCTCACTCTTTTTTTTCTTTTTTATACAGTTGATGCTTGGTCCCTGGCTTTTTCACCTGATTCCCAGTACCTTGCAACAGGAAGTCATGTGGGGAAAGTAAATATTTTTGGTGTTGAAACTGGAAAGAAAGAATATTCTCTGGACACCAGAGGAAAGTTCATCCTTAGCATTGCATATGTAAGAAGCACAATTGATAATTTCTTACAAGAAATTGCTATTGCTGCAATATGTTGTAAATAGATATTTTTGTTTCTGTCAGTTTATCTCTACAATAATACTAAGTGACAGCTGTACTTTGGTAGTTGCAAATACAAATTATGTGACATTTCCCCCCTGCACATATGGAAAATATATTTTGCTTATAGTCTTCAGGATATTTGGAGCCCAGGTATCTTGCATAGATCATTATTTGTGCAAAGTTGCCAAAGGAATGTCAGGGATTACACAGCATGGATGCACACAGATGTTTAATCATACCTTTTGTGTTTTATTTCAGAGTCCAGATGGAAAATACTTGGCCAGTGGAGCAATAGATGGCATTATCAATATTTTTGATATTGCAACTGGAAAACTTCTGCATACGCTAGAAGGTAATGGTTTGGTTCTTTGCAAAATACCCAAGTTCTGACCTCATTTCTGACAAAATGAAAGGGTACAATGCAAGTCAGAATAAGCTACAACAGCCATGGCATAAGTGAGTTGACATCTTTGTTCATTAGACAGTATTTAGTTATTTAGTGTGCTCTAACTTAAACCACTTAAAATATTAAAGGCAAACTGTGAACTCAGGCTTGCATTGTAAATGCCTTTTTTAAAATATATAGTCATTAATGCTTAACTAAATTCTTAAATTGTAGTTCCATGTATTGCAGAAAAGTACAAGCCGATGAAGCTAAGCCAAATGTGTGCTGCCATGCATATGGTTTTCCTTTTTCTTATGGTATCTGTTCTATAGCAATTTATTGATGTTTAGGAAATAACTGAACATTTAATGTTGTAGAAGACATGCATTTTTCTTACAGATAAATGGGCTTTTAATATTCATGTGGTTTCTGTTTAGTTGTAACCAAAACCCCAGCCTCTTAAATATGCAATCATGGTATAAAAAGTATGACATAATTGCTAATAAATTTCCACAGCTGAACAAAGTAAGATACTCTTTGTGTTGCAGACATGCCTTAACATTCAAAGTTGAAAATCGCTGTCTATTTTCTGTTGTGGCAAGAAGCCTCTAGAGAGAAAGAGGCTTCAGAGGCTGCTCTCTTTGAGCAGGGAATGCTGTTTGGTGTAGCTTCCTGAGCACTGGCATTAGTGTGAGCAACCCCATGACCTAACCCATGTCCCTGTGCCCTGCAGGCCATGCCATGCCCATCCGCTCGCTGACCTTCTCCCCAGACTCCCAGCTACTCGTCACTGCTTCCGATGATGGCTACATCAAAATCTACGACGTGTGAGTGGGGAGGGACTGTGCCAGCCATGCTGACAGGAGAGCAGCTCTTTAGAGAGGCTGAGAGTGGAAAAAATAGATCAAACTCTCTGCTCTCTAGAATTCCTTTCAGCCTTTGGTGACTTTTTATGTAATAAATAATCTTCAATTGTAAAATAGTACTTCCTTAGATAGTTTTTAAACGTGCATAGGTAGAAGACAGCTGTAACTTGAAAACAGATTACTTTCTCATATTTGCCTGTAGGCAACAAGCTAATTGTTCTGTATATCTGTCCTGTGTATTTGTGTTCACCCTTACTAAACATCTCTTCTGCACGCAAGAAATTACATTTATGACCTGTATCTGTTGCATCTTGCAATACCCTGGAAGACCCTGGGGAGAAAAAGGCACTGCTTCAGTGATCTTTCCTCCTCTAAACCTATATTGCTTTGACTTTGGTGAAACGATTTTGTCCTCCAATGTATCTTCTTAGTGACTGCTTTTCATTTGAAACTATTTGAAATGGAAAAACAGGATCTGCTGTAACACCAGTTCAGCTTGGATGAACAAATGTCCAGAAGTCACCTTCCCTTGCACCATTCCTGATTGCACTAACTAGAGTATATTCCTGTTGCTTTTTCTCTGGAATTCACAAATCAGATGTTAAAATTTGTTCTTTCCACAGGCAACATGCAAACTTGGCTGGCACATTAAGTGGTCACGGATCCTGGGTTTTAAATGTATCATTTTGTCCTGATGATACCCATTTTGTTTCCAGGTATTGAGGATTTTTAATTGTTTTATGATTACTGAAAAAATACAATTTATTAAATGTGTACAAATTGCAGTGGGATCTATAATGAAATAACATAAAACTTAAAGGCTCAAGAGCCAATCTGTGATGTGATACCAGCTGTAGTGAGAGCATTTTACAGAGTAAATGATCCCACTGCAGTGTAGTTCCTGACAAGTGAAAAACACCTAACCTAAGAGAAGGGCAGTTTGATTCTACATAGCTGAAAAATTGCTGTTGAATCAAGGAATACAACCTAATCTAGTATTACATTAATCTGCTTGAACTTTTGTATTGATTCTTAAAACAGCTGAGGCAGTTGGAGGGACCAAGTATATTTAACAGGAATTTTCTTATCCGAAGAACTTGCCTGAAAGAATTTTTTTGGCCAAAATGGGAGTCTTCATTTTCACATTGCAGATGTTGGAACTAAATTTATTTGAAAGGTAATGGAATTTGGCAGAAGATGCAGTCCTTTGCTACTTCCCCTGTATTTGATGGGTGAGAGAGGGTTTACTGTGTCTACCATACGAGATCTTTTAATGTTTGCATTGAACTTTAGTTTATCTATTAATTTAAGCATTGATCAGTACTATTTTTCTTTCAGTTCATCTGATAAAAGTGTAAAGGTTTGGGATGCTGGAACGAGGACCTGTGTCCATACTTTCTTTGACCACCAAGATCAGGTATGGCTGCTGTTCCCTAAGTCACCATGCTCCCAGGAGAGCTTTTGGAGTTGTGCACAGTTGTGCTTCACCTTCGTGCTGCAGTTCCAGGCTTGCAGCAATGCAGTAACTTTAAAAGTTTGTGGTTATTTGGCACTTAATGTTGAACTAATACTCCCAAGTGTATAGGCTGATCCCTTCCAAGTAATGAACATTTTTCAGGGCCAAATAAAGGCACTCCTGAGTGGTCAAAGCCTTTACCAGACTCTATTTGCTACCTTTGTCTCTGGTCTTACTTATTTCTGTCACTTACACAGCATGTGCATGTGTAAAGGTGGAAATATTGTCTAAAAGGATAGCATTATCTAAACAGATGCTTGAAAGCAGCCTTGAAACTTGGGAGTTTTTCCTCCTCCAATATCTGTAATACTGTGGGGTTTTAATTTATTGTTCAGTGATAGCTACCTGTGAGAAAAGGAGTTAAGTTTCTACCCATTTACTCTTTGTCCAAATGTCAGGTGATAAATAGAACAATATTATATTTTAATGGATCACTGAGCAAGAAACAAAGTATATTCTTCCAGATTTTATTTGAGCTCTTTCTTCCATAGCAATTTTTTGCTGGAGACCTTGTTATCTTCAGCTATGGGAGTTTTCATATTGAAGTACCATGTGGAATTTGATTGCCCGTTTTAGCTGTTGTCTGTAATCTCATTAAGACTGGGGCAAGCAGAGATGTATCAGTTATTGGTAATGTTGGGTTTTGGTATTAATGCAAAATAGTGCACAAGATTGCCCAAACCATAGTGTTGTCAATATGCCCATTCTGCAGTCTCCCATTAATGTGCTGGGTAGCCTTCACCCTTCCTGATGTCATTCTGCTGAAGATGGGTGTCACTTAAGAGCTTACGTAACTGTCTTAAATCAGAGGACTGATGTGAATTTTTCTAAATTTTGCATGGGTAGGTAAACAGCTCTTCGAAACAGCTCAAGGATAATGCAGATCAGTCTGTCACGATGTGTCAGTCTGCATGACAAATACTTCCTCTCTTGCCTTCCTGCACTGTAAACCTATTTTCAGAAAGGCCTGCAGGATGGGCAAGAGTGAAAATGCTTGACTTATGCAAACTGGGGAGGACTTTTCAGCCTTGATCAAGTTATCTCTGGCTTGTGTAATCCCCTGTCATTGGGAGTAGGTGTAAGAACTTGTCGGGCTCCTAGATGGCAGTGTCCTGCTCTGCTGCAGCAGCCGAATTGCTGTTAAAGCAGAAGCCATACTTGCACCAGCTCTTATCAGGTGACTTTAAATAATCCTTCCTCTTCTGCTTGTTGTAATAAATATGACTGGCACATAGATTATTTTTCTTTGTCCTCTCTTCCTAAGTTTGTCTGTGTCTTATTTACAGGTTTGGGGAGTGAAATACAATGAAACTGGGTCCAAAATTGTGTCTGTTGGTGATGACCAAGAAATTCATATTTATGACTGTCCAGTTTAATTGTTTTGACTCAGCTGCTTAGGTAAACTCTTGTGGCAGTTTCAAGGACTGCGACTCTCCTCTGTAATCTTTTTGTATAATAAAAGCATTTCATATGGATCTGCAAAACCAGATATGTTTATATCTAATTTTGATTCTGTTAAGCATGAGAGAAAGCCTTACTTTTTTAAAATAAAAGCTACCGATCAAAGTCCTTGTTGTCTAATTCTTGGAAAAAAGTATTTTTGGAAATATGTCGTCATGGATGAAGTAACTGCTCAGTTAATCACCCCTGCCTTTAAACATAAATAGACCAGAGCTAGAAAGCATAGGCCAAGTCTCACAGCAGCTTATTTTAGCAGAAGGAAAGTGAGTGAGGCTGTGTTGCAGACATGGGAAATGACAGCCTGGGCTTGTCTTGATGCTATCCCAGTGAGTGCAAGAGGATCACTTAAGCTGAACACCTGTTTCAACAATTGTATGGTACACAGAGATCATGCATCATGGTTTAATTTCACTAAAGGAGAGCAGTTGTTTGGAACCCTGATTTAACACAAATACTTCTAGAAAAGAGGTGAAAGGGAGAAAAGCTTTAATGTTATCACTGTACTGTAGTCTCGAGGATGGTATAAAACAGCAGCAGGATACCCAATGCATGTGATTTTGGTTTATTCATTTTAGTTAAGGCACAAGTATACAATGCCTAGGAGGAAGTAAAAACCCTTTCTAGGGAAGGCTGAAATACAAAGCTTGACCTTCTGAAAGGTCAAACTTTTATTTGGAAGTATTTGCCTGTCTGTAACACATTAGAGGACAGCTTGTAACCTTAAGTCACACTTACACAGAGAAGCAGCTGAAGGAATGCTACTGGAAACCCACAGAACACATGAAGAGGGCTAGGAGGCAGAGAAGAGGGCATGCACAAAATGCTTCTGAAATACAAAATGAGACAGGTACTACTAGTGCTGCTAACAGAGAGTTGAATATGGAGAATAACCTAGACTAGGTGAGAGGAGTCTGAGCTTAGAAAAACTTATTTAAATGAAGGGGGTTCTACTAGAGTGGCTTAGAAAGTACAAGAGAAGCATGAGAAAAGGTGAAGTACTATTTATTAGAGGTTATTCTGCTATGTTTTATTCTATGAAATTCATTTTCCAGTATGAAAGTATTTACATAAGACACTCCACTTAGCCTCTATCAATATTGCCAAAGTCTTATAGAAATAGCACAAGTGAAATAAATTGAGAACCTTCACAGCAAGGAAAATGTATACCAACTCAGCTGGTTCTCAGCTGTATGACATTTGCTTTATATAGAAAGACTACAAGAACACAATATAAATTAGTTACAAAAAGGTGATACTGACAGCGCAGCAACTCAATTTGCTGAACACAAAAACCACAAGCAGTGGCTATTACAGCCATGCAGTTTTCATTGTGAAAATTTACATCTTAGATGACATCCACCTCCACCTTGCTTTAAGATGTCTGACATTGTACTCCTGTTCTTGGACCCTCCTCATCTTCTTCATAGGCTTCTCCCGCACTGTTACGGTAGGTTTGCTCATTTGGATCAAAATCTTCAAGGTCTACCTGATCCATGTCATCTGTAACCATAACATCTTCTCGTGAAGGAAGCAGAGCCTCCAGCAGAGAGAGTTTCTCCCTTGGAAGCCAGTAGTGCTCTGGAAACTGAACCTACAATTTCACACATTTTTTTTAATGAATAGTTAACCATGTGCAAACATGAGTGTAGTGGCTACAGAAAAGGATGCAGCTTACCAGAAATTGTATAATCAGGCTGCCTTTGTCCATTGGAGATTTGTAGACAGGCATCCCTTCATTGTAGATACACTTGAGGTCACCGTGTTTTATCACTTCACCTATGGAGGCAAGAGCTCTAAGTAAGCTGATGTGATGTGACAGGGATTTCATAGCCACACCAGACGAGTCTGTACACAAGCAGTGTTCTCACAGCACCTCAGGGAGATTGTAATCAATTCATGGAAAAGAACTAAACCCAGCTAAGGCCATTTATACCATTTCCTCTGCTATAAGAGAAATCAGCTTTTCTTGGCATAGCCTTCAGGTTGAATGAACAGATAATTTAGTAAAATTTAAAATTCTTGCCTCTAATATTTCGCTAGCTATCCACTAACTGAGGCTGAGGTTTATTAAAAAGTATTTTACAGCTTTAGGCTGTAACTCTGTATGTTTTAGGAGGAGTAACAACAACAGAGAACCAACTAAATTAGGTGACTGCCTCATGAATCTGTTGCATCATCTGGTTACAAAAAACCCCAAATTGAACAGTCTCCCCCAAAAACTCCAGTCCAGGCATAACTAAACAGGCAAGCAGTTGATACAGTTTATGCAGTATTAGAACCGTTTAAGACCTACCTGGCCTTGTAGATATGACAAGAACTCTGTTGTCCAGAGTTTCAATTGTCTTCCTGAAACCACATAAAGCCTCTGAGAGTTGAATTCTCATTTTTGTGATTAAGTCATGCCCTCGTCTCTGAAAGACACTGTGATCCTTTTGATCAAGCACAATTATAACATCACCAGGCTCCAGATCAGGCTCCTGGTCACCTTCTCCATGGAATACTATCTTCTGACCATCTTTCATACCTGAAGAAAAGAAACCCATTAATTTTCTGCAGAACTACAGACTATTATTAGGAAGCCAGTACAGACAGACAGTTCTTACCTTTATCGACATGAACTTCTATGATCTTTTTCTCTCTTACAACCTTACAGCCATTGCAGTTGTCACACCTGTCCTTCGGATTTATTCTTTCACCTTGGCCTTTGCATTCTGGACACACAGTTTGGATTTGCTGCACCATGCCAGGTCCAATCTGCTGAACTATAACTTGCATGCCTCTTCCTTTACACACAGGACATTTTTCTACTGCCCCTCTCTTTCCGCCATAACCTTTGACAAAAGAGTTAAATTGGATCTCAGTCTCAAAAAATTACAATAGTCAGGCTAGAACTCTGACTTCAAAAGCATCCCTAAGGTAACTTGAAGAATACTTCAGTAATGGAATTTAGTTGCCATCACAAAACATGCCCCACAAGCTAGACGTTTCTACAAACAAAATGCTTATACAGCTTATCGTATTAGCCTCTGCTCCACTCCCCAGTAAATCCTGGTTTCCAAGGAACTGTCAGCATACCAAATTCAAGACATACACATTCCATTAATACTTGGAAAAGAATCTGCTTACTAAATATTTAACAGAGTACTAAGATACAAGACCTTATTAAAATTTACCTCAAAGACCAGTTATGAGGGAACACTTAGTTCCCCAAGACTTCCATAACACAAGCCAGACTTCTGCCCACAGCAATTAAAAAACTTTTACAGAATAGACATTTACATCCAAGTCCTGGATGAAAGTAAGTTCTTATTTAGGTACCCCTAACTATAATACACACTAAGTTTTAGTCTGCCATTAGAACAATCAGTCAAACACAGTGGTTGAGAGACTTATTCTTGGATAAGCATAAATAAGAATTAAATACCCTGGCAGACTTTCAGGGAGCAGGCAAAGAAAAAGAGAGAAAAGTATGAAAGCCTCCAGACCTTCTTCTCAGCCCCAGCCAATCCACACAAACACACAAAAAAAAAAACTTTGAAAAGGGGTTTGAAATCACTACTTGTGTTTTTACCTTCACACTTTGCACAAATAACATTCTTTTGCAGAGCCAGTTTCCTTGTAATACCATTATATAAGTCTTCAAGAGATACACCTAACTGGTGCACAACATTTTTGCCTTTAAAAAAACAAAAGGGAAATATTAATACTTGTCCAGCTGTTGTGAAGACAAATGTTCATGCAGTCTCACTGAAGAAATGCAGAGCTCATTCCAAACTTTGAACACAACTCAGCCCCCTTAAAAGCATGTGCAGTTCCATCAGCTTCCACTAAGCTCCACCCATCTATGTCCAAACATAAAAGTTGAGCTGTAATTAAGCAAAGCATCATTAAAGCCACCCTATCTCTGCTCCTACTCCTAATTTTATAAGCTTAACTGAAACAGCAAGAAGCAAGGACACTACCAGCTTCAGATCTGTCAATTTAGAAGTTGCTATTATGCCTACCTATGAATTTCCATGCCACTTCATAGCATAATTTCAATGATTTTACAGCAAGTTACTACTCGCTCCTTCAACAGGCACTGGGCATGGAAAAGACAAAAATCATACTGTGCTTTTGGCAGCACTTTGTACTCAGTTTCACATAATTTCTCCCAAATATTTTCATGAGATTTAATATTACTGAAATTTAAGTTGATGGTGTCCTTTGAAGCAAGTTGCCCAAAAGCATATGAGCAAGTGAGGCACAGATTTGGAAAAAAGGGTAACTTAAACAGGTCTAATTCAACTGCTGACTTAGTAATGCTTCCCCCTCCCCTACAGACTACCCATGCCCCATTTAACAAAAAATAAACAGAACTTAGCAGAAAGATGGCTATGGCTAAGTCATGTTATGTACTTTATTAGAATCTTAATGCTAGAGTAACTAGAAAAATCATAGTTTACTTATTCTATTGTTGCAACAAGTAATAACCACACTATGTGCACTTAGCAGAACAGCAGTACCATAGCACAGGTGTTTTATGCTTAAGTGCATGGTTAGAGTTTCTAGAACTTGTTTAGAACTGTGTACCTCTTCTCTCTCTATTCATTCGGCCTCCACCACCAAAGAACATGTCAAAGATGTCCATGGGTGAAGAGAAGCTGCCGCCACTCAGGCCTCCTTCTTTAATAGCCTGCTCCCCACCCTGGTCATAGAGGTCCCTTTTCTTTGGGTCCGACAGAACTTCATATGCCTGGGATATAAGTTTAAACTAAAAAGAAAAAAGAAGCTCTGAACAACTATGACCAAGAGGAAAAGTAGCCCTCTCATATGCAACTCCATCTACAGATCGAGTCACTATAGCACCCTCTTGTAGCATTTGTCTGTTTCCAAAAGGAAACTCTCTAAACAAATAGGTAACAGACTATAATAGTACACTTTTGTCCAGGAAAACAACCCCCTTCCTCCCTCTCCCCCCTCCGCCCAGGTTTTAAGTGGGTGTAATTCAGTCACATCCAACTTACAAGCATACACCAACTACATTTTGTTGGCTGTGGTAGTTGCAACAACCATTAAAACCTCTACCAAATCCATTCAGGAAGGAATATTGTACTGTCCCTGAAGTCTTGCAGGTCCCCAGCTGCTCATGGCCACAGCAGTGCTAGTCAGCCTAGAGCTACACAGGGATCCTCCATGCCTGCTGAGCTGGTGCATCCAGCTACAACAGAGATTTATGTGACCAGACACTGGTGTTGCTTACTCATCGCAAACACAAGGACTCAGACACAAATCAAAACACCCACTTTAACAAAACAATTAAGGAACTCTGTTAAATAGCTATAAAGAATTTCCTATTACTAAGATTACCAACTAAATTTTTAAATATGATTTGCTACTACTGGAATGACCATTTCCATTTTAAACTTCATTTACTCATGGCCATATAAAGTGGTGTAGGCAAAAAAAAAAAAAGCCAAAAACAAAAGCAGAAAAGGTTACTTTTGACTAGGCTATTGTTTGAGTTGTGTAAATTAATATTCCAGAGATATAAGTATGGACCTTCTATTTCCATGTTAAGGTATTAGCAGACCAGCTTTTAGATAAACAATCCCATCACTCATGTTTTCTATAGTTCCCCAATTGTGGTACTCATTTATCATCCAAGCCAACACAGGGAGCAGAATGGGTCTGTGCTGATAGCATGTGAAATACTTCTGTTGTAAGCAGTTCATCTACGTGCAGCCCAGTGATTCCCTGGGAACAGTTACCTTGGACATCTGCATTACCATTTTTCTCTGAAGAAAACCCATCCAGCACAACAGTGCTTGCAGCTGCATCCCCCACCAGTCTTTTCAACATCCGCCAGCACAGCGGCCACCGGGACGCTAGAAATCCTTCCAGCTTTGCCTGTTTCAACCAGCACCTCTAAGGATGATCTTCTACTGCAGCTACGGGGAGACTGGTACGAACCACATCCAAAAATAATTGCCGCACCCCCTTTGCCACAGCTGGGCCGTCAGGCCTGCTGCCAGGCTCCCAGGTCTGATAGAGACCTGGAAACAGGGGAGCCTTCACGTACTGGCACTACGCTGCAGAAAAGGCAAAGCACAATTTGATCTACAGCTGCGTGTACGCCGGATGTAACAACAGCCTCTGCGTGGGGGATCCCCGTGCGCGGCCCTGCGCCGGCCGCGGCTCTTTCTCCCTGCAGGGCCGCCCACCCCGCAGCCCGGCGGCGCCCGCAGTGAGCCCGGCTCAGCCCCGGCCCGCCGGAAGGGCCGGACAGGGCCTGCCCCACGCAGGGNCCCCACTCCCTGCCCCGGCCCCCGGCCCCGCGTACCCGCTCGCCCTCGCTGGGGTTCTTGTCGGGGTGGTACTTCAGCGCCAGCTTGCGGTAGGCGCGCTTGATCTCCTCGGAGGAGGCATTGGGCTTCACCTGCAGGATGTCGTAGTACTCCGTCTCCTTCACCATGGTGAGTGCCTGCGGGAGGACGCGCCGCGTTACCCTCCAGTCACCCCCGAGCCTCCGCGCCCGGCGCCCCACCGAGGCCCGCGGGCCGTGCTTACCGCCGCGGTCGCCCCAGCCGTGCCGCTGCTGCTGCTGCTGCCGCCGCCGCCTGTTCACCGATCCCGGCAGGCCCCGCCTCTTCCGCGGCCTTTATACGGGCCGCGGCCGAATCTTCTGGAATGACGCTGCGCGTGACGTCACGGGGCTGGAACGGTCTAGAACGGCGGCGCGTGACGTCAGCGGCGGCGCGCGCGGGGGGAGGAGCGTCAGGCTGGGCCGGCGGTGCGCTCGGCTGTCATTCGGGGCTCACAGCCAGGGGGTGGGATGGCTTCGGTGGCTTCAGTGGTACAGGGACTGCGGCTGAGGCTGCCCGGGGGACGTGCGTGGCCCTTAAGTACAGCAGCGGAGTAACGAGGAGTTGGCAGTGAGTGGGACCTGGAAATTGTTATCTGTGCTAATGCAGGTCTATTCTCACCTCTTCTTTATTGCATTCAGATTTATACATAATACCCTTACTCAGTGAAAGTTCCAAAATCATAACTATATTATAGGGAAGCTTTAGATGCACTTTGGATTAGGGTTAAAACGTTGACTGTTCTGGGGAGTTAAACGTGTTAAAAGCCACCTGTGCCAGCTTCAGGCAAATCCCGCCCAAGGTGGGCGCGGCCGGGGCTGAGGGTGCCTGCTGAGGGTTTATCTGGGGGGGTTGGTCTGTCATGGCTGCTTCTTCCCTTGGTGCCAGTTTCTGTCCCTGCTCTCCCAAATCAATTAATCCGCCTCTGGGAGAGCCTGGCCAGCACTCCAGTACAACCTGCCCTGCGCTGGGTGTTAGATCTTGTTCTGGTTAATTAATAGATACTTTCCTGATGCCTCGTTCCTCAGTATTTTGGGCCTTTTAAATTAACTGGGCTAATGCTGTTCCGCTGCTCTGTATCTGTTTGTTGTTTGCCCTTTCCTGGAGCAGGCTTGGAAGCTGGGATAGTTTTCATCTTTCTCCAGGTAACCAAAGGTCCTTAATTAATTATTTACTGCTCAGGGGAAAGGAGATAACTGGTGCTGGTGTAGACCTGAGCAAAAGAGTATTTTCATGGAAGATGGCAACTTAATGCTGAAAAATCTCAAGTGAAAAATACAGAAGAGCTGCATGAACTGAGAACAGATTTTGTTCAAACTTGATTTGAGTAGAAATGCTTACAAGCCGCTTTTTTATTCCAGGAAACAGTTCTTTCTTGCTGGGAACAGTTTTATGGAAACAGAACATCTCCTGTGGTTATGACAACCCAAAAGTTCCAGCGCCTTGCCCTGCCAGCCAGAGCCCAGGTAAAGAGTCAGGATGGCTCTGAACCAAAGAGCCCTGCTGTGTTGTCTAACAGTGGGAAATGGAGAGGAAAAAAAAAGGGGGATGGAAAGTAGCAGTGTGGGATCTGAAAGAAAAATTTTCATCACTTAGAACTCTGGTGCCATTATAATTTCAGGTAAATACTATTAGAAGATCAAATTGATACAATCTACTTATGTTAAGCATGTAAACTTACTGAAGGAGGGGGAGCTAATTACAGGAAATCAACACATCAATGAAAGGAACAGTTCAAAACCACAAGAAAGAAATCAGTGTTGGTAACTATTATTTTCTCTGAGCATAATTATTAGGAGCTGAACATGTAAATTGGTGTTTTGCCATTTTGAAATTATATTGACAAGTAAATACAGAAACTATTTACTAAAAACAGCTACGGTAAGTTACTCGGTAAAATTGGAGGCTGAGAACTAAATATCTCGTTTTTAAGGCAAAAAAAGGTTTATTCTCATAATGGTCTTCATCTTAAAGATAAATTAGCTATAATCTAATCCTGAACATCATATTTCCATTTATGAAGAAATGTTTATAGCTTTGCAGAAGCTGAATGCTTCAGCAGATGACAAGCTTTCAAAGCACATAATGAATTTTAGAGATCAATTTTAGTATGTCATATACAATTATAAGTATATAATTTCTGTGAGCAGAACTCCTCGTAGGTGTGTGTAGATATTGGTAAATATAATAAGAACTCACACTGGTGGGTGGTTTCTTACTGTTAACATTTGTTTCTAGTAATAACAGCCTATGGATCTTTGCTTAAGAGGATTGAGCCTCCTGCTTCATTCTCTTCCAGTTTATTAGGAACACTTATCATGTTGTATTTACTTTAATATTCACTATTTGTTTTTCCCATCTTTGGTTCCAGTTGGTATAATCAAAGCCTTTATTTATCTAAAGAATTGGTGGGAAAGGTAGTAAGGGGTTGGTGTTTGAGATTAGAAAAACAGGAGAGATACCAGTCTATGGATGTTCTTTGCGTCATCATGTCCATCTCCTTCCTCACTCTAGGCTGAGTGATGCAGTCATCCTGATACCTGAGGGGACTACAGTGCCATAGATGTCTGAAGCAAAACATACAGTATTTATCAATACTGTATTAATGGAACAGAGTTAGAATCCTCAGCAGCTGATTTGGTCATGATTAGTAATAAATGTGATACAGCCTTTACACATGCAGACATATTTCTCAGCAATTACAGTGGTGGCTCCTGTACTCAACCAGCTTGGTGATCAAGGGTGTAACTACCCAGCTCTGTTTCTTTTGCTGCACACCTTGCCTCCTTCAGTCTGTGGTTGTTGCTAACCTGCAGTTGCTTACCCATTTTTCAGATGAACAGCTAATTTATTTTACTGTTCTTTCCCTTTCTTCCCTCCTGCCACATGTAATGTGAATTGCCTTGTCAGTTTTTCCTTGCACTGTATCCAGTTTGCATGTGGGTGTAAACAGGAAAACAAGCAGAGAATTTCTGTTCTCTGCAAGGAGGCAGAACTGGACTGGGAATGGGGAGTAATTAGATCTGGTGCCCATTTTGTTTAACCACCAGAGGACTCTGCCTTTGGTTCTGAAGCAGGTATTGCACTGTTAGTACAAAACAGGAATTAAAACTGCTTCCCCCTTGCCTTGGGACCATGCAGCATCTTTATATGCTGCAAGAATTATGCATTTGTCTTTTAATCCCATATAATATAAACATGGGATTAATAATAATCCCATGGTTAAATAATGTAATAATATAAACCACTGCTAGAATCTATTTACTTGCATTTCTCTCTTTTATCTTGCTATATTACTATTTCTCGTTCTTATTGAAAGCAGCATCCTGGAGATGCAGGTAGGAGTACAATCTGCTGAATTGCAGCTGCAGCTTCTTGCAACATCCTTGATTTTTGTAAAGAAGTATCAAGAATAACTTTTTATTACAAACACCAGAAAAAAACGCCAGGAGTCTGAGGGATTGAAACTTGTGTCTCTTTTCAGTCACACTGAATTTGCATAAAGAGCTTCCTTAGTTCCTCTATAACGTGAAATTAGAATCACAGCAGACTTTCCTTGGTGCTGAGCTGGATTCTTTCAAGCATCCAAACCTCAACAGTTATCACAATTTCTACAGACCTCTTAGGAAAATATCCTTTAACTAATATTTTTAAGCTATGATTTTTAGTTAAAATATATGTTAACCAGTAAAGTGTGCCAGTTTCATTTAATGAACCTTTAGTGGTACTGAATCCATACTCATTATATGAAAAGGATATTTTGTACAGAAACAATCTCTGGAAATTCTTTTTGCTCTGGATAGAAATAAAAGATCTGTATCTTCAAGAAAATTTAAATGATGGCATTTGAGCTATTTTAGAGTAGTGTATAGTGAGTGACTAGGAGTCATAGCTGGGGGCAAAAGTTCACCTATCTCTAATCTGGATTCTTCCCTTAGACATGAATTAATATAAAACAGCATATGTGAGTTTAAAAAGTTGTTGCTTGCCTGGAGCTTTTCATTCTGGAATCTGCCCTCAGCATCATCTTGGCCCAAGGAAGCATAAATTGGTTGATCCTTAAGGAATGTGTTGAGACTCACTTGTTTAATAACACTTAGTGGAGGCTTTGCCTCAGTAATGTTTGAAGACATGTTTGGATTTAGAATTTTGCATAAAATCTGAAACCTGTTCTCATTTAGAAGTGTCTTTGGAGTTTAATTTTTTTTTTTTTTACTTTAGCTAAAATGTTTTAGACTCCAAGTGAATTCTTTAATTTTACGAGAAAGTGGGAAAAAGAGAGCTGTATATAATCACAGTAAGTGCAGTTAGCAGAACATAGCAGGCACAGGGCTGCAATTAGACGCAAGTTGAAAAGATGACACCCTCTAAGAGAACTGATTTGAAATAATGAAAAAATATTAGAATGGTGTCATTTGTGTAAAAAAATGTAACAAAGCCTTTGAAATAGGAAACATAAAGGTTACTAGATGTTTTGCTGTGGTTGTTGTGGGGTAACGGTTTTTTTGTTTTGGTTTAGACTCAGTGCTGGAAGATGGGAATAACAATAGGACTACCAGTTTAATACCATGTTTGTACCAAAAAGTGTTGTTTTACACTATTTGTTACCTGTTACATGACTAAAAAAAAAAAGGGGGGGTGGCGGGGGGCTATCCTACAGTTGCTTAAACTAATTGGGATGAGCAAGGAACATCCAGGATTAGTCCACCCCTCCATTTGTTTTAAGGAAATACAAGTTTTATGGTGAAACACTGACTTTCTTGTCTTACAAGTAAATAGATGGGGGAGTACACAGCCCTGGATAGTTTCCCATTGCCGTAGTGTTACTGTGAATTAAACCTGAAACATCCTGTCCCAAACATGCTCCGCCCACACCGAGGCTGGTCTGCCTTGCAGTTCTGTTGGTTATTGACCTTAGTAACAACATGGCTTTGTTTTGGCCTCTGTAATATTTCCGTTTGGGACCTTGTGACAGTGCAAATTTGTAGTGACAGTGTCTTCATCTGTGAGGTATCAGTTGCAAATTTCTGGAAGATACCAATCCTAATTGCAGCACAAAAGACGTGAACATGTGAGCTTTATTTGGCTTTTATATTCCTTCATAGCTTGGTGAGCCTGTCAACGCCCAGAAATCTTAATCCATTGCTGCGAAAAGCAGCCCATCCCACCACAAAAATTCAGCCTGAGTCTAGTGCAGTCTTGTGCAACTTGCATGCACGTAGATTTAGGCATAAAAGAAAAGGATCATAGCATCTTGTAAGGTGCAGCATGTAAAAATAATTTCAAGGTGAAGGTCTTTTGTACCGAACTCTATATAAGTTGCTGGCCTCGTTTATTAGGATTTATTTCTTGAAACCTGAAGACAACCTAGAAATGTACCAGAACTGCAAAGGGGAGTTCTGTGTAGAACTAGAACTATAAAGGCAAGTTCTGTATAGAACTATTACAGCTTGACATTCATAAGCCTATTGTGTGAGTGAAAAGACTGTAGCTGACAGTTGCAGGAAACACAGTTTATCACAATCATGTGAGTTTTCTGTTACAGTCACACAATACAGAGTCCAAAAAGCAACTCTTCTCCACCAGCTCCCCCTGATAAATTCCACTTGCTTCACAGCCTGGCTTCCCTGCAGCTGCCCTTGTCACTGGGAGAGTGATTTACCATTGAAAAATGCTTGATTGTGTTAAAATAATTTGCTATCAGTAAGTTTAAGGAAAATTATAGGAAAAACAAACCAAAAAACTCCTTCCTAAACAGAGTGTGTATTGAAGACATGTATATTTGAGGTTTTCTGTTTATTCACTGAAAGTACAAGTCTTAGAGAGTGAGCAGCCATTTCCTTCCATGACACCAGCCTGTTGTTCAGCCACTTAACACCCAAGATGCAACTCAGGCAAGGTATTAGCAGTTCTTTAATTGTATTCCTTCATTTAGCATGTCAAACATTTTAGATGCCCTGAAGAAGAAAAAGAAGAATTTTCTTGCAGCAGTTTTCTTTATTATATGACTGCAAAGTTGGTTGCAAGGAAGAGACCCTGTGGCTTTCTGCGAAGAATCATTGGAACAAAGAGTTTGGAGAATTATCTGAAAATGAAGGAACTAAATCAGTCTGGACAAATATGGATTTTTGCTGCAGAAGATGATATATTTTTACCATTGAAATGTCCCCCATTTTGTGTTAGGATATTTTCAAGTTTCTGGTGTTGAGGATAGATCCCTTAGAAAACTCCCTTCAAAGTTTTCTTTCATTTCAAACTGCATTATCTACAATTATACATTTGGATATGGTACAAGACACTCTGGAATAAAATTCCCACTTTCTATAAAGTTAATATTTGCTAATCTGAGATACGCCCGGTCACTATGGCTGTCTTTGTACCACTAAGTAAAACATTGCAGATTATGTTCTCTGGCTCTCAAGGCTATGGCACAGCACAGCTTGCATCTCTCTTCCTCCTCCAGACAGAGTAGTCATTAATATAATCTCCAGGGACAGCCTCTGGCCTGGTTATCCCAGGGAAATGCCAGTTCATACAGACCAAAACCATGCCAGGGAAGGTGCTCACAGTGGGTGGCTTGAGCCATTCTCTGGATCTTGTTTTGTTTACTAGTATAGAAGTAGTCTAAGTAGCTGAACTGGACTCTCTTACATCCTGGGAAGTAATTAGTTCAGTCATGTGTGGAAACTTTTACATTATACCATAGGCCTGCTCTGGTGAGGTACAGGAAGTGCTGGTGTAGTTGTGGTGCTGGAGGAGGTGCTTGGCTGTTGCATTACTGGATTTCAGAGGTATAATTGACTTGAAGGCATTTCCTAATGTAATTAATCTGTGTTTTCTTTAAGAAAATAGTTTCATTGAATGTTCTTATTTGAAACTAGACTTAGTAAAATTAGAATTGCTTCAACTTCTGTGAACGAATTTGTGGAAATCTTGGCAAAAGAAAAGATTTGCATCTTAAAACATTGTAAACTCATTAAAATTCTTCTCATGGATAATTAAAGAAAACTGAATTAAAAGGAAAGTTTAACAGTAAGCAGCTCACAGGCACTGCGACATTTCAAGCATGTTAAAATCGGAAAGAAATAGCTTTTGTAGCAGCAGTCTCCTCCTCTTGTATTACGTGTTGTTTTTTCTAACAAATAACCAGTTACTGTTGGTTTCTTTGATCCTTCAAGTAGCTCATTTATGCTTGGCCTGCACAGTTCTTTAGCGTATTTGTGACCAGCTTTGGAGGGTTTGTCAGCATGCCTAACAGTGGAGAGACTCTCACGGAAAAATTACAGGATGAAAATACAAAGAATGTTTCAGGGAGCTGTGAAAATGGGTAAAGTAGCTTGAGCATTTATTTTAACAAACTGATCTACCAACTTTTCACTGCTAAAGTTTGTCTTGTAGTACTGTGCAGATCCACAAGAATTTTTGTCTACTATCTAATGAAGAATAAGGTGTATCTTTTGAAGCTAGAAAGAGAGAAAATTGTTAGTGAAGACTCTAAATAGGTTTTCTCTCCTATGCTAAATTATACTTTGACTTTAAACCTAATAGCATAATTCAGTGTGGAATATGTTGCTTGTATCCTATATAGAACCCTGCATATAGATACACCTGTATAGTGTTTATTTTATAGCACAGAGGCTATTTAGCCTCTTCTCTTCTGGATTTGGGGGAGTAATTCTTAGACAATAATGGTCCGTGTGATAGACCATCTTCTTCCTGTCACAGGCAACAGAACTTAACCAGGTAACTCATCTCTTAGAGATGGGAGTGGGGAAGTGAATTAGAAGAGTGTATTTTAATGTTTATGGTACCTTTGACATGTAAAATAATTCCAGTGGCTGCTGTCTCCTTTCTGCCCTAGGCAGCACAAGAAGAACACATTGTTTCTTCTGCCTGTTGACCTGTCACTGGAATAGTATCTTCTGGTGGAGAAAGATCCCCATCTCTAGAGTTTTGGAAGTACTTAAGAATAGAAAAAGGCATCTCATAGAAATATTTTAGCTTCTGATTGTTAGAAGTTTGTCACTATTGCTAAGTACTAATAATCCATTTCCAGGGACTGAACAATTGTATGATATTTTGTCTTCTGTTAAGTTAAATCTAACCTCACCTTTGTTTAGGGAACAACTTGCATGTTGTGTCTCTTGGAAGATTTACTTCATCTTTCAGGTAAAGGATTGGGTGGGATAATTTCTGCCATAATGGTTTCTTCTGTTCTGGGCTTTATAATCCTGGATAAGAATCATGAGGAGCAGTCCAAAGACTTAAGGTTTTTGGAACAGGAAGAAGTTGAAGAAATCTTTGAAAACTCTTGGTTGTATTGTTGTTGCTGCTGGAATCCTAATGTAGTTAGTAGTAGAATTGTAATTTTTTTGTTTAATCTGTCCAAAGATTATAAAACACTATTTGGCTTGTGTTCAGTTTAGGTATATGGACACTCTGACTCTGAAAATTAGGATTTTTCTAAATTAGTAATAATGCCTCTATTTTAGTCTGTGCGTGCTTCTCTTTGTGACATGCTTAAGCAAAAAAAAAAAAGTTTCTGTGTTTTCTTCATTAAATAGAAAAGCAAAAGGAGAATTTAAAAGTACAGTGGTCTGCATCCACTGCAAACAGGAAGTTTAAGCTTCCTGTATTAGAAAGATGTTTAGCATTTGGGTTTTTTCTAAATTTCTAATGAAAGAATATCAGACCCTAGAACTCTAAATACTTTTGATTCGGTCAAAGTCCTTGGCATAAAACTTCTGTGTTTTGTTTTTGGGTTTTTGTTTGTTTGTTTTTAAGAAGCCAGTGTATGTTGTCCTGTTAAATGATGTTGTTTACCTGGTGTGGTTTGAAGTTAGGTAGCAAACTTACATTCCTTTTTTTAGTATGCTGGAAGTAGGATTCCAGTTAGAAAGGACTAGACAAAGAAAATAAAATTGTATCAAATGGAAATAGGAAAAAAAGACCTTTTATAAGGCTGAAATTGAATCAGTGTGACCTAAAAATGAGGAAGAGATGAAATAATGAGTTCTGTGTGACCTAACTTTGCTTCGTTCCCTGCAAATAGCCATACAGAGGCAGTTACTGGAGGATTTCCACTTCAGGTCTGGGTTTTTGCTGTGTAGGGGAGAACAGAGCCAGAAAAATCTGTACCAAGGTCAGGGCAGGGTTGTAGTATGCTCCCAACTGCTGAATAGGGCCTTTCTGGGGGGAGAATAAAAAAGGCTCGTTACATTGTTCATTTCTTCCCATTCAACTACGTAGTTCTAAGCTATCCGTAGAACTGGTCTGCTCACCAAAATAAATGACCTGATTTTTGAGGATATTTATTCTTAACAAGAGGAAAAAATACTTCAGTTCCAATTTTTGCAAGTAAAGACATAGGTTTTACTAGAAGGTGTGTGCCAGCTGTGTTATATGGTAAAATAGATCTCTGCTGTTAACTTTATCACTAGTACTTTCTTCTTTATTAAGCAGTTGTTTAGCTTTTGAATATATCTTTGTGAGAGAAGTTGTATGAGTGATTTGAGAAAGACTTGTTTCTTGTGCACTGTGAGAAGCAAAGCGATTGTCGAATCAGCTGAGCCTTTTTGAAAGAGTAGGAACATATCTGGGCTGATCTGTGGCCCCATTTTTAAGTCTCATGAGGATATGGAAACCAATTAACAGCTAAATCTAGCCTGTTCTTCAAGGGCAAAGGGGAAATTTTAAATAGAATTGATAAGCAATGTATTACAATATTGCCCTCCTTTGAATAGAGGGGTAATTAGTAAATAAGATGACCAGTCATAGTAGACAGCACTGTCCTGTAAAGGGCCATGGGGACCTCCTGTGACTCTCTACTCATTAGAGGAAAAATATTACATGTTACAGAAAATGAGGGTTTAAAGAAGTAATGTCATGCATTGTTACTGTGTGGTTTTTTCCCTTTTGCCATAAAAAATAAAAAAAGATCTTCAGAACATCTTAGGTAACAGTTGACAGCACCTTGGAGTCTGGAGATGCAGTATTTACTTGGCTATTTCTGTGCCAGTCACAGGTTTCTATTTAGCTGCTGAGCTGTCAAAGCTGTGGTGCTATGTTGATTTAAGACAGAGTGACTTTATTGTCTTTGTCTAGAACTCAAGGATATATTTGTGATTCTAAATTTATTGTCTTGTGTTCATTCCTGCAATCTGTCCCCAGAGTTCTGTTTTAAAATATTGGATTTGGCTCTTGCAGGATACATGGGGATTTGAGAAGGGATTTCTCATGAATGGGATCCAGATGAAGATATTTAGTTTCTGAAGTTTCTGGGCAAAATGCCAGAATCATTACAGTTTTCAGAGGTTACCCATAGGTAATTTAAGCCATTGCATTTTGCTGCCAGAAGAGTTGTCAGATGAATATTTAATGGTTTGGGTTTGAATTCAAATGCCCCAATGAGCTGTTGAAAATGTCTAACACCCAATGAAAAGTTCTTAAGAATGTGCAGATGTAGACCTAAAACACTCCCCAAAGCATCTCTAATGGAGAGTAAGGCTAGTGGAATGCATATAGCTGGGTTGGCCTGGAGAACAGGCAACAAAAGATTTCCCAGTGTTGGAAAAGAGATCAGTATTTAGGACACTTGTCACCAGGACTGAAACAGCAAAAGATGGACACTTGATTGGAAGAAGAATATTTTATTATCCACTTTATAATGGGTTCCTTAAATAATCAGATCACCAAGCTGTAGGAGTTTAGAGAAAGAATTCACCAAGTTGTCCTCAGGAGAAACAAGCAGTGAAAGATTAAAACAAAATGTATGAATAAGTTCTTTCTTGGAACAGTGCATATTTTTCACTTCAGCCTATATTTTTGTGTGTATTAAAGAAGATTTATAGTTAGGAAAGCCAGTTAAACGAAAAGGTGAAGGAAAAAAGCTTGTGTAAATGGGGAGCTGCACACATTGCTCCCTAAGATAAACACCTGTGCCTTACATAATATTTCTGTGGGTAAGGCAAGTAGAGAAAGGAGTTTAATTAAAAGGTGGGGAGTATGTTGTAAGAAATATGAAGTAACATGCCTACTGCCACATGAATGTGGCCTGGTGGTGGATGAGCTTGAAAGGGATCTGCTTGGAGGAACAGCAAGGCAGATGGAGGATCATCACAGTGAGGGCAGAACAGCAATGAGCCTTCCTGAGAGCCACTGAGTCTGGAAGCAGTGCCATGGGAGCACTCCCAGGAGAAGAAATGGGATTGCTTTTTGGAAAAAGCATGTAAGGGACAGAGACATTGTATGCACTCAGCAGACGCTGTAACTGAACTTTCCCTCCTTATTGGCTGTGTTCTTTGTTGCAGACAGTCTGCAGGATAATTTATTTCGAAAGGACAAAAGCAAAAAAATCGTGCAATACTTTTATAATACAAGCTTTAAAAGTTAAGTGGACCTGAACTGCAGTAACATGGTTGACCACAGCCAGAGCTTTGCACCTTGAATACACTGTTCTTCTAAAATGAGGCATCACATCACAACCTCATCTTATCTGATAATGTATATTGTGCATGCAGTATCTTCAACAGTGAATGTGTCTCATACATGAGACCAGAATAAAAATAATTAATTAATACAAATATTTTGGCTGTGTGGTGATCTCACACATGTGGTACAACTGTATCCAGGAGCAAGGTGGGAGTGGGGAAGCTGTGTAATGGGAGAAGCCTCTGCAACAGGAATACCAAGAAAGGGAGGAGGAGATGGTATCTTCATGGTGATTCTGACAGCACAGGTCTGGAAGCTCAGCGTATGGCTCTGGGTGAATGTGTGAACTGAACTACCCACTGGCCTCATGGCAAAAAAATGTTTGAGTCTTCTTTGTGAGCAGTTGTGAATGTCATTTCCAGACTTAAATGTCCTTTGACTTGCTATATGTGTATAGAGGTTTATGGGTAGATATCATGAAGTCTAAAGGAATACCTTATCCTGAATAATGTATTGATAATTTCTATATGTAATTATTTGTTAAACAGCTTATTTTTGCAACTTTATAGAAAGCCTCTCTCTCTATAGAAAGGTTGATCTATTAAAATTTTAATACTCCCTGTAGAGAGCCAATTGGTAAAAACTTTAAATTGACAAGGTGACAGGCGTTGAACAACAGTGAGAAGGAATAGGAATACAAGAAGAATGAGATGTCTGTTTAATTTGCCCCATACATAATCTGTTTAATGAATTGGTTCCCCTTAAATGTCATGGTAATATGACTGCTGCATAACAGTGTTCATATGCTCTTGGTGCAGTTTGTGATGGTAGAAGTCACTCTGCAGAAACAAGGCCAAAATGTATCCCAGAACATAAATTTAATAATTTTTAAATTTGAGAGAAAAGCTACTAACCTAATTATACAGGGCAATCAGTGTGTCCTGTAAGGCTTATTCAAGTGAGAATTTCCGAAAAACATTTTTTCCATAGAAATCTTTGGTTTATTATGATACTAATGACTAATTTCCTAGATTCTCTTCAGGTTTATTGTTTGTATTTTCACAAGATTTTACTGTGAGGAAAGAATTTAGAGACAGCAAATATCTGACTATTTGGCCTAGAGTATGAGATGTCAGCAGAAATTCTAATTACCAGAAAAGGAAACAGAGCCTGTGGAAGGGAAAGTTTAATTTTGTTATTTTAAAGTCCCCCAAAACAACAACAAAAAATATGGAAATTAGTATCACGGTAAGTAGTGCCATTAATCACTAAGCATCATTATGGTAACAGAACAAATTGTTTTTCTAATGAGCAATTAGCAAAAGAGCACTGTCGCTTTGTAATGATAAAAGCAGAGAGATTTAGCTGTGGCATTTAGTTTCTGCAGTTACTGTAAGAAATGATACTGTATTCAGTGGCTGCTATCAAATATACTTAGATAAAACCAGTAATTGCCATGCCAGCAAATCTAGATTGGATCTTTGCTTCTGGTGACTCAGGCCCGGCAGGAAGGGCTGTCTGTTCCATCAGTCATTATTTTACCTCACACACCCATTGCTTCCACTGGGTTGCAAAAATAGTTCTCACTATTCTAACTATATAGAATAATAGTTCTAACTAATAGTTCTCAATCATGGAAACACAGAGGGAAAGGAAGCTCTCTCCCTTTGTTAATCCAATATAGAGAATATTCAGATTGTTGCTTTTCAGGTTGGCCTGGTATGTGAGAACACTTCAGTGGGAAATAGCATCCAAGGGGCACAGGGGAGTGGTGGGAGCTGTGGGTGGGTTGGGCAGTGCTGGGCTTTGCCCAGACCTCTGGATCAGCCAGTCAGCCCAAGCTGTGCTTCTGTCTCAGGTGAGGGCAGTGTGTTGAGTTCAGGCAGCAGATGAGTTCATGTTTGCTGGAATGGTACCTTGAAATTAAAGCCCAAATTACACCAGGAAATGCTGTCATTCAAAAATCACCCCTGCTAATGGAGTTATACAGAAATATGCTTTGGTTAGTTCTAGCTGGTCAACATTTTGTAGCATGATCTTGGTTTGTTCTGATTGACTTGTTCAAGTGACCTCTACTGTTAAATTCTCTCTGTGTGTGATTTATAGAATTTTTTGCGTACTACCTTTCGAATTGTAGACTTGCAGAAATCAGATGTAGAAGATCCACTTTTAAACTGGTAGTTGGATTTTGGAAGATGCTGGCCCTGCACTAATAACATTGAATAATTAATGCAGAACCTCAGTCCTAATAAAAAATTTAGGAGCCAAAGTCCAGATCTCTGAGGCATTTTGGTTTTGCTGGGGCATCTTGGCACCACGCCGTGGTTCTGCAGTGTGTTTTCTCCTTGCTGCAGTATATGCTCAGTAAGCTCTTGATCAGGCAGCCCCACCAATTTCTGCTCAGTTCAGTCTCACTTGAACAATTCCAGATACCATAACCATTCTTGGATATTTACATAATTTTCAAAGGAATGTAGGTGAAAGTAGAGACATCAAAACTACATTCTTTCACTCAGAAGTGGTGGTTCTGAATACATACAGAAATTGATTTTGGAAGAGAAAATTTCTTAATTGTGCTTTCAGGGCAAAAAGCTCCTTCTCCAATGAGCTGCTTAATTCATGGGGACAGGTAAGAGCTATGTTGCACAGAGTGTTACCAGCTGTACCACTAATGAAGATCCTGAACGTGTAGGGCTCCTCAGCCAACTTTTGCCCCTTGAAGCATTACAAGAGGAAGTCCAGAAGTTCAGATGTTGGTTCGCTGTTTGTCTGTAAAGGGAACATAATGTAAACTAACCAGGATCCTGTAACAGATAAGACTAAAGAAAACTGAAGATACATTAATCTGGGAAAAGTCATTAATGATGCTTATTAAAGTTTTGAGTATCTTCAAATGAGGCTCTTCTGATAGATTACTAATCAGAGTTGTTTTAATCTGAAGGCTTTTCTGCTCTTTGTTTTCATCAAAAGTGGTGTTCAGTTATCTTTAGACTAAGATTTTGGTTTATTTGTTTGGTAACATAATAAAAAATTTAAAAGCTTTATTATTCACAAGATATTTAAAGAAAATACTCCACTGGATTACTAAACATCAAATGTAGTTTTCCTTTAAAATAGGAAAAGAATCAAGAACTATATCAAGTGCTTTGAGATGGCAGACAAACACATGTTTTTAAGTTATTTCAGATGTTTTGTTTTGGTTTTATTCCCAAATAAGTCTTCCTGGTCTGTCATTCTGTCTTTGCAATCCCACCTTCATTAAGTCACCGTTTCTTCCACATATCAAACATAAGCTTCCCGTTCAAAATGCAGGCTAATCCCCTTCAATATTTAAATTACTTAGTTTCTCATCAACATCCACCTTCACCAAGCCAGTGAAGCCATTTTCAGAGCCTCATTTTGCTTATCAGACAAGCCCTTTCATGTTTTGTCCCATTATGCCATTAACAGGAGAGGAAATATCCTCGCAGGCAAGATTAGTGATGGCTCCTTGTTTTCCTTCAGCTGCTTGTGTGACCTGTGCTCTGCTCCAAAGGGACCTGCAGGGAGTAGCGAGGCAGGAAAAGAACTGTGATTGTCTCTTCTGAGGGGTGAAGAGTTAGAGTCTGCTACATTCTTGTAAAAGGGATACAACTTGGTTAAGGCTTTTTAACAGTTTGATGTCATTGTCACTAACTATAATAAATTCTAGGAGTGTCCCACATATATAAGTATTTTACAAGTGTAGTAGTTAATATGAAATAGGAAGTAGTGTGTGATGTTCTTGGTCCTGCTGTTTGCTACCTGTCAACACTGTGTAAAAAGGTATTTTTGAGGTTATTATTTATTTGAAAGCTGGGAAAGGAATTGTTTCAACTTCCTTTTTCTACTTATTTTTCTCTACCATGAAGGGGAAGGACTTTCTGAGCTTCACTGAGGACTCCTTTGTTGTTCCTGTGGAGAAGGAATTAAGGAAATCCTAGCTTTTTCTTAGCCTCTAAAGGCTGCTGATTCCCACCACTTGTTCTATGAAATGAAATTAGTTAAATTAAAAAATCTTTATGCTGCTATTCATGAATAATCTGCAGTCATTTCTAAATGCTTATTGTTTAGATATTTTGCTCATGGAATTCTTTGCAGTCTGTCACCTTACAGACTTTTTGGGGTGGAGTTTGTGCTTTAAACTTAGTCTGTTTACTTTTAGCCTGGAAAAGTTAATTTCATCCATGTGTTAATGATAATTTGTTGTGTTGGTGAAGTTTTTGAGAAACTTGATGATGATGACGAACTAAATTGCCTTCTCTTCCTGGCTTTAAAAAAAACAACAAAAAGACCCCCTGACTTCAGAGCTTCAACTCTTCAACAATTTACAAGGTGTTGTGATATTAGTAATGTCAGTATGGTTGGGGTCAAGATTGGTAACTCATTCCTCAGACTTTTGTGGTTCATGGCCTCTCTGTGGAGGTTCAAAGTTAGTGTCTTCATCTGGTATATTCTATGTTGTTGGAACTGAAAGTATGAAATTAATGTCATCCTTAGAGTGAAGGCATTTTCATTTAATTGGGTTGTAGTGGAGTTTGCAAGAGTCAAAATACATTCAATAGCTCTGAGCTTTCTAATTCCACCTGCTTGTATTTCAAAGTGTCTGCAAACTGTGGTTTTGATTCCCTTTTGATATCTTTATTGTATGTTGATTGTAGTAGATCCTACTAGTGCTCCTGGATAACATCTTAATAGTTCTATTTGCTTTTAGAACCTTTACAGATGCAGAGACTGTCTGCAGAGATTCACTGCCTTGTTTGGAGGAGAGCCAGAGTGAAGGCATAGAGCCAGCAGGTAAGCATGGAAAAGATGATCCTTGGAAATTTGAGCTCTTCTTGGTTGTTTTTTTGTTTGGTTTTTTTGGTTTTGTTTTTAGTTTTTTGTAATGTAATTTTTATGTCTATTCCAGCAGGTTATGACTGACAATTTCTCAGGGCTCAGATAATGAAAGGCAAAATTAAAATAAAACTGAAGTAAGTCAGGGCAGCTGAAAAATTTTCAGGAGTTGTCTGTAAAGTTGCGTGGATTTAATAGTTTCTGCCAGTGGTGGTCTGTATTTGAGATGATGACTAGATAAAAATGGAAAATAGCTTGATCCCATTGAGAATCATGCAAATTGTTGGGTAACCTTTGTCATCACAGCCTGCTCACCAGCTGTGAACTGGGGAAGATTTGATGTACAGTGTAATAACTGGAGGCTTTAAAGGAGTATGAGTGCTTTGGTCAGTTCTGTGTTGCATTAGAGCATGTGCATGCTGGTGTCATTTAACCCACCTGCAGTGGTGAATGACTTGCATGAATGTCCTACCGTGTGGCTTAAAGGAAGCTTTGTAGCAGAACTTTCTGAGGTTCTTTGGAAGGTTTGCAGCCTTAAGGGAGCTCTCTGTTGCCTTGGTGAGGCTGCTACTGGTATCTAAATGTGCTCATTGAAACAGAATATTTGTTCTGGGAGAAAACTGAAGCAATGGGTACATAGATATCAGATCTATGTAGGAATCTTGCATGCAGACTTTATACCGGTGTATAGATATATACCTGTATGGATATATAGTTACTTTTTAAAAGGCAGTTCTTTGATACACAGTAGGGTTCCTTCCAAGAAGTGAACTGCTAGCTGTATGTTTTTGAGCGAGCAGGAAATAAGTGTGGATGAATAAAGGTGATAGCAAACTTCTGTTTTCAAACTTTCAGGGTATCTTATTGAACTAGTTGAGCCACACATTCTATATGCAGATTATTACCGAGGCTGTGATTCTGCAGAGTACTTGCTTGTGTGTTCATGAAGGCTCTGACCTATTTCTCTAAGAATTTATCTGGGACACTGGTTAATGCTCTCAGCTCCCTAACTGCTTCTCTCCCAGAGGTTGCTGCTGGCTGCAGTTTAGAGACGTAAGCTGGGCTGTAAACCAAGAAGGAATGCACATGCCATTCAGCCACTCCTGCAGAGGTGACCACAGCCTCTGCTACAAAGGTGAGGTGAACAGCTAAGGGTAGAAACCATTCCAGCTGTTCCATCATCGTTTTCCTGCAAACACAAGTCACACCTCATCCATTTTAATTACGGAGTTCCTTTATTGGTGTTTAGATATGTTCCTAAGTTGATGAATCAGGAGCTTACAATTTGTTAGGCTTTGTCTTTTATTTGACTTTGGGAATCTGTGGCACTCCTTGTTATCCATTTAAATGAGAAGCAGTGTTTAACTTGGAAACATCACACTGCTATGCAGATGCTGAGTGGGGAAGTGAGGGCTGAATTTCAAAAAGTCCTCCTGAAAAATCTTCTGTGAGAAGGAAGTTCACTGTCTGGTTGCAGGGGGTCTACATTGTATATAAAGAGAAAAAAAGGAGAATCTGATATTTTGTAGTTGTGCAGAACTGCTGTCCCCGCTTTATAATTGATACATTCTGCAACCTCAGGAGTAAATTTATCTAATGAGGACCACAGGTCGTTCTGGAATTTTTTCCCCATTCCTTTCTGCCAAGGTATAGAAGCTCATTCCTGTGGAAGCAGTCCAGATTTTGGGTTTTCTAATGCCTATGTAATTCCAGAGTACCCTTACTGTTGGCAACAAGCATTATATTGACTTAAAACCAGTGTGAAGTTAGAAGAGAACTCATCCATGCTGGTTTTATACTGATGGAATCAACAAAATAATTCATGTTGGAAAAGACCACTGGAGGGCAACTAGGACATCCTTCTGCTCACAGGAAGCCTTGTGGCTTTGTTCAGCTGAGTTTTGAAAACCTCCAGGGGTGGAAATTACACAGCCTCTCAGTCCCTCTTCTTAGGCTGAGTCACCTACATTGTGAAATTCCTTTTCTTGATCCAGCAAGGATTTTCTTTGCTGTAGCTCATGTCCATTGCCTCTTGTTCTTCTGCTGTGTGCCTCTGAGAAAAATCTGTTGTCCTTGTAGCCCCTGCTTCTGTCTGTGGCAAACTGCAGGTAGATTCATTCTTTGTCTTCTCCAGACTGGAGCAGCACAGATCCTGCAGGGGTTTCTTGTACTTGGTGTGCTCCAGACCCCCGACTGCCTGGGAGTCCCTCTTTTGGGCTTGTGCCAGTTTGTTTGTCAGGACTTCTCTCCTGCTCTGGGGCTTCCAAAGCTGCACACTGCTTCAGGTGCACCCTCAGGAGCACTGAGTAGGGGGAAATAATCACTTTCTTTGGTCTGCTGGCTATAATCTTGCCAGTGCAGCCAGGGGTGTAGTTAGCCTTCATCTACATTGGGACATCCAATTGACTCGCAGCCAGCCTGTCCACCAGGCTCCACAGGGCTTTCAGCTGGCATCCAGTGCCTGCTGTGCCATGGAGTTATTCTACCCAGATTGCAAGACTTGGCTTCACCCTTGTCAGGCTTTCAGGTCATGCCAGCCCATTTTTCCAGTGTGCTGAGGTCCATCCAGATGGCTGCCTTGCGTTTTGTCATGTTGGTCACTTCCTCAATTGTGGTCATCACTGTAGCTGGTGAGGGTGCAATCTCTTGGCCAGGACAACAGTACCATCATTGAACAGCGTCATTCTCACAAGTAACCCCTGAAGAATATCACTTGGAGTTGACTGATAACGAGACTTAGAATTATTGACCACTGTTCTACTGACTACTTATCCAGTTAATTTTTTATCCACCTATTCCTCCAACTCCAGCTGGTTCAAACCTTCCAAGAATGCTGGGCTATGTAGAGCTTGTCAGAGACCTTGTTAAAGGTGAAGTAAGCAACGTGCCACTGCTCCCACCATTGTCAGAGCCAGTCAACTCACCATGGAAGGCAATTGGGTTAGATTTACCAGGGCCAAGTCAAGTGTGTCCATTCTGGCTGGTCTTAGTCACCATTTTATAGCTCTGAATGGTTTCTAGGAGAGTTTGTTCTATAGCCTTTCCGTGGACTGAGGTGAGGCTGATTAGCCCCTAGTTGTCTGAATCCTCTTTCTTCTGCTTTTTGGAGACAGGTGTTGCATTTGCCTTTTTTCTTATGGTGGGGACCTTACCAGATTGTTGTGCTTTTTCAAAAATGACAGAGAACAGCCTAGCAATGGCTTTGACCTGGTTTCTCAGTGTCCACTCTGATCCTCTCTGGTCCCATCAACTCTTTTGTATGTGTCCAGTCAGTGGTCCCTACTTTGGTCTTCTGCTGCTGTAGGTAAAACATCTCACCTATTACTGGGCATGGAAACTCAGGAAGCCTGACCTTGCCAGTAAATACTGAGGTGAAGAAGGCACTGGGACCATCAGCCCTTTCCATGTCCTATGTCAGTGAGTTGCCCACGATATCACTGGTTCTCCTTTTGGCTGCCACTGTACCTGTAAAAGCTCTTCTTGTGACTTTCCACATTACTCACCAATTTCAATTCTGAGTTTTGGCTTTCCATTCCTGCATGCCTGGGCAATGTTTCTGTAGTGATGTTTCCTCCTGATTACACCCTCCACATGCTTTCATTTTGGTGCATCGTAATCAGTTTTAGAAGCGTCAGTATTGTTATGAAGCTTATTTTGTAGTTGTCCTGGTGCACCACTCCCTCCACGTCAGCTTGGGGAGGCTTTCTTTGGAGGATATCGTATTTCTCTGATCCACACTGGGGGAGGTTTACTGATGTGAAATACAGGATCTTTTACAGCAATTAGTAATTGTTCCTTTTCCTCCAATGGAAAAAGTACAAGTTTCCATGAATTGAAGGATTTTTCTGTGTTTTGGCTAGTTTGAAAATATTGCCTCTATTTATTGTCTTTTCTGTTAGAGAGGATAAAATTACATGTTTCTTGTGGAAAACTGGTAATATAGCAGAAAACCCTTTTCCTCCCCCACCTGTGGCAAGGCAAGCAGCAGGAGCTGGTTTCTGTATTTTATTAGAAGAATCACTATGATACTTTCATGTTCACTTGGAATTCCAAAGTTCTGTACTTTTGTTTAATCTGTTTATTGGCACAAAGAGAGGTTTGACACAGATACCAAGCTCTCAGACTCCAAGCAGTGTATACTCATCTCCAGCTTTTACTATAAAGAAGTTAATCTGTCAGGGTCACAGGTATCTTGAAGAAAAGTAAAAAATAGTGTGTGAGAAGAGGAATGACACATTTGTGTTGTCAGCAGAATGTGATGGCGTCATAGCTGTGGAATCTTGGATGATGACTGTCTGTCAGGAATGCCTCCAGCAAAAAGCTGAATTCCTTCTCTCATCATTAGGGCAGGGTGATGTTTTGCAGCATCTGGCATATAATCAAGACACTGTTTTGTGAGTTAAATCTGATTCATTTTCAAGCAGAAGTTAAATTATTGGTTTAGTTCTTGCTTCGCAGGGCACATCTATGGAATATCACTTGGAGTTGCTCAGGTGGTGCAGCAGGGCCATTCCACCATCAGCCTGTCTGTTTGTTTGTCTCTCTGAAAGGTGACCTTGGGTCTTTTGAATTTTATATGACTCTCAGAGCTGTTCTTCCATAAACATCTGAATTCATTTACATTCTCAAATCCTTTCTGGCAGTCACCAGAATACTTGCAGGTCAGATAGTAAACACAGAGAAGGTTTCATTAATTATATTAGCTTTAAACTGTGGGATTGATGTATTACTCTTGTCTTTGTTTTTTAACTACAACACAGTCTCCTTCATATATCCCAGAGGTCCAGCAGTTTCAGCCAGATTGATTATTCATCAAAAAAAAAAAAAAAACCCAAAACTTATTTGTTTGTCTGTTTAAAGTAATTTTTGGTATCTGGGCTTGTACCATGTCAGAATTGTTCCGTGGTACATGGTGGAAGGAATAAACTGCCTGTTAAAAATACAAAATTTGTAATGTGTTTTATGTTGTGTATCATTTCAAACTTAGTAGAAAATATTTGAGTAACAAATGTACTTTTATAAATCAGTATTCACATGTAAATGATTCCTAAGTTTAGGATTGTATTGTAAAAGATCAGTTGAAAACTGCAAGTATGTCTTTTAAGTGGTTCTTAACTACTTTTTTCACCCTGTAAAGTTTCTTGTTGAAAATTTACACCTTAGTGGGAAAACTGCACACCTAAAATCCCAGGTGTTTAGATCAGCTTTTCTTAGAACAGCTCCCAAGACAAGCTGCAGTACAATCACCCTGTTATAACTTATGTATGAGACTACTCCAAGCCATCTCTTCCTTCAGCAGTGAAGACAGTGAAACATGGAAAATGTAGTCTGATCATGGAGTTTTTGGCCTTGGAGGAGAGAAACTTGGGGAAAAAAATGTACTTCAAGAGTCTCAAACAGTGACAGTCAAATTTTTGCTACCTGAATAGCATCTCTGCTCTTTTTGTTTTATCTGACAATATAGTCTTCTTTAAGCAGAAACCTTTTCTCAACATCTCTGACTTTCAGTGAATTCATATCAAGGACATGAGCCAAGGTCACATAGTAGTGGATGGCAAAGCATGTTGGGTATGAAGTATAATGCAGGTAGCAGGAGTTAGTGGAAGAAGGAGGAAAGGAGCAAATACTACTCTTTGCTCGCATACAGGGAACTTTCAGCGGCATCAAAGTGCTTTGAGCTGGAATGCAGGGGGTTTTTTCTTGTACTCTCTGTAAAGCTACAGCTGTATAATGTACCAATGCTAACAGTGTATTTATAGGGGTTTTATTCTGATTTCCACTTTGGTTTCAGGAGGTACTGAGTTCACTTCCAGCTCAGACATTGCAGTTTAACTTTCAGCTGCTACTGAGGCAGAGCACCTATTTTGCTTCTCCCAAAGTTTATAATTGATGCATTCAGTATTTAGCCAGACATTCCTTCCCAGGTTCTTTCTGAGAGGTTTGAGCCTTCTGCTCAAAATCCCTCTGCAAACTGACAGAGGAACATATTGTTCATGTTCAGTTGTTTTACTAACTCTATGGGACAGACTAATTACATTTTTAGAATTAGTTGGCTTATTGAGATTTTAGAACTATTTTGAGATTTAAGTTCTGCCTGCGAAAACATGCAAAAGCAGACACTGAATTGGCATTCATGTTTATATTTGTTTGTGCTGTGTCTTGAGTATTGTTATGGTGATGCACAGAGTCCCTGAAACGGACTCTGTTCTTAGTCTTTGGTATGAATCAAAGATGCCTTTTTAACACCAGAAAAACCTGCTGAAGGAAATTCAGTTTTAAAGTACATTTTCGGCTTCTGTGTGTAGATATTTCAGGGATTTGATTGATTTTCATTCTTCTCTGGGAACTGTTCTGTTACCTCCTGCATATCTGAAGTGAAAAGACACTATTAATACAACTTTGGTAATGTTATTGTAGGAATGTTGCTAATATTTTCAGTTTCCTTCAAGAGAGGTACTCTTTATTCAGGAGCATTTTTAATACATGGACCAGAGTGTTGTCTTTTAGCTCTGTATGGTATGATTTTGTTTAAAACAGAGCAGTTATCCACCTGTGTCCAAGCACACCTGCAATCCCTGACACCTTTGTTGTTTTGAAAGCCAGAACATCTATATATAGATTTTTTTTCATCTAGGGTTTGGTGTGTCACTGCAGGCAATAAACAGTTAAATTAACAATAGCTTCTGTCTCTGACAGGTCTTACCTCTCATCCTTTTCACACATACATTGGGGCTAAGTGCAGAAACACCTGCTTTGCCTTCTCAACTCATGAAGTATTTATTGGGTCTACTGCTTACACTTTGATAAAGTCTGTCTATTACCTAAAATCCTTCAGAGCTACTTGTTTTCTAAACCTTCTGGATTTATGATGCCCTTTCTCCACTGACCTAAGCACAGTTCCACACCTATGTTTTGAAAATCATTATGTGCAATTTACACGCAAGAAAATGAAGGCACATGGAGATGAAGCAGCTTTATTTGTACTTATTGTTGTCATTAGCACCTTCTGTTTGTCAAGAGAACAATGCAAATCTGCCAGCCAGGAGCAGGAATGGAATGAAATACTTACGAGCTTACAGTAGTTTGCTGTGCCTCTGGCTCTTGGTGCAGACTGCAAGCCTGACTTGAGGGAGGCTGCAAGTGTGTTCTAAAGAGCTGATGTGGATCTAGCTATGGCTGATGTGTTCATATATTGCCAAAAGTGCTCAGAGAGGCACTTCCGAGACCTTCTGAAGCAACTGGAATAGTATTGGAGAGGGATGTGATGCATGTTGTACTTTTGAACACTCCAGAACTGCTCATTTTCAGCCACTGAGGTGCCAGGAAACAGCACAGATACTAGTTGAGTTTGCTTTACAGTTTTTGTTTTCCGTAAGTACAGTAAAAGACAATTATGCTTATTAATTTGTATCCAGAACTTCTAAAAGTACTGTTTTCTGTTATTCTTAATTCTGACAAACCCAAGGACTTTGGTCTGAAATTTTTCACCAGCTCACTGTAAAATATATTTTTTTAATCTCTATGCTAAAAATACTGCTTCATTTTTGGAAGTAAATCTAAGGGGAAAAAAATGTTGTTCTTAAAATGTTATTGTACTATTTTATTCATAAGAACAGGAACTGTTTGACAGGGGAGTCATGGGACAGTTTGTGCTTACCTTGTGAGAATTCACCTGAATTTTGCCAACTTACAACCCGTAGATTCTCTAAGGAGTGTATTCATGCTCAGCCTCTTGCAAGGTTTGTGAGAGCCAAGGAGAGACTTTGAGACAGACATTTCTTGGGAATGCCAGGAACTGCCCCTGTCCTTGGCAGCAGTGGTGAGAGCCAAGTGACGTTTGTTGGTGCTCTGTGTCTTTGTCCTGTCAAGGAAGGAGAGAGAAAATACAAGGAGAAAAAAGTGGGTGGTATAAAGACAGGGTGAGGAAGACAAGAGCAGAAGATGGAGAATGGAAACCAGGCGAGACAGGAGTGAATGGAATGGACACTCACATTAGAACAGGGGGCAGATGACCAAGGGAAAACCTGTGGGAATTAGTGAGGAGCAGGGACAGCATGAGGGAGAGTAGCTGGAGGGGCAGGCAGGAGGGAAGAGTTATACCAAGCAAAAGGAGTTGGGATATTGAACAGAGGTGGACGTTTCATATCTTTTGGATCTCTTTAGCCTTCTGATTCATCGGCTCCTCCATTGGCACCAGGGGGAGTGCAGAGCTGAACATGGACAAACAGATTCTTCTGGAACTGGTGTTGTGCCTGTAGCACACAGATCATCAACTTAATTCCACATGGCACTTCTATTCAAGGTGCAGAACAAAGTATAAGAAATAAAGGTTTCTCTTTCTACATGGTATATTTGATAGTAAGAAATTGGAAAACCCTTCTCACAAAAGTGCCAGAGTTGTGCTTAGTCCTGTGGTCTTTATTCAATCTTCTTGTCTTCTGGTATACAGTCACTTGGTATTTTGCAATTATAGATTACTTTGACGATGGTGCTTTACCTTCCAGAGTCCCTGTGGACTTCTTTTGTTGATGGCAGAGTCAGACTGAGAATAGATAACTCATGCCCCCAGACTCCCATAACAGTTCATCAGATGTTCAAGGAGAGCCTGGAAAAATATGGATCCCTTAATGCTTTGGCCAGCAAAAAGAATGGAAAATGGGAGAAAATAACGTTTTCAGAATATTATTGCCTCTCTAGGAAAGCAGCCAAGAGCTTCTTGAAGGTAAGTACAAGAAACATAACCAATTCCTTTAATCCTTTTGTCTCCTTTAAAAAACTCAAAAACCAAATAAATAAAACAAAAAAAACCAGCTCCAAAACACACAATATAAGAGGCTTTTTCCATCGCTTGAAGATCAGTAGTCATATTCTTTATTGAAATGATAATGATGCAAATGAGTTTTGGTCAAAGAGATAACACTGCTGTCAGGGAACCTGGACTGCAAGTGAGGAGCTGCTGTGTTGCACTGTCTCACTGGGACATGGGTGCAGAGCTCAGCATGAGGACCTGAGATTAATGAAGAAAAATAGGGGAAAAATACTATCATCAATTTGGTGAGGTAAAGCCAGTCTTCAAAACACTCTGAACATAGGGTAATATTAGTACTCATTAGGTTCTTGTTCATATTGAAATGTTCTGGGGTTTGGACCTTTCTGGGCAGCAGAGTTCAACCAGACAGGAGAAGGTAGTGGAAAATCCACATCCTGTTAATTGCTGGTAAATAGCAGGTTTGCTATGGTTACCAAATTATGCCTTCACATGCTTTGTCAATATGTAATAATAAATCTAAAGTTTCCATGGTTTATATTTGTGTGTATGTTCCTCTCTAGTGTGCTTATATTATATAACCTTATGCATGTTGTTTTTAAGCTTGGTCTTGAACGATTCCATAGTGTAGGAATACTTGGATTTAATTCTCCAGAATGGTTCATCTCAGCTGTTGGAGCTGTTTTTGCAGGGTAAGATATTTTTGGGAGCTTGATTTTGAGGGGGATTTGGGGATTTCTGTTTTGCTAGGTCTGGAAATAGAGCAAATCAGTATTTTGTGTCATGTCTTGAAAGCTGTGTTGCTACTGATTAACATGTTCAGCAGCCTACTGGAGTCTCATATCCCAGACAGTCCATAGTCATAAATGGATCCTGTTTGCAATGGGCTTAACTGTGGCAGTCAAATAGAAGCTGTTGTACAGGGTCTTATCAGTGGAAGATGTGGGAAACAGATGAGAATCACAGTTTTATATTAATGATGTTTGTCTAAAGCAAGATATGTTCAAGCAGATGAAGTAACTTATGAATTTTATTTAGCCTGATTTCCTCTGCCCTGATAGCTGTTTATGCAATTTTGAATTGTACTTCTTAAGCTGTTCTGTACCAATGAAATCCAGATTGGTATCTGTGTAAATCTTGAACAGAAGGAGGACATAGTGGGGATTTTTTTGCCAATTCCTGAGCTAAATCTTGTGTGACTTTAAGTGGGTTAAAACACTGAATTCTAGCCTACAGCATCTTCTGCTGAATAGAGTTCAGAGATTAATTTTTGCAATGTGCATATATATTTGGATATGTGAAACAAACATGAGAGCTGTGCTACTGTTCACTTCCACAACTTCATATTCTTTCAGCTTTCATCTGATCCTTGATTGTTATTCTCTTTGGATACTAAGTGCATTTATATGAGTGTATCAGTATATAAATACATGTTTTTATGTATATAATTTTTTTGATGCAGAGGAATTGTCACAGGGATATATACAACCAATTCTCCAGAGGCCTGTCACTACATTGCTCATGACAGCAAAACTGATATCATGGTTGTGGAAAATCATAAACAGCTGGACAAGATAATGCAGGTACAAGGTGGCTGAATGGTTACTGAAAAGTCACAATTTTTTCATTTCTTGATGCTGTATTGGTCCCTAATACCAGATACCATATGATATGGTATATGTTTTCATTATATGGTGTATACCATATACCATATACCGTATCATGAAACCTTTCTTTGTGAAGTGAATGTTGTTACTCAGAAATCTGGTATCTGGTGTTACAGCTCATGGGTGGCTCTGAGCCTCTGCAGTGCTTGAGGCTCCAGCAGAGAGCTCACTGGATGGTTCACTGCAGGTTGACCCAAAAAAGCCCACATTTTCATCCCATAGTTTTATTGTCACCACCTGGTTCTGTTTGGAAAAGCACAGTCCACTTGAATGGAAGAGATTAGGCTGATGCAGGTTTGTAAAGGCCTGCTATTTAAATATTGGGGATGTCAGTGTTCAGAATTTCCTCTTTCCAAGCTATCATCTTTTCCTGCTTTTAATATCAGCCATTAAGGCTCTTGAGTTTACTGCACTTTGGTAACATCATGGTTAACATGAGATAGACCTTAGTGAGGAAGAAGGAGCCTCTATAAGTGAACAGTCTCAATTTTGACAAAACACTTGGGCAGCTGGGACTGCCTTTCAGCAAGAGTGCCAGATGGAAAGACCAATTTGATAGAAAGATGACTTGGGAAAGGAGCACAGGCAGCTCCCTGGGAAGGGCTTGTCTGTCTGTCAGATATTGAGGGAGGCCTGTGGCCTCATCAGCCTTGCAGCAAATGGCACCATTTGCTGAAGCAGGAGAGCCCTTGATGGAGTTTTCTGCCAAAACCACATACCTGCCAGAAAGAAAATGTGCAATGGATTTTCTCAAATGTATTTCATATAAGTTATACATTAATTACTTTGTATTGTATAGTTTTGTTTTATATGCAATATGGAAGAAGGGAGATTTATGTAAGTATTCTGTAAAAACATACAATCAGATGAGCCTTATTACAGTATCATTGACACAATCCTAGGCTATGCTGTTGTGAGCATGGAAAGAAGAATCTAAACGGAAGAACTCAAGAGGTTTGGTTTTGAAACCCCTCAATAGGGTTTTCAGATACACTATGTAGAAAAAGAGCTCTGACCATCACTGCTTTATCCAGCTGAGGGTTTTTTTAAACTTTTTTTCTGGAACCCAAGACTGAAATAGTAACATAACATAACATTTCAGTTGCTATCCCTCTAATAATATGTACATAATGGCTACCATCAAGGCACTGCTTTTCTATTGACACAGATTCAGTTCAAAATGTGATCAATTGAAAGGCATCTGTGAGGCACAGGGTCCCACGGAGTTCAGGGAAATCAATGCTTTCTGCAGGCCCTGCAAAGCACACAAAGAGCTGCTGAAAGCAGCAGCCACTGCTGTCTGCCTGTAAGCCTGCAGCTTTGTGTTTTTATTTATTATTACAATGTGCATAGAGCTTCCTTTTCTTTTTTCCTTAAGGGAGTAGAACTTTTTTTAGCACTTGAATGTCAGGTTTTGTTGAGGGACTTTGTCTCTATTGGTAATCACAGCCAGGGTCAGCTTCTAGCTTGACCTGCACTGTTTCTTGATGTGCCCTTTTGTGCATTATGAGAAAGGATGCTGAGGAGCCATTTCTGGTGTATTTTTAATTTTTAAGCCTTTTGACTGAAAGCAGATTTCCTAGAGCAGACTGTGTAGACTGTGTAGTTCCCTCCTCCTTCCTCCTGCCTCTAGTTGAGCTAGTTGGTGAGGAGTTTAGGGGAGACTATTTGGGGGTGGAGGGAAACAGGAGGCTTTTTGTGCCTGTCAGCCCATTACAGTTTTGGCAGCATCAGCGTGGAAAAAAAGCCCACGCAAGATATGAATAATAAATAATAACTTTGTTTTAAAAAACCCAACAGATCTGGAATCGCTTGCCACACTTGAAGGCTGTGGTGCTATATAAGGACTCCATTGCAGAGAAACATCCAAATTTGTACACGGTGAGTAAATACCAGAAGAGAGTTAGGCATAACCAAATAATACATGGGGTTATACCCATGAGTTACCAGGTAATACATGGGGTATTATGTCTTTGATAAATTTCCACTGTGAATGTCTGCCATTTAGAATCCACTGCTGTGTTCCAGCAAACACATTCAAAAGCTTCATCATCTTTTTCTGTTTAAATTACCTTTGTTACTTCACATTTTAAAAAGGCTACCTTGCTTAACTGTCTGTCTTGTGTCTTCCTGATCTTTAACTTCACTGGGTTATTAAAGCACCTATAGTTTTTAGGTGGGAATGTGTACACTCAAATGGTTAAAAATAAAAGTTGTCCCCTGGTGCCTGTGAATTCAGTATTTCTTTTAATCCAGTATTTTAACTGGACTACAGATTATCATATATTAAGCTGAAAAACTTCAACTGCAGAAAAAATATATTGGAGAGTAATACAATGTGTCAGTATATAAAAATACAATGAAGCATAGAAATACTTTAAAATACTTGCAGTTTTGATAATATGATAAGAAAAAAGTCTTCTGTGTTTTTTTTTTCATATCTTGCATATAACATAATAAATTGTTAGTGTTTCAATACTGTACATACTGGTATATAGCATGCCTTGCATCTTGTACAATAAAAAAGTTAACACAAAGATGATCTTACTATTTATATTTCTTCGTAAAAAGTTTAAGTGCTAGCATTTAATTCTTGAACAACTTGCAGTTACTGAAATCTAAATGCCTGAGAATTGCTATATCTTTAAGCACTGGTTCAGTGTTCAGGTGTCATGTTGGACATTTTCTCAGAGGAGCAGGGGAGCTGTGAGTGTGACAGTTGCCACAGTTTATGTCATCTAAAGGGAAAATTATAGATCACATCACTGAAGGCAGAAACGTTGTTGATGAGGTGTGATGTAGAGCAAACCACTAATCCACATGGCATTTGATAAAAGGGATTTGTGATGTGTAATGAGTGGCTGCAAGGGCAGAGCTGGCTGAGCAGTGCATGTTTCCAGAAGGCAAATGCAAAGTCAGGAGTGTGGTGTCACTGTTTCTGTACCTTCCACACTCGCTGGGATGCCAGCACCATCTGTTGCAGGTGCTGTTCAGTAAACAAAGCCTAGGCAACAGATTCACTGTGATCAATGCCTTCCACTGTGAGAATACAGTAGGGTCAGGAGAACAGGAACAACTTCTTAGTGACATACAAACAATTACATCCTTGACACCACCAGGCTTTCCAGGAGCTTGTGAAATTGATGCAGTCACATTCTGTGGGAAGGGATAGAATATGACATATCAAGTAGAGACTTGCTACAGGGCTGTGCAGTGCCTCTCTTTTCAGAGATGTAATTTGTTGGAAGAAAGTATAAAAGGGATGAATAATCCTTAGGACAGCCTTGCCACTCAAGAAAAGGAAGTTAAGGTGCCACAGAGACTGACTGTTGTAATCTTAGTAGCCCAGTGGCAATGCCAGAGGTATGAAAGAAGCAATGAACTAGCCTCCAGCAGAGTCTCTCCTTTTTCACCTCTGTCTTTCTCATCATCCCCATTACTGCTTTGTGGTCCTAGATATAACTCCAAGAAATCGTTGAAAATGAAGGTGCTGCTCCTTGCATTTAAATAACACAGTTCTGTAGCACAGTGTGAATCACATGATTGCAATGGGAAACTCACAGTTTGGTTATCAATTTTTTTTAAAAATACTGTGATACCCTAGTTTTCAATTAGCATTGAAATCAATGGTACACTTGGCAGCCCATCAGGGGTGTGCAACAGAAGTATCTGGGAGCAACCAATGTAATACAGAGGATTAGGTTCAGGATTCTTCTGGGCCAGTTTGTGTGGCAGAAAAGTCCAGTGTCATAAAAGTTTTGTCTCACTCTAGAATGAGCCAAATTTGAATGGAGGTTGTGACCAGCATCATATGCTGTTTCTTATAAAACACATAATTTGAGCAAACATTCAGACATCTAGATAATGATGCTTTTGCAAAGAAGCTTTCATTCAATTGCTTTATAGTTATATAGTATACACTGAATTATAGATGAGCTGTCACAAGTGTGCTCTTAAAAATGATGCATCCAGATTCCTTTAAATAAGACTCAAAATCATTCTTACAGTGTGAGATAGTAACAGGATTTTAGCCTCTGTGACTTATTCGTAATACCTACATTGGAGGAGGAGCAGTATTACTATTCCCTTCTTAGACATTGAAAAGCCTCATGGCAGTCTGTTTGGAATCAATGGATGAAGTTCTAAGACAGACATATTTCTTACATAGCCAAGGTCTGGGGAAACTCTCTTTCGACACATGTTCAGAACAAGGCACTGAAATGTTCTAATATTTTTGACACAGGAAAGATGCAGTACTGAGTCAATTTGTAAGAAGCCATTTGATATCCTGTATGTTCTGTTCCATGTTCTAGATGGAGGAGTTTCTGGAGCTGGGAGCTGACATCTCTGACAGTACTTTGGATGACATTATTGACTCACAAAAGCCAAATCAGTGCTGTGTTCTGATATACACCTCCGGAACAACTGGGAAGCCAAAAGGAGCCATGCTGAGTCATGACAATGTAGGTACTTCAGGCTCTTCCTTTAGCAGAGAAACAGCAAAGTGTGAGGATATTTATTCCTGTGGTTTCAAATGGCTGGTACATCCCAGAGCCCTAAATGCTTTTGCTTTTACAGCATGGATAGTGTACTGCAAAGCAATGTCCAAAGTGCAGTCAGCTGTTTCTGGTGAAGTGTAAGAGAGGTAAAGAATGAAACTCCATTCAAACAGTACTTGGCAAAGTTGACCAGTTCTTTATGAATATGAAATTTTTATTCACTGTATTTCTTACATGTGAGATCTAATGAATGTCTTCGTAAATGTAATTCACAGATTGCCATAAAGTCTCTCAGGCAATGTCATGGGTCACTGTAAAATTAACCAATCATATACATCAGCCAGCTACTATCAGAACAGCCCGATGGACTGCTTTTGCAGAGTTTATTAAAACTGGGGGTGGATGTGTGAGTTTTTTAATTGGTGGTTTTTTTCCTGGGCTTGTGTGCAGGTCTCTATGTTTGCCACTGGAGGATAACACAGCTCCAGTGCTCAGTGCTGGTGCTTGCAGTGGCCCTACCTGCATTGCTGCAAACAAAAAATTGCCAGTCACAGAGAAAAGCAAAAGTTGTTTGCTAAAAGGACTTTCCACAGAGGTTTGCTAGGAAGGATTTGAAGTGTGGTTGGTGACTGAGCAGGAGTGGAAGGTGGTAGGGAGCCTTTCTGAATACATAGTGAATCTGTGAAAGGGCTGGTCTAAGTCATGGCCTCACCCCTTATAATAAAGCAGAAATTATTGCAGACGTGCACACTGTGAACAGCAATTCACCCAGATGTAGGGAATTAGTACAGTAGTACCTGGAAGCAGAACATAATGAACTTGGGAGACAAAAAGACTGATCTGATGTTGCAGATCTATGCTCTTCCATCTCAAAGGAGTCTGGTGTCATTTCCATGCCAGCTGCCAAACTATTCTTGGCTGCTGATCACAAACAGGCTATTTTTATGTTGACAAACAGTGGAAAGCATGCCATGCCTGTAGCTCTGCTGCTGCCTTCTTTAGCCAAAGATGTTTGCCACTGTTCATATGCAAAACCAGTGCTGAATCAGTCCTATGTGACCCACACAGATCTGCTGTGAGTGTGCCTGTGAGGCTTGGAGTACAAGCAGTGAGTACAGACACATCTTAATGACGTCCCATTCTTCCTACTAGTAAGTCTCCCATAGTCACTTACTTGTCCAGTGCTGCCACCTGAACTTGGAGTGGCCTGGCCTGGCAGCACACTGCTCTTTAAAGCCCTCTCTTGAGAATCTCTATTTCCTTAGGCCAAGCCTACACTTGTACCTTCCAATTTATTTCAAAGGAGCTGGCAGGAACAGACTGTGATAACAGGTGTACATGTGATCTGTGTCTGTACTCAGTTATCTTGAATACTCTGATTCCTGTATCCTGCACTACCCAGTTTAGATTACAGATGCCTCTAAGAAAGAGCTGTTTCTTTTTGGTGCTTGGGGTTTTCTAGTTTGCTTAGGGTTTGGGTTTTTTTTTTTTGGGGGGAGGGGGGTGCTTGTTTTGGCTTTTATTTTTGTGCACATATATCTTTCCGTTGCCTCTCACACCATCACATATGTTTATGGGTCTTCCATACACTGAGTTCTGATAATGAAGATATGCATATTTAGCATCCACAAACTGTATTTTCTGAGATAAAGTGGAAAATGAGAAGGAGGGGGAAACATCATCCAGCTTCACTAAGAAGTTGAGCAACACAGCTTCAAAACTCTTCATGTATGTGCTGCCTCTCAAGAGAGGGATGTGTGTATGTGTCACTTGGGAACCACTGCAGTGAATATTCCAGAGGCTTTCAGAGGAGCAGAGTACAGCTGCTATCTTCCTTCCTAGTGCTTAGCCAGGGGATGATCTGTACAAGACAGTGAGCTTGTTGCTGATGCTAAATTGCCCCTTGATCACTGAGTATTTATTGTTCTTTTTCTAACTTGCAGATACAGCACTGGTGGAAGGTGCCAGTTCAATAGAAAGTCTGTAGAGCAGGAGAGTTGGAAAGGAAGGGGCAGATCAATTTGTTTGTTGTCCATCCAGCCCATGGCTGCCAGGCTCAGTGTGTCACTAGGGCATGGGGAGCTGGTAGCATTCATAGCCCAGTCAGGCAACACAAATGCTGTATTTACTTATGTTATCTGCACTTCTGTATTGCTGCAACGGTCATCTGGCTTTCAGCAGTGTACCCTGGGAACTGACAGTCGGGTGTGTTGTCAATATTGCAATGTCCTCAACAATTTCTGTGAGCACAGATTTTTCACAGTTTCATTAGTACAGCAAGAGGATCCTTAGCTCATACCAAAGGGAAAAAAAAAGAAAAAAAAACCCTAACCAAAACCCCCGTCATACCTATTGTGTTTTCTTATTTATTCAAACAGATAACTTGGACATCAGCACATTGCAGCAGAGCAGGAGGTATGCAACCTGCAGAGGTCCAGCAGGAGTCTATAGTCAGTTATCTCCCACTCAGCCACATAGCTGCACAGATCTATGACCTGTGGACTGGAATCAAATGGGGAGAGCAAGTTTACTTTGCTGAGCCAGATGCTCTAAAGGTACCTTGTCTTGCATTACATCTAATTAAGATTGCACTTCTTTCTCTTAGAAGACATCCCAAGGAGAGAATATGATATTTGAGAAGTTGTAGAGGATGGGGATTGAGACCGTTATTGTAAGAATTGTGGAAAAACAAAGTTCACTATATTTGTGATCCAGTGCTCTAGATTCCAGTTAAAATATATAATCCATATCCATAAGGTTCTTTAAGGCAAAAGAAGTATCAGCAGTTTTTGGAGGAAAGGGAGGCAGGAGGAACTGAACCATGTGTGTTTTTCCTTGTGTATGTACCTCCCCCGATGTGTCAGACCTGACACATGGTAGTGCATATGGCTGACTGAAGTGGGCTCAGCAGTCCTTTATATGCTACATATTTAGTGATGTTCTACATCACTAAAGATGCAGGTTTTACTTCACCAAACTTCTTTCTCGCTGCTGTGTGCCTTTTGTTGAAATTATTTAATGATTGTAACAGGGCAGCTTGATCAACACACTGAAAGAAGTGCAGCCAACATCTCACATGGGAGTTCCCCGAGTATGGGAGAAAATCATGGAGAAATTAAAGGATGCGTCTGCTCAGTCAGGATTTATGAAGAAGAAATTGCTGTCATGGGCTATGTCACTTAGCTTAGAGAGGAACCTAAACGGCTCAAGCAGGTATGTATTAGAATGAGTGAGATTTCCAGCAATTTGAAAGTAGCAATTTGCTTGTAATAAACTGTGAAGCCTCAGTGAGACTCTTAGAATAAATGGGTAAAATTTGCCCTGGCAACACAGCACAGATAGTGCAAGAGGTAGGGTGTAGTTATCAGTTATTACTGATGTCAATTATTTCACAATGAAGTGTTAAATTTGTTATACAGAATGGTATTCCAAAAGATCATTCCATGATATTGCTTTGCTTATCTGATCATTCAGCTTCTCAGATAGGTCTTGCAAATTTCAGATTTCGGTGGTGTCAGTTCTCAGAGACACATTTAACTGATAAAAAATTAGGAATACAAGAGCTTTGTTGTGTACAATATGTTTTTTTAGAGTGTTTATGTATTTGTTGTATTCAGATACCTCAGGTTGGAGGTATGAAAGCTGGAGAAATGAAAGACACTGAATAAATGAAAAAAGGTTGAATGTGTCACCTTACTTACGTTCTAGCGTTCCAGTTCTTACTTATGTCAACCCTCAAAACCAAATGACAAATACATCTCTAAACAGAATCTGTTCCTGATTTTGTTTTGAAAACTTCCTAGGTTGCTTTGACTTACTTGTGTGTTTTGTCCTCAGCAGTGATCTAAAGCAGCTCTGGACAAGGTTAGCAGACTACTTGGTGCTTGCAAAAATCCGCAATGCACTGGGGTTTTCTTCCTGTCAGAAGCACTTCACTGGTGCTGCTCCTCTCAATACAGAAACACTGTATTTCTTCTTGGGTCTGAACATCACCCTCTATGAGGCCTATGGGATGAGTGAGACCACAGGCCCACATTGCTTGTGTGGGCCTTACGTTTACAGGCAGCACAGGTAATTTTACCTTTTTTATTATTATTTTTCTAATATGATCTGTTTCATTGTATCTATGAAAAGAATATTTACGAAGGTCAGCAAAGGCATGACAGCTTATTTTATGTTCTCTGAGTGCATTGCCACTCTGCTGTGACTTTGGGAGTCAGAATAATTTCCAGGTCAGAATTTGAACACATTCACTCCGTAGCATGCCGTGCCAGGAGCACTGAAACTGAGCTACAGCATTATATGGAGACCACTATATGGAGAGCACTGGGACTACATCTGACATATGTCCTAGCCCTGGCCCAGGGAAGGAGTGCAGACCTCAAAGACGAAAGTGGCTTTATGTCTGAAGATACAGAGGAGGAAAATAGCAGCAAGCACAGGGCAAGACAGACTGCCAGAAGGTGCTCAGATACCTTAAGAAGTTTGCCCTAGTGAGTGAATATTCCATAGCTGCCAGACAGTTACAGCACAGTGATGTTTGCAGTCACTGATATTTTGATAGTTTCAGGCATGTTGGCCATCTTATCAGTATTATGTTTGCTATTTCTGTGATCCTTGTGGGGTTTTTCTGCTCTTCTCTGGTAGCTGTGGTAAACCAGCACCTGGATGCAGAGTGAAACTGGTGGACAAAGATACAGAAGGCAATGGAGAAATCTGTTTCTGGGGAAGGACTGTTTTCATGGGTTATTTAAATATGGAAGACAGAACAAAAGAAGCCTTTGATGAGGAGGGGTGGCTGCATTCTGGAGATTTAGGAAAGCTAGACAAGGATGGCTTTCTCTATGTCACTGGAAGAATTAAAGGTAATAGGCAAATGTTGCTGTATGTTTCTGGTAACTGTTCAGCACTGTTCAGTCATCTCTCAGATGTGGTCCATCTTATGAAGTGTCTTTCCTCTAATGCCAGCAGCATTGCCCTTACAGGAAGGTAAAATAAACTGTCCTATGAGAAAACCACAGTGTGCTCTGTGTTCAGGGCAGGGTTCCCTCTACTCTGTAATAGGTGGAGATGATTCAGTTCCTACAATGAGGCTTTTTCTCTCCCAGACCTTTACTGAGTATTAATTACAATTAGCAATATGAACTACTAACGCAGCTTTAATGTGTCTTGTTCGATTTGAATGATATCATAAAGCTGTCCAGTCTCCCTTTGAATCTTGCCAAATTGTCTTAATTGTGCATTAGAATGTTTAGACAGTAAGGAGAGGCACTCTGTTCTACAGAAGCTGTTGCTGTAGGTCAGAGGTAGGTTCCTCTGTGCCTGAGGTGATGTGTTTGCAGAGACCAGAGTTGAAGCTTGAGAGCAGAAGAGAAAGCTACAGCTACAGCAATGCACTTAGGTGTTATTACAGGACATTGGCTGAAGTCTCACACGAGTGAGATTGGTCACTTGCTTGAAGGCTTTTTTCATGATATGTATTCAGACAGTGGGACTGGTCACAGGCTAGATGTAACTGAAGAAGATTTGAGTAAATATCCTCTTAGAGCATAAGATGAATCACTAGGGAGATAACATGGATGAGTGAATTTGTCACAGGTGGCATCATGTCCTGCTAGGAATCAGGACTGAAGTTGGTACTATTAATAGCCTGCACCAAATGCAGCTGTCTTGATTTTAACTTGTTTTCTTGTCTGATTCATTTTCCTTTCACATAGCAGTTACAATCCCTTGTCTCAATCCATCTGAACATTTGTGTTTCTCTTACACCTGTCTTGATTGCTGAGCTACTAGCAATTACTCTAAATTACAGGATAGGTAGACAATCTGGGATGAAATAACCATATGCCAAATTTCATTAACGTTTTAAATTCAAGTCCAAATAAGGACAATGAAAAACTCAGGCCCAGAGAGATTGGTAGAGGATTTAAGACAAAGACAGGACTATTGCAAAAGGAAGGTGGAATGAAAGGTGAAGTTAAACCTAGAAAAGTGTGTCTGTGTTATTTGTAGAAGCATGTTCTGAAATGCTGCAAAGACGATTTGAGGACAATGAGAAGTCTCCAGTGTAGCAAAAGCAAAGAATTGGAATTTACTTAGATACTACTCAAGTTTGTAATAATTTCATTGAATACATGTATTACACTCCAGAACAAATGTTGTTTTTATGGAGCCTTCCTGCAGTAGTAACTTATTTTTGTCTGACCCCTCTTGGTGGATTTAAGAATTGGTTTTAATCATGATGTTAACAATGAACTTGCTTGTTGGTGAGGTAGCAACAATAGAATAGAGGGTGCATCCTATGCTAATTTGGAAGAGATGATCTCTCACAGAAAAATTCCAGATTATGTAACAGTGCATTGAGAATAACCTGTTACTGGATTATGTAAAAAATATCTGGAGCAAATATACTGAGGGAGATGTGAGAACTTGAGCATATGTTTGAAAAATAGTAGCATTTTTGTTTTGGAGATAATTATTTGGATTTGTGGTCTTTGGAAAATACTATATTGGAAAAAAACATCTTTTTTTAATGTCAGAATAAGAAAAGCAGGTTGAGCCAGACATTAATCTGATTTTTGGAATTGATTTGTATTCAACTGATAGCCTTTCTTTTTTTCCTAGATTTGATTATTACAGCTGGAGGTGAAAACGTGCCTCCAATTCCAATTGAAGATGCTGTTAAAAAAGAACTCCCAATTGTTAGTAATGCTATGGTGATTGGGGATAAAAAGAAGTTTTTGTCAATGTTCCTGACCCTAAAGGTAAACCAGTTTTAATATTGCCTTCAGTGAAGTTATGCACCTGCACCTAACAAAAGAATAATAAATTTGAACCATTGGTAAAAAGACCTAAACTTAGATAGGAGGATGTTAGAGGGGGAAAAAATGTATAGCAACTACAGACCAAATCCTGCTAGGTCTAAACTTAAAGTTACCTGATCTGCTAAACATCCACATATTTACTTATTACTGTTTCTCCTACATGTACAACAAGAGCTATATGATACTTAAATGCAAATTCTTATTTAAGAAATGCTGGAAGATTGAGAAGTCTCTGTAACAGAGCACAATAATAGCTTTTATGCTTACGGATGAGCAAAACCAACAAATGTTATTGCTGGGCAAATCCAGAAATTCTACAATTTATTATTTTTATAACACAGGAAAGATGACTGTGGAACAAAATAATTGATAGCCTTGCTGTGGTAAAAGCTTCAATCGAGAAATCACTGTTTTCCTAAAACATATGCACTTCAGTTCTATGTACATACATAGTGAATGACACTTGAGGTGTTTTCAGGTTGTTTACCTCTATGTCTGATCCTCCCTATCTTCATGTACAATAAAAATACTAATTTAAGAAGTCTCGGAATGCTTCTATCTCAAGCTGTTGACATTACAACATAGTAATTCCATTGAATGAATAGCTAAATGTTTCCCTGTAACAATGGAGTCATTTGGAAAATATGGCAGAAATTCAAGGTCAGAGGTGGACTCTATTGCCTAATTCATTCACACATTTTAAGTCTGTGCATGACGTCTGCATATAAGCCAAAAATATTTGCATTTGGTAGCCAAGTGGAAAGAAAAGCTCTTTATGATCTGTAGGTGTTTCTGCTTTCTAAGGCTTACAGAATGTTTGTGTGTTTATGCTGAGCTCTCTCACTAAGGGGCAGGGCCTGGGTAGAGAACCTGTTAATGCCTTTTAAGAGTGAACCTTCGATGATTTGCTTCATTTGATATCTTAGAGTGTGCTGGACCCAGACACATCTGATCCCACTGACATTCTCACCGAGCAAGCTCGAGACTTCTGCCAGAGGAGTGGTAGTAAAGCCACCAAGGTGTCTGAGATTGTAGCTACGAAAGACCAGGCGATCTACAGGGCAATCCAGGAGGGAATTAACAGAGTCAACAGCAATGCTACCAACAGGGTTCACTGCATTCAAAAATGGATTGTCCTGCCAAGAGATTTTTCCATTTCTGGGGGAGAACTAGGTAAGACTTCCTGATTTATTTTGAGGTACACATAGCTAAGAGGCTGCTGATCTAAGAATATTCAGTACAGGGTTATGGTACTGTAAAAATGGTTATGTATTGTGTGGTAAAGAATATAAAAACTGGAGTTTTAGTTGTGCACACATTTAGTAAGCTGTGCCCATTTGCAAGAACAGCTCTTAAACTTCAGCTTACTTTGGGTAAATAATCAATTTTGGTTAATTCATTGTGCATTATAGTATTAATAACTTGCACTAATAATACTGTATGTTTCTCTTTAAAAAAAAAAAAGCAGCAAGATAGTGAAAGCCTGATAATGGAACCCAAAGCACATTACTGGGCTCTTTGAAGTAACTGGAAATTGTTTAAAAGCTTTCAAAACATACTTTTAATGAAAAGAGTTGTAGTCAGTTACCACCCTCTTATCTGCAGCTCCCTTTGAAGTCCTCATGCTTATGTGGAGGCAACCTCACATACCCTGCTTGCCTCTCACTTTTAGCATTTATCTATGCTTAGAGTGGGGCATGTTCTTCCCACAGGCTCTTCACTAAAAAACTTAGCCACCAAAGCTCAAACTGAGTAGGAATTTTTGTTCCTATTTCTGGAATTGGCTCCCTCTCTTTTAAGGTCCCACAATGAAGCTGAAGCGGCTCGCCGTGCTTGAGAAATACCGGAATGAAGTAGATTCCTTCTATGAAGAATAAGAAATGTTTCCTCCAAGCATTTAGAAAGATCTGTGAGCAAAAGGAAGTATTTTCTAATCAAAATCATTAATGAAGATTTATGTTTTGAGTTTGTAGTCTATTGAACCAAACCACTAGAAAGCTGCTGTGTCAATGTAGTTGTTCCTGATACTCACCCGATCATTTGTCCTCTTTTTACAGCATGTCCATTCTCTAATACTGCATTTACTTTGTGAACTTTAAAACACCCTTCTATGTTGTATAAAGCAGATATAATTAATTCCTCTAGACTGAAACAAAAATTTTTATAGAGGGCTTTTTTTTTTTTTTGTTCTACAGGGCATTGCCTGTAGCTCATGATATATTTTGGTAGATAGCAGTACTGCTTAATGAAACTGCCATACCACTCCAGTGATAATTAAAGAAAGAACAAAAATCAAAAGGGCTGGGACTTTTTCCCCCTCCCAGAGAAGTTTCTTGTTCTTCACTAACACATTTCAGAACCTGAAGACACTCCTACTTCTGTAGTGCCTAGAATTCAGACTTCTGTGAAAACAGCAGTTCATTTCCTAAGTCCATGGTGGAATAAGCATTACTATTTCTCCTAAAAACAAATAATAAAAAAAAAAAAACCAGAGGAGTAGCTCCCTAAGACTGAAAGACACAAAGCAGTAAGTACAGGAGCTCTCACATTAAAATGCTATTAAATGCTAGAACAGAAATTTCTTTAAAATTGTTTACAATGCTTTTCTTTAAGCAGTGTTTGTTAGTGTGTATCTGCCTGTTTCAGTATTCACATTGCACAAATTCTGACAAATGTGGGCTGCATTTCTTCTTACCCATATGAGAAATAAATTATATTATGCAAAGGAAATGCTTGGCATGAAGTTGTTTAAAGGGTGTGCTGTTAAGTGATCTCTGGCAGAGAGCTCCAATAGCTCACACAGCAGGCAGGCCAGAGCCGCTGTTATTGAGACAAAAAATTGATGCAGAACAGGATATTGTTTCCATTAAAGTTCCATTACCAGTCTCACACATGTTACAGACTTAGGATTTGTTGCAAGTACCAATAATCAGCTCAACACATAAATAGCAGCCTCAGATTATAAAAACAAAACAAGCAATAGGACTTTGAAAAGTTTATTCTTCCCCATTTTGTGTGCAATGGTAATTCAGAATTTCTTCAACAGTATTAATCTGAAGGAAACAAGGAAGCAGCAGCTTGTAAAACATGGAAAGAAATGTTGCCCTATTCACCAAAAGCAGAGTGTGAGAGGAATAAAGCTCCTCCAGCAGGTTGTTAAACTGTATAAAAAAGCTGGGATGCTTACTTTAGAGAGCGACAGGAGAAGTTTACTCCAAAGTTGTTTTACTTCTGAAACAACCAGCCCAAACCAGTCTTAAGAGATATTATTCCACTTAGTTACTTTCTATGAATAGAATTAAGCTGTAAGAAGCCTGCTTCTGGCAGTAGGGATAATCCTGTGCTATACTGAGTTTGAAAATACCTATTCTCTTGTAGGGTGCAGGAATGGAAGCAATACCTTGATACCTACAGATCAGAATGACTTGAGTGACAATTTGCATCTGATGGAGAAGGGAGGGGAAAGAGTTGCTTTTGCACCCATTAAGCTTAGTAAGCAAGGAAAAAATAGATTCAGATCCCCTTGAATAGGGATGAAATGTATTTCTGTAACATAGGCACCAGAGCCAAACTGCTGATGTGTCTTAATCCATTTAGGACCAGTCCCTTACATTCAGAGTTTCTAGAATAAAATTACTAGTCAATACAGGAAGACACACTGAACAGACTGTGCAGAAAACTACAACACAAAAAGCATTCTAGCAGAAGTCATGAAATACTTAGTATAAATTTGCAAAGTTAACACTTTCCCCTCACAATACATGGAAGAAGTAATGTTGTATAATTTGTCCTCATAAAAACTCTGTTGTAAAGTGTGTTTCAGAGAGGAAAACTGGCAAGAATTATTTTGGTATATAGATTTGAAAAATAATTTTGCCTCAGCATTAATTCTCATCCCTTGCTAGTTAATGGTTGTAGGTTTTTTCAAATACAGAAATAGATTAAATCTCTAGAATTTTGTATTTCTTAATTCATGCCTTTGGTGGGCAGGGCTGTATTTCATGAATCACCAGAGTAAGTAAAGTGATTTTCTCATTGCTCTAACATGAAATTGCTATTTTAAATTATTTCATACCCGTTTCTGTTTATGAAGGTCATCTTGTGCTACTCTTAGGCTGAAAACCTATCTTCTCAATTTCTGCAAGATCAATAAAGTAGGTTTTAACCATTAAGGTGCTTTTATATTTCACTAATTCTGTTACTGGTTTGTTTGCATAATTTTTCTATGTGGAAAGTAAAACCCTCTAATTGAAAAGAAGACAGTTACAGTGCCAATAAATGAATTCACTTACATAAAAATGTTCACCAGATAGAAAAAAATAAATAAGACAAAGCACTTGGAAAAGTCCACCGAAAGCAGGCACAAGCATCATTTGTAGCCATTTGGACTAGATTTATTAATGGAGAGGCCTCAGCTAAAAAGTTTGCTCTCAAGAGATAAGCAAACTATATGCATATGGATACCAGGTTACATATATTGTACTCTGTGTGACATGTCCTTCCAGAGTTATCACCAGGAGTATGAGGGAAGTTTAGTCTTTGTCTCGTACTCGGCGGCAGATCTCCTCTGTGAATTCCGAACACTTGGCGTTGCCTCCCAAGTCTTTTGTCAAGATCTGAGAGAAAGAAGCAAAAAGTGATGTTATTAAGATGTGTTATGGGGCCAGTCTTGTCTCTGAACAGTTCTGGATGTTCTTGTGATGTGTTGTGTATGGACAGTAAATAGGGTGAGAAGTATACATCAAGTTGGAGTTCTACATCCCATAGAGACTGCATCAGTAAGGACTGTGCAGGTAGGGGGAACCTGAGTATAACTGAAACACCTATAATGTTACCAGATTGGAATGTGATTTTAACATGATTTTATCTTAACTGCAGGAAGAAAGTGTGTGTGGTCAAAGCTCTACAAAGTCCTTTAATAGTGTAACTAATGGTTAAGTATTTACATCTTCAGTAAGAAGTCTGTCCTTTGGAAGTAAAATTCATATATGAAGGCTCAGCACAAGGACTAATTGAGATGAATTCAGTAAGACTGGATCTTTTTCTAAGGAAACCCACACAGAACAAACATACATAACTCAATGCTATATGTTAACAATTCTCAAAATTTGCTTAGTTTAGTTAAGGGATAGAAAATGTAGAGTTAAAAATCTTTCATCAAGTACAACTCCTGTCTGGTGGCATCATGAAGACAGTAAAATAAAAAGTGGAAAACATTGCTTCTCCAACCTAGCTAGATTAAAGCACTCTAGAAGATAATTAAAATCATTAGTTTCCCCCCTATATGGCACACACACAGATCTTAATTAACTGGTTGAGGAGAAGGGAGGAATAGCAAGCAAGAGAAGTGATCAAGGTTACTATTTTAGGACCTTGTACTTTAAATTGCATTATGGGGTACTTTCAGTTAAAAAGACTCTCTCCATTGTGAGCATATAATCATAACATTATAAGTAACTAGTAAACAAGTAGCCATGTCACAAAACTTATCTTCCATGGAATTACTATCTGCAGATGGAGGATTTCATTTCCAAGGCAGTAAATGGGAACTTTAGAGAAGCACCTCTTTAATCAGTTGTAAGTTTAGATATTTTTTAACTGGCTCCTACACACAGCAAGATAGCTGCAAACTTACAAAATGATGACAACTTTTGGTTTCAGCATTCTTTTTACTTTTAATTACAAAGCAGCTTCTCATCATCCTGCCTAAGATAACTGAACCAGCATGGCTAGCTGCTAACCTTCTTTAACTGCACTCTTCAGGATCTTTCCAACTATGTTTTCAAGAGATGGATATCAATGTAGAGGAGTGAACCAATAATGGTAAGACCACAAATATGTCAAGTTTCAGAGCATAAGCCTCCCCTGCCCCCAATATCCCATTTGAGTCATGAATCTGAAGACACTCATTTCCACAGGGAAACATATACAATCTTAAGAGAAAAAATTAATACTGGATAAAAACTATTCTTTTGTAGCCAAAAATGAGTGAAAGCAGTAAGAATGAAAAAAAGAAAATAATCGTGCTGAAAAAACAGGAACGGAAGTATTACAGTCAGGACTGAAATGCTATAAACAAAGTAGATGATGAGGCTTGTGAAAGGCAAATGAGTGTCCTTCACTTCAGGATCCAGATTTCAATATATATGCTTTTTGTGTTTTATAAACTTCAAAAGTGAAATGCTAATAGTTACTTGAAACTCTCATTCCCTTCCTGAAAAACAGTAATCCAGTTCACTATTTTGGAGTTCATAAAGCTGTGGAAATGTAAAATGAGCATTGCTGAGACAAAAGGAATGCCTGCCCTTATTACTCAGCTGGGCAGATTTAGTATCACCAGAGATAATATAATTACTATCAGCGAAGGACAGTGACACTGCTTAAGCAACAGGTCAGCTCAGCAGGCCATCCCCCCCTCTGGTGAAGATCTTCCAAGTCAACTCTTGCTTTGATCCAATAGGTTTTTAATTCACTCCATTTCTTTGCACAGCCTCGTGTTACCTTTCCATCTTTAATCGTATCGAAGCAAGCCGATTCAATTTTTGAGGCATGTTTGTGTAGTCCCATGTGGCGCAGCATCATCACAGCACTCAGAAGGAGGGCAGTTGGATTTGCCATGTCTTTCCCTGCAATGTCTGGTGCTGTTCCATGAACCTAGAAATAAGAGTAAACCTATTTGTTATGATGTCATGAGGCTGACTAAAATGTCCTAGGCAATCCAAGTGTGTGCAAGCAGCCTGAGCCATAGGTCTTCATGTACCAGTGTGTTAAAACAGGACTTAGTTTGCTGTGATGCAGTCAGTGGAAAGGAGATACCAAGGACTAAAACAATTCAGTTCAAAGACAGCAGAAAGGGAAAACTAGGTCACCTAGCATCTTTAAATTGTGCCCCTTAAGTTCTATTTCATAGGGGGCATTTATCTTATGAAAAAAGAGGGAAAAGAAAGAATTGATCAAAAAAAGACATGCAAAAAACCTGCATGTAATACCTACTTTAACCAGGCTCTCAGGGGGTAAAGCTTGAGCATCTTCACAGTAAAAAAGAGTTCTGCAAAGCACTTTGTTAAAAAAATGGCAGCCACGTTGTACAGCATGGAAAAGTTTTAGATTCTCAAGTTGAGACAAAGTTATTACTGCTCTGCCTCGTGTAACAAGACTTACCGATTCAAAAATGGCCACTCCATTGGCACCAATGTTTCCACTGGGTGTTACTCCAAGACCCCCGATGAGTCCAGCACACAAGTCACTGAAAAGAAACCAGCCACCAAATAAAAAACCCCACGAGTTTTTCTACATGCAGTTGCCTCTCTGCAAGGTATTAAAATATTTTTGTTTATCAATCAACTGCAACTATAACTTAATTTATATACCTGCCCAGTCTGAGAATAATAATGAGAAAGAACAGATGCTGTTAGCCACATGTACACCCATCAGAATGTTTGTAAATACTTAGTACAAGCAGAAGACAATGTAATAAAGGAAAATGAAAAGGAAATTCCAAATACTAGAATAAAGCAGGTAAGACACAGGCACAATGAAAAGTACTAAAAGCACAGAATATGAGTAGAAGTCTCAAAAAATAATTGTTACATCCTGTAAGTATACAGAAATCTTCTTTCCTCTAAAGGGGCCACAGAACTACTTTTCATATGTAAAGTCCTTCTCAAAAACGTGGAAGAATTTTGCTCAGGTAGGTGAGTTACTGGTGGTTTTGTAGTGTATTGTGTGCAGCTTAAGGAACACTTTCCAAGTGACACCAGACTAGCTTTCCCCCTCTTTACTCAACAGCAGGTCACAAGTGTGACATTAGCAGATTATCAGACATAAGCAATTTGCATTTGGTTTCCATCAAAATTAACATGGGGAAGGACAAACCAGCTGTGCCTATTGTCATCATACTGTACCCTCAGAGCTGAACACCTTGATGAACAAAGCTCTTAAAATTGGTATTTTTACATCTGTACACACAGAATTATTGCCTACAACTTAGCTCATCAAGGACTAACAAGGAGAAAAGTTTGGAAGACTTTGCAGAACAGTATTTTAAACTAAAATAAACGAGTTATCTTAACTTACATGCAACCTGGGCAAAACTAGATACAGTCTGCATTTGTCACTCTAAATATTTAATGCTTAAAGAGAAGATACTTGCTTATACACCTATTCAGTCTAAGGAACCTGCCTGGCATTTTGTTCATACTTTTAGAGCAGCAGGTGAGACCTCACCCAGTGGTGACAGTGCCCTCTTCAAGAGCAGACTCAAATCTGCTGAAAAGTTTTAGAATGATGAATTTTTTAATGGAATTTCTAGAAGAACTTTAAAATGGGTGACAGTGAACTGGGTGAAAAGGTATTGATGATGAGACTGCTCTGATTTGATCTTTTTTAGTTAACAGTGTAAGAGCTGCTGTGAGGGCCCTGTGCATGCCTTTACCAATTCTTAAAGCAAGAAGCATTAGTTAGAATCTGATTTTTCTTACATTGGACAGACTGCCTTATCACAAAGAGAGTGCTATTTTAACAGAAGCTTGAGAACCATTTCCTCTTATACATAAGTTACCTTTAAATTTATTATCTGTACAAAACCAGGAGATGGATTCTAAGATGTAAATAGTCAAACATTTAAATAAAAATTCCGATTCAGGCTCTTTTCTCAATCTCTCTTCAAAAGGGTGAGGAGAAATGATGTCACATTATACACTTAAGAGTTGAGATTAAAACACTTCATATTTTACAAGTGTTTAATGGAATTTACACTCTAGCTAATAATTTTGCAGAATGTAAAATGTGTGCCGATGGGTTTTGCCTTCAAGACACCAAGTACCTCTAATATTAATGTTATTCAAATATAAAATTTTATTTGAAGGTATAGAAAGTAATACATAAACCAAGAGCTGGCAGAATATTAAGAGGCCACACATTTAGGTCTTCAGTGACTATGTAGACTCATTTAACTGTATGATGAGCTCCCTGTTTACATCATGGTCCCACAGTAACCCCACACAATCTATTTTAGTGCTGAGGATGAGAAAGTTTTTCCTTAATATCTAACCAGGCACTCGTTCTCTGTTACAATGTAAGCCATTATAGTCTTTGCTCATTTGGAGAAATTTCTCTTCTGCCCCATCTGAACAATATTCATAACTTCCGTAAGCGGAAACAGATTTTTTAAAATAGTAACTACATTCTCATCATATAGCCACTCCCATCAATATGTTAAAAATTGAAACATGCCAACCTTTCTTCCCAGTTAATGTCCGATTTATGCAGTTTTAAAAAGTCTGAATGCATAAAATGATCACCCATCTGGCTTGCATATGACCTCAGTGACTATTGGGAAAGTATCAGTAATTTACATGTTGGGAGTTTAAATTAAAATCTCCATACCTGAGGATGTCACCGTACAAGTTTGGCATAACCAGCACATCAAATTGAGATGGATCTTGAACCATCTAGAAGGAAGTATATTTTCATTAAGGTTAAGAATTTAAATGAAAAAAAAATAACCACAATTAAAACATATATAAATATATATACTCACATTCAGACATACAGTATCCAGATACATTTCGTTAAATTTAATATCTTTACAGTTTTCAGCTGCCTCCCTGCATTTTCTCAAGAAAAGCCCATCAGACATTCTCCTGCAATTAGATAAGAGAATATTGCAGTTATTGTAAGGAAGCAGTACTGAAGACAAAGAAAACTGCATGCAACAGAGGTTTAGAGTTAAGAAATGTACTTTGTGACTATTTATCCCTTTTAAAATATTTTTGTATCAGTGGTTTAACAGGCATACATTAATTCTCAGAATGACTTATATTCATTTATCAAAGGCTTAGTGAATTTGTGAAGGTGGTGTCACATAATATCATGTGTTATGACTAAGTTCAGTATGAAGTGGCTTGGAAACTGTAAAAGACACCAGCCAGCCACTTTCCTCCTCAACTTTTAAATTCATTTTCCTTGTTTAAAAGTTTCTAAAATAAAAGCTTTGGAAGGAAGGATTACTACAAACTTGCTAGTAAGAACATTGGTACATAATTATCACAGCCCTGTCCATACCAGGTCAGGACTGCCCATTTCATTTACGAGGCATTTACTTGACTTTTTTACTGACTCCCAGTGCCATCAACAGAAGTTTCACATTTGAGTAAGACTTAAGAAGTTATTTATAATTCAATGCACATTAATACTTTGTTTTTCTCGAAAGAGGTGTCAACATACATAATATTTGCCTTGTGCACAGCAGTCACATGGCTTCTATGATTGTTTCTAGCATATTCAAAAGCAAACTCCGCAATGCGCTTGCTGGCTTCCTCTGTGATCAGCTTGATGCTTTGCACAACCCCATCAACAATCTGGAAGACAAGAGTTCCATCAAGAGTATAAGTGTAAGTTCATTCTTCCCATTTGGAACCAAGCAGTAGAATTCCTAGTGAGGCAGAATGAATTTCGTAACAGAGGAACTTTTCCAAGGGTGCCAAACGTGAAAAATCCCACTGTAGCCCAGTGAGATGGGCAGAGTTAGCAGTGCTGAAGCAGAAAAGGCAGCAGAAGCAGTGGCTGCAGCACCTACCACGTGCTCGATGCCGCTGTACTCGCCCTCGGTGTTCTCGCGGATGGTGACGATGTTCACGTCTGTGTAGGGCGTTTTGTAGCCCTCGATGGACACGCAGGGACGCACGTTGGCATAAAGGTCAAAGGTTCTACGCAGCAGCAGATTCATCGATGGGTGCCCTGCAGCAATTGGGGTCTTCAGGGGCCCTAGAGAAAAAAATAGATACAAGGATCAACGAGAAAATAAACCCCTCCATGGATCTGAGAGCTGAAACTCTAGGTCGAGTGGGACTCCTACAGAGGATCTCCAAATTCCTGTTTGACCCTTATGCTGGAATGCCATGGGAATTCTCTGTGCTATCAACTACTGCACAGGCACATTAATCAACTGGGTAAAGGCCAAACTGCGACCCTTACATGGAATAGATTTTACAAAACGTTTTCATTAAAACACATGAAGATACTACTCATTAGGAATACAGTTATTGCATACTATTGTGTATCTTAGAAATGCCTTCTGCAGAGTCCAGAGGTTGGTATGTGGTAATACCTTCAACTACAATATCAAATTTATGGCTTGGAAATGGACTGTTGCAAGATTATAGACAGCTACTTGACAGGCTGTCCCCTATAATTACCCATTTTATTGTGCTACAGATGAAGAACTTTGGCTTTACATCAGACTCATGATAAACACAACAATATTTAATATCTGTGTATTAACCCCTAAAATACCTTTTAATCCCATTTTGTTTTTATCCATGGATTCTTTGGCTTCTGGCGGTATCATCCACTTCCCTCCTGGTCCTTGTATAGCCGTAACATTCCTCTCTTCCCACTGTATAGGTGCCTAAACACACACACTCTATGTTAACTTAAATGTCATGATTTTGCTTCAAGTTTTAACTTCCACAAGAAGGTGTGTAAGGAATTTTGTCCAGGCCTTCCCGAATGGTATTTTCTCTGGTGAGTGAGGGTAAGCATGAGATGTTTGAACTAAAGTAATTTTTGAAAAATGTGATTAAGTGAAAATGAAATAGTGTGAGCAGCAAATCATCATAAACTTGAATACCACAATGCCACGCTAGGTGTCATATAACAGAAATTGTTAGAATTGCAGCACACATGCTATTTCTTCCAAGGTTTTAGAGCTGTTGAGTTCCTTGTATCCAAGAGACAACATTTCAAAGCTGAATTCTTTGAGAACACATCATCCCTACTGCCTGGAAGACAGTACATGACATAGATATGTATCTGTTATCTAACTCAAAATCTGCACATGCTCCACAATGCTTTCTGAATTTGCATTCACCACAGGAATGTAAGTGGAGACAGGCTGCCACCCATTCATTTCATCTGGAATGATCATAAAGGAAAAGATACAACATAATTAAAGAGAACTTCACTTTTTTCAAATCCAAGTTGGATAGTTGTAATAGAAAGGGAATATGCCTGGGTGCTGTCACAAATGTGGAACAATTTAACAGGCATCTTGCCTGAACATCTGTATTTACTTTCAAGGAAATTTGACAAGTTCTGGTGAAGTTTCTCAGATAGGTAAGAGAACAGTTCTTGGATACAGTCAGTTTTCATATCACTGAAAGTGTTGGGCAGTGCAGCAGTTGGATTCCTATAATGAGCCAGTCCCTTCACACATACTTTTCACCTGCACTGGAAGTCATAATGAGTGAAAGAACATCCTCTATCGGTTGCTCAGGATTACCACATCAGCAAGACGATTTCACATGACACTGAGTCCATATTTTCAAAATATAAACACAGCATTTACTCTCAAGTCTCTACTCTTCTGTTTGCTAACAGTTTCAAGCCCTGCCTTGGTATCACATTCCTGTCTTTTAATAGCTGAAGCTTCAAACTCTTTCTATTATAAAGAAGCTTTAATATCTTAAATATGACTTAATCTCTTGGAAGCTAAAGAGAAAGCTTTCTTTAATATACCTAATTAATATTTGTTGTTGTATTTAAATTTACAATGCTTTTAGCAAGACCAATATGACTTACTTTGGCAGCATCAAAGATCTTCATGACAGCAGCAGAAATCTCGGGTCCAATGCCATCTCCTGGGATTAAAGTTACTGTTTGTGCCTAGGTAAAGAAATATCAGTAGTACAACAGATGAATGTTTGTTTTCTACATAGAAAACATTTTCATGTGCTGTAGTGACCAAGTAACTATTAGAAAACAAAATAAATTTTCCTTTACCAAATATTCCCTATGAAGAACAGCAGTCTTGGACAGAAGTGAGAAGGACTAGCTTGCTTTCCAAGGGAGTGTGTAAATGTTTTCAGAGAATTGTTTAAAAATTTGCCTACTATCTATTCCTATTTCAAAACAGAGGTTGAATGTGAAAGGCAGATTCCTGCTCAGTACTCCTTGATAATAATGATCTTAATGCTTTCCTCTGGAAATCTGGAGAGAAGGTTATATTACCTAGCTATGGCTCTGTTCCACATATGTCTACAACATTATCAACATGCTGCATAATACTGACACATGCTAGAAATTATCATGTGGATGAAAAGCTACATTCACCTTAAAAAAACGGTCATGCCAAGCTAAACTTGTCAAGAGACCTCTTGAAAATCTCAGGCCCATTTTTAACAATACCAACTAATGTTCCTCTCATAATGTCCTCAGTCTTGTTTCTTTTATCATCATCAAATGTAAAAAACAAAGTCCAGGCTCAATGAGTAACAGGGGAAGAATGTATTCTGCTTTGATAAAAAAAAATGATCACTGTTCTAAGGGTGTGTGCTCCATCTCATTTTATTTAAAGAGTTCCAACAGTTTTTATGGGTTCATTATTACCTACAAAAAAGGCAGCTCACATACTTTGTCTGTAAAATCCCCAACAGAATCAACTCACAAGGTGATATTCAGAATTTCAATATATATTGACTGATTTTTTAACTTTTGAGCCAAAGAAATTCACTGTGCACAACAGAAAAACAAGAGCTTCAGATAAAAGAACACTGCTGCTGAGCAAGCTGTCACTGATGGAATGCCTCGAGAGTAGTTTTGTGTTGTCTGACGTAGTTACAGCACTGCAGGGCTCCACATGAGCCTGAAACAGTTGTGCTATAAACAGAACCAGGGGTGCCTCTCCTTCTGATTTTTATACTATATAAGTGACCCTTCAGTTTCTTTTCTATCTGTTCTACCTGCTGTTCTACAAAACTTATAATTAAAAGCCACAGTTCCTCTGTAAGTCCTGCTTAGGGGTGCTGAGCCTTGCTTCTGCCCTCATTGAAAAGAAGGCCCATGGGCACTTCAGACACAGACACATGAAGAAGGTAAAACATCTACAGGGAAATACACAATCAATGTCTAAGATAGTTTAAAGAGGACCTTGAAAAGGCAGAATTTTAGATGCAAGGAATTCTAAAAGCAGCAGTAAAGTAAATCTAGTGCTTAGAGGGAAGTCTGCAAAAGAAAGAAAATGAGAAGCTTCTCAACAATCTTTCTACTTTGCCCAATATTTGTCCATTCCCAGACCAATTTCGGAAAACTGGCTAATATCCATATTTTGGAAAACTTTCCATGCCACTTCTCTTTTGCTAGAGCCTTTTGTATTCTCACTTAGGTGAATATGCAATTGCCAATAACAGTGATTAACTTATATAAATCCAGCAGAGCATTAAAAGCATGCAAGTTCACTTGTTTAGCCCTTATTTGTTGGGAACATAAGAATAACAACAGTGATTTTACAAATTTCCAAGCCCGTTTATTGAGAAACTTCTTAAAAGAAAAAAATGGGACTATTATACTCACAGCATTACCAAAACTTCTGGTCACCTTTTTTTGGTTTTTGAAAGCACCTAGCAGTCGAGAAACCTGCAAAAACACAAAACAAAAATATGCTGTCTTACTGCATAAATGGAATTTTAAAAGTTTAACAATATTGCAGAAAACCTGCATTTTAAAGTCATATTGCTTTAAATCTCTTATCTCAAACTAGTATAAAAATCCAAATGAAACCAGAGTACCCAGTGCTTTGCCAAGTTGCAGTCTAACATTCAGTGCAGCAGGCCCTTGTGGGTATTCTTAGCACAAGGTGAGCCCAGGACAGCCGTGCTTTGCCCTGCGCTGTGTTCCCCTGTCCTGCCTGGGGGTCACTGCACCCTACCTCAAGTCCTCACACACAACATGTTGGAAGCAAGGCTGCAGGAACTCTAGCTAAATACATGATATGCTAAGGATGAAGATTTGTGGAAAGCGAAGTGAAAAATTAAACACTTCGCTGGCAGCAGTTAGGTGGACAGTATCTTTATACATTTTAGGTGATGTTTCCAAAACTACTTTGCATTAGTGTCGCTTCTCCCATTCAAACTGGGGTGACTTTTGTTCTTCTACCTTTTATACCTGTAGGTGTTGTACTGTTGCCTTCTGCATGCCTAAAGGCTTTTAACAAGTGGAACTGAAATGCATATTAAAGACAAAATTCACCATAGCAATGAGTCTACACAGCATAGTCAAATAATTACATTTTCTAACATCTGAATATTCTGAACTGGCAATAAACTTCAAAACTGGGATGGTATCTATGCTTGGGCTCTTGCCCAGTTGAGCACCATGGACAAAATACCTAAACTGCAGAAAAATCACAGCCTCTCAATCCTACCCTCCTCTCTAGGACTGTTGTCTAGGACTATTGATGCCTCTGTGACTTAGGAGCCAGAAGACTTTTAACTGCAGAGACTTATACTATTTCAATTCTGCCACATCCACATAGGCAGGCTGCCTGCAGCTATCAGGCTAGAAATGACTTCGACAATTTGCATTCTTCTCCTGTCCCAGTATTTGTTATTTCTTAGCTTTACTGACACCTATGGTGTATGGCAAAGGGAACAAACTATGTTGGCACCAACTAGAAACAACTAGAAACTGTATAATTCTCCTGTATATTGTAATGAAGGCTGTGGGAGAAGTAATCTAAGCTAGATCTATTTTTACTTGTAGCCCCACATGAGATGTACAAGGTCACTGCAACAGGCAAGCAGTGTTTACCAAAGCAAGCCATTTGGTTGAAGATGAAGGTAGAGCAATCAAATGAAAATGTGAAGGTGACTGTACAGTGTGTTCTTATGGTACAGTTTCTGGGTATAGAAACAGGAGTCACATTCCAGCGCAGCCATGGAAAAGGAACAGTCTCTTTTGTCAGAAATCACGGGCCTAGTACATTATATACTGAAGTTTAACACTGGTAACACCAACAGAGAATCCAGTTAAGGAAAACCGATCCATTCTGACCTTAAAGTCACGTGTCGTTATCAGCTCTTGACAGTTCTTCCTTATTTTAGCAGATAGGTTAAATGGGGCGGCCTCAATGACTTTGCCCCTAGCAGGCTATTATTTAAAGGTGCAAAAGAAATCTCATTTACTCAAGGCAAAAAAGCATCATCTCCGTGACAGCCCCGGGATAAGGCCTGCATTTCAGAATGGTTCGGAGCAGCAGATCCCAGAGGACAGGTGTGGGGGCCAGAAAGCCACCAGCCAGAGCCCGGTGTCTGTTGTCTCCAGCGGGCTCTGCAGCGCCTGGTACCGCAGGCTCATTGCGGGAATGGCGCTTCCAGGCTGCGCCGTCTGTCAGCCGCGCACCCGGAGCTGCCCGCGGCCGCGGTGGTCCCGCCGCTGCTGTGACCTCTACGGCGCGACCTCCCCGCAGGCCGCTCCGAGGGATGGAGCGGCGCCCCCCCGACCCGGCCCGCTCGAGTAACAACCC
>VZRM01006293.1:0-77643 GCA_013397955.1 Grantiella picta | reverse complement strand
GGTGCGGGGCAGATGGAGGTGCGGGGCAGATGGCGGTGCGGGGCAGATGGAGGTGCGGGGCAGATGGCGGTGCGGGGCAGATGGAGGTGCGGGGCAGATGGAGGTGCGGGGCAGATGGAGGTGCGGGGCAGATGGCCCGGGCAGGACGGAGGAGGCGGGATAGCCCCCGGTGCGGTGCGGTGTCTGAGGAGGTACCGTTGTGAAATCTGTGTAAAGACAAACAACCCGTTTTCAAAAGAGGCCTCAGTTTTGAAGCGTTTGATGGTTTTATAAAATCTCAGCCTCTAGAACTGGGTCGTTTGTGGGAAAAAATAATTGTTTAGAAAGAAGGTGTCGGGTTTTTGCTGGAGGAGGTAAGAAACCTCCTAAACCCATGTACTTCAAAGTGTTCCAAACAAAGCTGTTGAAATCGGGCCAATTTAAGCCTGCTATTTGCCCTCATTTCTGAGGCACTTTCTAAGTGCTTTTAAAAATTGACACTGTATCAGTTCCAGGAGTGGCAGGGCCTGTGGGAGCCCTGAGGCTGCCGTGCTCCTTCCTTCCCCAGCAGTGCCCCTTCCCTGTCGCTGTTGAACCGCTAGCAGAGAGAGAGTCCAGCTCTTCAGTGTGGCCAAAAGGTGTATTTTATTAATTAATTCCAACTTATATAGACTTTCAAAGGTCACCCAGATTGGTCAGTTCAAAACCTCCCCCCAGGCCGATTGGCCAGGCTTGAAAGTCCATATCTCGAGAGACCGTTCCAAACAACATCCAAACTTTATCTTTGCTTATAAAACACAAGAAGAGAGAAAGAATTCTCACGGGAAAGGTCTGTGCTAGCCACACTTCCCCAGCAGTGCCCCTTCCTTCTCCAGCAGTGCTCCTTCCTTCCCCAGCAGAGCCTGCCGAGGGCTGCCTGCTGCCGCACGGAGCTGTTCGAATTCCCGCCCAGGGCAGCTCACAGCACACCAGCTGATCGCTCCTGAAGCTGGCAGTCGAACCTGGGGTGTTCTGCAAAGTAAAGCACCAAACTAGAGCTAAGGCAGTTTGAGCTCATACCTCTGGGAATGACTGCTTTAAAAACTTTAAAAACCTTGGCAACATTAAAATTTGGGCTCTGTCTCAGTATAATTTCATACCAGTTTTTGGTGACAGAGTTATCAGATTACTTGCAGCCTTTCCAATTAATTAGCTCTCCTGGATGTGCTTGAAAGCTGAGGACTAAGACTGTGTAGTGTCCTTTTATCTTAAATGTGTGAGTAGAAATTCTTAGACTTGATATTTGACAATATACAGCCCTAGTAGCCTGCATTTTCTGAGAGTCACTTTGCACCTTTTTTTTTTCCCATGCCAAGACACCACAGATATTCACAGCATTTCCTCTGTTGATGTTTTATCTTGGTTTTGATGTTGCTTTGAATTAAGAATTGTCATTCACATGTCCGTGATGGCAGGTGTGCAGAAATCTCTTGATACTGATTTTCTTTTGTTAACTATATACATAGTTAACAGTTATTTATAACAGTCATGTTGCTTTCTTGTGTTTGTGACTGTATCTGCACCTACCTGTTGTGGGGTTGCACTTGGAATGTAAATTGAGGGGAGAGGAGATATGTAAATAAGAGAATTTTTTTCCACATTTTCAACACTTGTTGATCTGTGTCTTGTAGGTGTTACTATAATATTGCTACAGTAATAAGGTGTTAATAGTGACAGTTTTGGATCTGTTCTGAGAAGGGCTGAACAACATAGTAATAAACCCACGAGCAGTTATTTTGCTGAAGAAAAGTGTGCCTGTACATAACAGACAGTAGTACTGTCTTTTCCCTAGTGATCACTATGTTGAGGCTCCCTATAGGGAAATTCATTACATTAGTCTGCTTAGACAACCATTGCTTTTTTTTTTTAATGATTATTTTGTCCCTAAGGCAAGACGTTACATTTAAAAAAAAAAGTTCATTTCTATTTGATTTATTATGGATAAATTATGCTTAATGAAATGCAATCAGAAACCTCCATTTTCTATCATAGTGTATTTTTTAAAGCTAGATAGATAAGATCAGAAAACCAACAAATTTTCACACAAGTTTTTTTCTTGCTGTTTATTTTTTCTCATTAAAAACTCCCTAGAAAGTTCCTGCTTCTCGTAGTGAATGCAATTTAGTCACACAGCAGCTTTCACTGGTTTGAGGGACAAAGTCTTGCGTTTTTCTCAAGCTGTTTATCCGTTCCTCATACAGGGCTCAGACCCATGAAGCTTTTTCTTACAGGATATCAGTTCCAGATAAATTCAGTGGCGTCTGAGCATCCTCCCATCCATCATGTGCTGGAAAAGCAACTTTTTAACCGGTTGCAGTAGCAAAAACTGACATTTTTCACATATTTTAGGATTTTATAGTTCATTTACAGTTAATTTTTTATAGTTCACGAGAACTATTAAGTAAGAGGCAAGTTGTAACAGTCAGTGGAGCATAATGCAATGGTAATGTTTTGTTGCTCTGTAGCATCTTTAAGGAACTTTTTTCTAGCCCCACAGCAGCTGTAATAGGTGAATGTAATTATTCCTTGTTTATCTGTAAGCAAACAGAATTGTGAATAGCTTTCCAGTAAATAAAACAAGCGCCAAAGGCTTAGGGGGAGTTTCTACAGCATCATTGGAGGACAGAACTTCTCCCACTGCAAGTAGTGATCACTGTTACTCACACCTGCAGTAGAAGTGAGCCCTAAGGACTTGTAGAGGGTAAAAATGCAACAAATGTACAGGCAGCCCCTCTGGATCAAAACTGTTCTTTTTGCTCACAGAGTGGCTCTTTATGAACAGTTATTCTGCAAGGAAGCAAACACCTGTGTCAGAAGGAAATTGTTGGAATATTTGGTATAATGGGCGTGAAATTTCTCAGGTTCTTTTCTCCCCCATTAAAAGATGTAGCAAACCAACATGTGAAAGCAGCAGATATGCAATGTGATTGTTAAAACTCTATATGGATCCTCTCCTGAACAGGTAAAGTGATCTGTTCATAGGAGCTTGATCTTCCTTTGGTGAGGAGTAAGCTTTCATACTTAAACCACCATCACATTCTCACTGCATAATTTACAGAGGCAATTTAAGGTACTCTGACCTGTCTGCCTGAGGTCATCGACCTTACACCTCTCCTAATAAATCAGAGCAGTCACCTGCTGTAGCAGCCATGGCTTGCAACACTTCAGAGCAGGGGAGCCTGCACAGGAGGCTGTCTGGAGCTGCCAGCCTGGTGTGTCCAAGATCCTGAGCTGTGGCTGTAGAAACAAACCCCTGCAGCTCTGCTCACAGAGCAGCTTCAGGGAGGATGAGGCCATTGCAGCCCACAGCCCTCTTGCTGTGAAGTACTACACTGTGGTACTTGGGTAACAGTGTATTTCTTGCTCTGGGATTTAAATTTCTAGAGCAGATGAGCAGTGGCTATTGAACCATTGTCTCTGGAATAATGAGCAGTGCAATGGCAAGATTATTGTATGTATGCAGTCCTCCTTACTAAACTTTGCAACTGATTGCATGAGGTACGTTATGTATTCTTAATAGCTTCAAACCACTTGGTTTTGCAAACAGTTTTAAAAAACTGAAATACAGTGAGGTTTGGTGGTACTGGTAGCATTTAAGGTCAGTTCCTGCTGTGCACATTGAAAAGTATTGATTTGTTGCAGCAACATGCTGGGAGTAAGTTTGCTTAACACCTAACTGGGAAATACAACTAATCTTTGATAAATATGAACAGATAGAAAAAGTGAAGAAGAGTAAACTGGAAGATTATCTGAACTTTGACATGTACAATCAAATAGGAGTGAAAAAGACTTTGTGCATTATACTGCCTTTGAATATTACCCAATATAGCAAGATTATTATGCATTGAAATACAGTTACCACTGTAATATGCTTGAGAAGATCTAGCTGGTATAGTGTAAGCCTCAACAGTTTTTAAAATGTGTATTTTAATTCTGTTTTCTAAGAAAAAATACTTTTCAGAGTATGGCAAGAAGAATTTCAGAAGCTGTTTCTTTTTGGTCCGTATACCCAGTGGGTGCTGTTCTCTGGGTCAGCTGAGTCTTTTTTGTAAAGCTATTAACTCTTTTAGCCATACAGATTTCCCTGCAATAGAATAAAACCAAGGCATTTCTAATATTCAAGAGAAAGTGGAGGTGGCAGAGTGGAAAGCCAGGCCCAAAAGAACAAACAGGAGTATGTCTGTGAACCTCAGGATCTCTACCTCTGGCCTACATTATAACCACAATTTAGCCTTACCTGGTTAATGCTTTGCATTCAGCCCTGCTGCTGTTTTACTGCTGCTACTCTGATTCAAAGGATAGTCTCTATCTGATGTGTGTGTCATCTAGGGTACAGTGGGACCAAGCAGCCAGGGAGATAAAAGCAGGTGACAAATGAAGAGATGGGATGCCAGCTTTTCACCGTAGCAGTGCTGCTAGATGAACAGAATCACTAAAAGATAAGGAGCCAAATCCACCCCTGCTGGCAATTAACTTCTGTCTGATAACATTAGAGGTAATTTGGCCATTTATATTTAATCTGATTTGCATAGAAGGGCAGCTTGAAGTAGGTGGCTGTGAATGGAATGCTATTTTGTGCAAATCACTTGCCTAAGTGTTGGTCTGGTCTGACTGAGAGCAGCTGTTATCTCTTGCATTTCAGTAATTGAAACCTAGCACCAGATCAGAGATATTAACCATGCTTAATTATATGTATAACCACTAAAGCCAGTGATGGAGCTCATTCAGAGTTGAGGATGGGTATGAACCTTCAGAACTGTGCAAGTTCTTAGTCTCAAGTGGCCCTTATAGATCATTGTTTTCTGATTAAAAAAAAATTAAAATTGAAGTACTGTATTTTGCAGATTTTTTTTTTTTTTAATATTCTGACTTACCTGTGGAAAAGTTTTTGGAGCATAGTAAGAACCCAATGCCACTATATACCAGGGAAAAAAAGCACTAGTGGCTGGGAAAACAGAGATCAGTTTGGCCATGCAACGGTCAGTACAACTATGGTATTTGAACAGATGCTTGCTGAACTCTTGATCTCATAGATAGGTAGATCACTCAGTTTGTATTTTCCTAACTGCTGTAGCTTCTCTCTTATTCTGAAACTGTGCTGCAATATGCTGTATTGCTAGTATCCATTTCTTTGGTGCTACAATTCCGATGTTTGCTTATTGCTAATAAGCCTTGTTGCCTACATTCTCATCCCAAGCCATTTATTTTGTGTATATGATAATACCTTGTAATTTTTGTAGCTCAGGGCAATGCTGGTTTGCAGCTAATCAAACCTGCATTTCTAAATATTATAATTTGAATAAGCCATAACAACAGCCTGCAGTTCAGCACTTTGTAGACTATTCTTACCTACATATCCAACACACTCCATAGGATATTTTTACTATGTATACAATGTATTTGCTTTCACTATTACTTTTAAATGTTTGTTCTTTGCTGTTATATGCCAAGGTAAAGTGAACTCCTATTATCCTATCCTGTTATCAGGCCAGGATCTTTAGAAGCTATAGGGAAAAGCACAAGATAATTCTCTAAGTGTTTTTATTGAACGTGCTATCTTGATGAGGAAATGAAATAATGACCATTGGCAGACTGTAAATAAAGAAGTTAGGAATTTTACCTTGTCCTGCTCCTATGTGTGTGAATGGAAAGTGAACTTATGATAGGTCCTTCCTCCCCACGGCCATCCTTTCTCACTCAGACTTCTTCCTGCTGTTGTTATAAGAGCTTATCCTTCTGCAGATGTTAGATAATATAATTTTGTCTGTCTGCTTCTCATAATGCTCTTTTATTTTTTTATTTTCCCGTCAATAGGGTTGTTGTATGCTAGAACACCCCGTGAGCCCTCTACTGGCACTTTCTGGTTTTGCTTTAGGCTGTGGTAGCGTTTTTTAAAGCAAGCTGTGCTTGCTTGAGCCTAAGGAGTTGGGATAGCGTCTGTTAAACTACTTTAATCTTGCTGATTTTATTTTTTTTTTTAGATTTAGTTAATGCGCGAAGGAGTCCTTGCGTTCACTGCTGTAGCCGGGAGTTTGGTACCTTTGGTAGTGAGCTCGCATGCTCGATAGGCACAGCGCAGAGATGAGCGTTTCCTGCGCAGCCCCCGCGGCACCTGCTGCTGTCGTGGGGACAATCAGGGCAGCGTGAGGCTCACCCAGCCGGGCAGCCCCGGGCAGCCGATCGCAGAGCTGCCCGGGTCAGTGTGCGGTGCCCGTGAACTCCCCAGTTCCCAGGCTGGCTGCGGCTGCCCGGCAGTACGGCTGCGCTGCCCAGCGCCTCCGGCTGACGCAGAGCTGCTCCAAAACCTGGAGGTGCCGTCAGGAGAGCCCTGAGTGACACCCCGAGGCAAGAGAGAGCTGCGTTCTGCTAGGAGCGGCTGGTCGGAGTTTGGGTTATAAAAGCTCCGTATGCCTCTTAGAAAAGCATCTGAACAGGGGCAGATTGGTATCCCTGTTTTTGCGCGACACCTGCCTGTGATTTTAACACTTTCCTTCCTGGCACACTCCAGTCAAGCCTTTGCAAAGATTTCCCGGGCTGTGTCCTTCCTCACTGAGCAGGTACAGTCCAAACCAGTTCAATGCAGGCTCTGGGATTTTTTCAGCACATTCACGGAGTATACGTGCTCTAAATGCCTGCAATACAGAGGAATCCAGCTACTTCTAATGGGATGCATTTGCAGAGAGGAAGAATTCCTCATTTAAGATGGGTAATAAGCAAACGATATTTACTGATGAACAGCTAGATGCCTACCAGGTAAGATACTTTGGTTTGCATTAGGGGATGGAAAGGAGTAATCTACATATGATTTGGGGTTTTGTTTGGTTTGGGCAGTGGGTTTTTTTCTAATATAATTGAAAACTTCCTTTGTAACCTGCATGTATATATTCTACTCTTCCTTCCAGCAGCTACAATAATATTCTAAGGCTGGGTTGTTGAATATACTCATTAAATTCCCTCTCTGTATAGAGGGAGAAGAGTCACAACCTCAATGTCTGAACTAGGAAGCAGGACAAAGATTGTGACTAGCTTGACAAAATGTAGCACCTTCTCTCCCCAGTGCCTTTGCTGACAATAGAGTGGAAAGGAAAAAACGAGGTCTTGTCTAAAGTCACTTCTCCTAAGGATAAGTGATAGAAATATCCTTAATGTAATTGCAGATTAGGTGTTGTTGCACTTGCATCCACTCCTGGAAAACAGTTTCTTACCTGAACATAAGTAAGTGTGCATTTTATGTCAGGAGTAACTTGGTCCTTCTTTACTTAACATTGCATCAACTGTTTTTAAATAGAGTAAAAAAAAAATCCCAGTTTTTAGCCATGTTTCAGCACACTGAAAATCTCACTGAAACGGGTTGCAGGAAGCTCTCTGCACAGTGGGCATATTGAGCAAGTTTCTGAAAATAAAGTGAGGCAAAGAATTGGGTAGAAGTGCCAAAGAAGGAGGCAGCTGACTCCTTAAGAGAGGCAGCCAGGGCTGGCTGCATTCTCTCTTCTACTACATGAGGTGACAAACATTGAATTATTAGCACACGAAATGAAGTTTTAGTTTATCTTGTGGTAACAAAGGGACAGATACAGACACTTAAGGGACTGGGTAATTTAATAACATTTTGCCTTTTTGATCTTTGATAAAAGCCATTGAAGTAGAAACTATTATTTTAGTTACTCATTTTATTTCAAGTTACTGCTAACATGGACTTGTCACAGGTGTAAATAGTGAGCCACAGAGTGAGAGCAGGTGTATATTCTAAAATGCTTTGAACCATTATCCCATGCTGCAAATAAGGCATAAATTAAATGCTTTTATAAATACCTAGCTTTTTTTCTTTTTGTCATTGTAGGAAATGTGACAATGGACCTTCTTTAATTTCCACTTTGTCACGCTTCTCACCAGCAGTTTGTAATGCATTAATCTAAGTTAATGGTCTTAGACTTAGTCCAAGATCCAAAAAAGCTTTTTCACATCCCTGCTGGATAGGCGAGAGGGAAATCAAAGATCTGTAAAGCACCAATGTCTCTCTTCCTACTAACAATAAAAGTGAACACAGAACAGAGCACAACTGCAGTGAAACAAAACAAAATCCAAATGTAATTAATGTTATCTTCTTGACATAAACTGGCAAATGCAGGAGCTGAAATGTCATCCCTAATTCCGTGCTCTTCATGTAGAAATTGCCTCTCTCTAATGGGTTTTGCAGCCCCTGCCTTTCATAATGCTGGGTAATTGATCTCAAAGCCTGGCAGGGGTTGGGCCCAGTGGATTGAGTCGCCTTTGGGATTTCTCTATTACAGGCAGACTTGTAGTTCATTAGTGCAGAGATAGATAATTTTTGACTAGTAGCAGCACTTGTTGTATTTGGTAAGTACCATAAAATAACAAGTTTCAGGACAGTAACTGACCTGCAGAATTTGTCAAGAAGGAACTTTAGTCTCATGCTGTAAAGAATCAGAAAAAGACATCATTTTAATGGTGATTTGCCTCTGATCCCTTGGTTTTCCATACCTCTTGGGGCTTTTAAACAAAAAGATCCTGGGCTGACTGCTGGAGGCAGCCACACAGAGAGGTCTTGCCTCTCCACTGAATCCTGTGAGAGAAGGCAGTTTGTTTAATACAAGTGGAGCTGTTGGCCTTGGGGTTTGCCATCTTACCTGCATTTTTCTCATTTGTGGAATTTCTTCAGAACAGAAAAGGGAAGAATGGGGCAATGTTTCCATATTTTTTTAATGCAGGTTTTTGTGTCTTGAGACAGCAGCTGAGTTACCAGGGCCTCTAAACCTGGGCCAAAGTCAAACTGTGTACCACAGTCCACTTTGCAACAGCCTGTTGTGAACATCTGTACCCCAGTGCACATGAGGGATCTACACATAAATTGCTTTTATAAATGGATCATTGGTTCATCTTTTTTTTTTTTTCCCTAAAGCAGTTTCTTGTGAATTTGTGTGTCTGTAAGTTAGTACTGTGCTCCTTACAATGATACTCCAGGATCCAGGGTTCATAGTATCAGAATACAGAAGCAAAAGAGTCAATCTTTTTTGTAAAATATGCCTTAGTTGTTTGTTGTTTTTTTTTTAACTTCCTCCCAGTTCCTGTTGGAAAACTGTTCAAAACCTCACTCACCTCATGGTTAGACTTATAATTTCTTTATTCAAATATATTTCTGGACATTGTATTATCTGGTTGTAACTTCTACCATTTCTGTCTTTAGCACAAATTGCTTTAAGCTTATAGCACCTAAATACTGTTTCAGGAGGAATTTTTTTTTTTTTAATTCATTATGTTTTACATGCTTGTTCCATAGAAGACACTATGAGTTGGAAAAGTGAGAAGTTCATGTGCTTAAAATATGGTAAAACCTATGCTGGTAGCTTTGGCTTTAGAGAGTGAAGACTAAGCTGCAGAAAAATCACTGGCTTGAAGAGCTAGCACACATAAATCTCAGATGATTAGTATGATATTAATGAAATAAATCAAATCAAATCAGTTTGATTTACCAAAAGCTTTCTGGAAAGCCTATACGCCTTTTTTTTGCATGTAAATTGTCATATTGAAGAGCCACTTTTTAGCAGAACTTTTACATTTAAATTAGAGAATTATAAATCTGGTCACCCACAGGATGACCTCGGTGTTTTAATGGACAAGTTTTTTAAATGCTCTTCATTAAGACTGGTGATGGGTAGCCAGTTGAAACTGTTTGTGAAAGAGTTCCTGTAACAGAGCTTGATGATATTACACCTTTCAGGTTTTGGTTTTTTTTTTTAATCACAGTAGGCAGAGACAAATTAAAGAGAGGAGATTTGCAGCTTTCCCCTTGTCATATCACCTGCTGTTAAGATCGTGTCACCAGTTATTATGATAGTGTTCTAGTTGGCATCTCTTTACATTTTCATAGGATAAGTGAAGTGTTTTGCAAATTAGGCTTTTGCTAGCACAGGTTTCCTCATAGAGATTCACCTCATTTAAAATGCTGGCCTTGTAAGAAAAGGAATTTTACTGGGCATTTATGATTCTTATGCCCTTTGAGTTTTGGTTGTGATTTTGGGAGGGGGGGGTTGGGGGTGAGGGTTTTGGTTGGTTGTTGAGGGGGGTTTTATACATAAAATGCAAAATCTAAGCAAGGTCTGTCTAGGAAACAGTTAAGTATTGATAGGCAAGAAAGAAGGATTTCATTGCAATTAAAGAATATTTTAAAATTAAGGTTTTAAAAGTTGCCTACAGATTTTGGGGTCAAGTCTCATATTTAGAAAAGAAAATGAACTGAAATTTTAGGGAGTTTTGAATGGTGCTGTGTACAGATGCTTGAAGCACTGGAAAATGCGTGTATGCAGTAAAGCAACATCAGCACCATATATGCATCTTGATGCACGGCATTTCTAACTAAAAAACAATTGTATTGAGTAGGAAATGCAGAGGAACTGTGCTTGGGCTCTGGACAAACTCCTGCACTGTTCAGTCAATCGCATCCCCTTTTCTGGGATTACTCGAAGAAGGCATATGCATTTGATACAAATTTGGTTCTTACTTGATTTTTTTTTTCTTACTTTTTTTTCCCCTTCTATAACCTAGAGTTTATAAGGCATATTACTGGTTTTATTGCAAGCCATTTGTATTTGTTCATTAGTGGTATTATTTACTCTACATTATTTAATGCAGCCTCAAAACAAACTGATGTTTACCCTGGCAGTCTTATAGGCAATATTGCAATACAATATAGTAATGTGAAACAATGACTTGCTTCTTTTACACAAGAATTTCTCTATTACAGAGCTCACTTTTTTCCTTTTATCAAAATTGAAGTCAAAGTGTGATTCAACTATATGTCATGAGAATTACCCAAAACCTGATGAAACAATTTATGTTATGATCTTTCAAGAAACACCATTTGTAAAGTAAAACAGGTTCATCAAGCTATCTTTTGAAAAGCCATGCTTGACTTCATCCAGGATCTTGGAAAGTTAATCCTTTGCAAGAATATAAAAAGTGCATTCACAGGTTCTCCAGGATCTTCTGTAAAAAGTATTTTCCGTTTGATACAGTATTGCTGTTATTATGCAAGTTAAAGTAACATAATAATGGAGCAAGCTTTTTGTGAAATTATCCTTTGGTCAGATTCTGGTTTCACATTACCATTTGGTGCATATATAGATTGAGCAAAATTGCTTTTGTTGGCAGTTTGCTTCTTCTCAGTCCTTGCTAATGTCTGGCTTGTTTTTACTCCCCTGTTGCAGTGTAAACATATAAACTGGTTCTTACAGCTGCAGATTTTTTCCTTCTGAAACTCTGTGGGTGTTTTGGTTGGTTTGGGTGTAGTTGTAAAGTAAAGATGAACGTTTTGGTAAAATTTTATTGGTGTTCTGATGCAAACATCATTTTTAACTGACTCAGTTAACTCTTTATACACTTGCAGTGATGAAAATACATCAATATTTATGCTGTGTTGACTCAGTCTTGCACAACTCTATGCCAGTCTTAGTTGTATGGAATGTAGAACAAAAGTACTGCATTTGTAAAACGTTACCAGGACAGAGTTAATAATAGGTCTTCTCTGAAGGTTCATTTGCTTCTGTCTGCTACCAAGTTCTTGGTTGCTTCACAGGATGACGTTTTAATGGTGTTTTGATTAAATGCTCTTACACATATTTTGTGCTTTGACACAGTACAAAATGTCATTTGTGATTTTAAAAATGAAACCTCTGAAATCATTTGCTTGAAATACTACCTTTTAAAGTGCTGCAGCATCCCTAGTTAGCATTTTTAAGAGCTGCTCTCTGACATAGTTATATGGTTTACATTACCTACATTATCTGTAGTTTGCTTGTTTTTGTTTGAGACTTTTTTTTTAATTTGCAGTGATTTTGTAAGGCTGATCTATATTATTTTCTTATCTATAAAACTTTCCAATGAAGCTGTTGCAGGATCAGAATAAACCTGACCTTATGAAACTATACATATAAAAAGCAGAATATACATGTATTGTCTTAGAAGAGAAATATGCATTTAATGGCTTTAAGAAATATTGTTTAACAGCAGTTCTGCATATTTGAGTATTTCTCTTCTTTCATTCTGTTGTTGATTTCTCCAGTTTTTGTTCTGGAGAGAAGTGTTTTGCATATCTCCATGAAATTAGCTTTATTTCAGAGCTGTGCATTATGCACAATACTTGTTTTTGGAAGTGGTGATAGGTAACCTCCCATTCAGAGGACTCTGCTGCCATTCACAAGCTGTGTGCTGCCCTCGGGAATTGGGGAATTGGTAATCCATCCCCCAGAGCAGCTGACACGTGGGCTGATGGTGGAGCCACACCTCCCGATGAGCTCTGTGTGGACAGTTAAGTAGCAGCATTGTCAGAGCAGTTCTCTCTCCCTAGTTTTTGTTCAAATCACTGTAGAAATCAATACAAGGCAGAACCAACCTAGGAGTTTGCAGTAAAGTCCTACAGACTAGCAGAAAAGGTGGTGGACCACCCTATTTCAGTCTGTTCTGTCCGAAATCTGCATTCATCTGACACAGGAAATAAAATAATAGAATTAACAACATGTGTGTTCTGCTCTTCTATAAAAATAAATTTCAAGAGCAGAGACTGTGCTTTGCAAGCAATGCTGACTGACTTGCAGAAAGTCCCAATAGCAACCATGAGCCAAGCTACTTGTGGAACCTAAATACATCAGCTGTCTGCCTCTTCTCTCTGCAGAGTATTTTAAGAAGCAATTAAGCTATCTCAATGCTAAATTTGAGAATCAAGTCCCATTATCCAAGGTCATGATCTCATGGAAATCAATGGGAAATTTATTTTCTGTTTGCTTGATTTTATTGGCTTTGCTGTAAGATGTTAAGTGGATAATTGCAGATTTGTTTAGTGGTATTTTACCTCCAAAAACCATCAGTGATCCTATCTTGGACTTCTAATTAACTTGATTATTAAGGATACAAGAATAGACTGAGGGGGATAGCTGATCTTGGAAAAGGAGCGTGTATGTTCTTTGGGGCTGGAATGGGTGACCTGTCAAGGCAAAGCCTCTGTCCTAAACACAGAGGCTAAAACCACCAAAGGCCTGCTCTTAGCAGAAGTATTTCAGGCCACTTTATAACACTAGAAATAAAGGCAATGATACTCAGGATCAATTCTTGCCAGAAATGTTGAACTGATAAGAATTATGAAAACTCTGGTAATGTTTATTTGTTCAGTATTTAGTTTGTGCTTTTCTAGCAGGACTCCCAATGGCTTTAGTGTCCAGACAGAACAGACAAGTTGCTTTTTGTGTTGCTAGTAAACTCAAATACAGTCCACAAAATAGCAGATGTGTTCCATGATACTTCTGGCTTGAATGAAAATCAAAGTTATCATGTGTATAAATGACAAATGCTTTCCAGAGCCCACTTCACCTTTCCTTATGAAAGAGTGAATTAAATATGTTAATTTACTAATTTTTGTCCTTCATTGTGTATTTTCTGTATGAATGAAGTAGCCAGAAGCAAATTGGATGATTCACCTCCGTGTTTCTTTGGCCAAAAGTCTTTAATTAAATTGGAATTAAATTGCTGAAGTTCCAGCAACTATGAAATGTAATTATGTTATTTAGACCTTTGTTCCATCATGGTTTTAATCCAGCTTAGTGCTGTGCTTTCAAAAAAAGGAGAAAAAGGTCAGTCCTGCACCCCTTTCCTGCCATCAATAGATACTTGTTTTATCTCTTGTATCAGCACTGCCAACACTACATTATTCTAAGTCACTGAAAGGAAATGATCCAAGCTGGAAATGCATCCATTATTGCTAGGTGCATTTGCAAACACATTAGTTCCTTCCTTTAGTTCCTTCCTTCACAGTTCTCTGAAGTGATTATTCTACCCATCGAGGTGAAGTGTGCATGAAGGAAAGGCAGAAATAAGAAGGTGGGAGAAGCAAGAGGGATGGCTGGCCTTCCCTGTCAGAGGTCACGTGGAGCTGTGGTTTTGTATTTGCCATTTCACACCAGACAGGCTTTTTAATGGCAAATCATTTCACAGGTGGCATCATCTGACTGGATCAGAAGTATAGGCCAGGTCATAATGAGTTTGTGATGCTTTGACCCTGAGCAGCTGTAAGATCTCTCCTAAGAGTGAGACCACTCTTAAATTTTTTTTGACACCCCTCATCCCTGACAATTCCATGTAATTGGCAGGTGTAATTGGAATATTGCTGTCAGTAACAATGGTCAGGCAGATAGTTGCTACTACTTGTGCTATAAAGGTTTTCAATATTAGTGGGGTTTGGATTATATTAGTAAAAATGTTGTTGATCAAAAAACAGGCATGCAGTAGTGTTGTCGATGTCATGAAGCAACTCAGCTTAGAATAAAATAATAAAAAATGTGTGGACTGTAAGAAAAGTGGTTTATTACCTGATCTCCTAATTTGTCTTCTAAATAGCATTTTTGCAGGACTTTTGCAGGGTAAAGGGTAACTTTTCTTTTCAATGTTTGTCTCCATTTGTATATCACTTCCCTGTCAGCTTTCTAGTTAAGTGGCTGCTGTTTTCCCCAGCCTGTCTAATTACAGAAGATTGCTGCTGAAGGCATTACAATTATTTGTGAGATTACACCTGCCCTTTCTTAGTAAAGAAGCATCCTCAAGTGACAGTTTGACTGTGTTGATTGTGTGGAATTAAGGCAGACTTGACCAGCTGGCTCCGATATCACTTTGTGCAGTTCCAGACAATTGACATCAGTGTCAGCAGCTCCCAAGGTGCTTCCTCCTGGGCCTTGTAGCTGCACAATCCAGTGAAGGAGGAGCTGCTGCTTCTGCCACTTTGTATGGAGGAGAGCAAGGCAGCTCAATAATTGATACCCTGTGGGGCTGATCGCATTCCTGGACACCCGAGACAGGCTGGTTGACTGCTTCAGCCAGCTGGGATCCTTCACTTCTCCCCTCCTTGGAAGAAGCAGGCATTTAGCCAGAATGAGTCTCAGCTTGGGAAAGAAAGACTTTTTCACTGGTTGACTGAAGAGCAGGACTGGGGCAGTCAAACTATTTGTATGTACTCTTTAGGCAGGAGTTACCAAGTTTGATAGTGTTATCTTGTCACTAGCTGATTTTCAGAGATGATACCTTCTAAATATCTTTACTTTAAAGGAGAAAAACTATGAAGAGCTGAATTGTTAGGCAAATGCCTTGCCACATCACACAGGCCCGTGAGAGGGGTGGATAATCAGGAAAAATTTTCTATGTTGGTGGTTATTCCCTATGTATACAGCCTCATGAGCTGGCTCTAAGGTCAAGTTGCATATTCTCTGAATTGATGAATGCTGTTCTCAACTGATTATCAAATATTTCATTGCCATTAGTGTTCCTAGTCTTGGATGCAGGGCAGAATTTCCATTAAATACATGATAGGTAAAATAGTGGAGATTAGGGGATTATTTTTTGTTAAGATGGGACTGATTGTTATGTTTCCTCACGGCACCTGAAACTATAACTTTTTTTGTGACGGACATAGAAATGCATGACATGCAAACTCTTCCACTGCTCATATTCTGGTTCTTTGGTGAAGTGTTTGAATTCTAAAATAACACAGGTGTTCATGAAGTGAATTAAACCAATGTAAATTCAGTCACATCACAGAGCCATTTAGAATGCAAGTGAATGCTTGCATGCACTTATCTCATGTTCAGCAAGCTCTACTTTGCGTTTTAGTAAGTTATTTCGAATTCTTTCGAATAGCACAAGAAGAGCTGAATAGTTTGCTGCTGTTCAGAGCAGGGCCTGTCCATTTATCCATGCTCCTAAAATAGAGGAGTTTGCAGCCTTCACCAAAGTGACCACAGTGCAAACTGATTGTTAGCAAAGAGAGTTAATAACTGAAAAATAACCTTGTGATTTTATTATTAAACCAGTTGTCTCCAGTAGGGGGATACTTCAAGTTAGAAGACAATTTTTGTCGTCTATTTGTTGTTTATAGTTCTCTGTTTTCATTTGTTGAATACTTTTGGCATATACCTTATCTTTTGTATTGAATTTTACTTATGATCTGGTCATTCCACATTGGAGAAGTACCTCAGCAATCTGCTTTTTCTTCCTTCATATCTTTCTTTTTATTGATAGGCCTGCTCTTGGAATATTTCTGTTATTTTATAGTGTATATTGCTTTCTGAGTCAAAAGCAGATGGCACCCAAATGGCATCGTTACTGTTTTACTGTCAGATCTGAGCTTTCTTCCAAAAGTTTGAAAAATAATTCTTTGCAGTTGTTTTCAATATTTCTGCAGTACAATGACACATTTTGTTTTTTTAACAGGATTGCACGTTCTTCACTCGGAAGGAAATCCTTCGGTAAGTTAATTGTTTTAAATTTCTCCTTTGTGATCCATGTGGAAGGGGCTATATCTTTTTATCTTACTTGTGAGGAGACCAGATAAAGCCAGTTATTCTGTAGGAATGAAAGAGAATAGGGTTGAACTTGAGATACACTTACAATGTGTAATTGTCATGAGGAGAATGATGGTGATTAGCTTAAGGTAAATATCACAGATGTTTGTAGGGTTAAGCCGGTGACTTTTATAAAAGGGATTTGCTGCTTTTCTGCTCAGTGATACCAATGAGGGCACATCCTGCAGTCAGTGTAGAATCCAGAGGTGTTTCTACATTTCTGAGGTGAAGTTTTACTGAGCAGGAATAAAGTGGGTTCTGACCCCCTGGTCAATTAACACTTACAGATTTAGCATCTCCCTGTCTCAGTGAAGGGGCAGCTAAATACTGCTGGGTACTTATTTATGCACTGCAGGATGCTCATGGGGTTATGGAGGAAGTGCAGGTCCTGCTCTCTTTAGGCTGAACTGAATTTCTTGTGCAGCTGCCAAGTTTAATGAGATGATCCAGCAAGCAGCAACCTTACAAAAAGAAAAAAAAAAAAAAAGCAAGCCCTGTCTGGTTCAGCATCCATTTGCATGACTGCTAATGACTGTTAGTGAGGAAGAGGTGCTGTTGTGTAGGTGGGGATGAAGGGATTAATATGGCAGCTTCAATTTAGATTGATGTAAACTGATGTAAACCAGCATGAGATTGCAATTAGGTGAAATGGGCTAAGTGTTTTTATCTGTCCCTACAGGGAAAGTAGCCCATCAAAACCCCAAACAACAGTAAATCTACTTTCTGCTGGTTTAATAAGCTGAATCAGCTCTCTGAGGGATCAGATGAGTGCCAAAGCTGGCATAAGAACCAGAGCAAGCAAATACAACTGAAAATGAGGAAAGGAGAGGAGATAAAGACTTAGTATTTCCCTACCAGTAGTGTTAGATTGACTTACACACTGACTTTAGTGTGCAAGGCTTTGGTGTCAGCATCAAAGTCAGCAAAAATGCAGGCTGTGGTCAGAGGGGTTGAGGACACATTCTTTTGATTAGTAATCTGGGTGCGGATAATTTGCAAATTGTTAGAAAATAGTAGAAATTATGAATTTAAAGTAAAGAAGAAATTAACACAAAATGCTGAAAATTCATCTAGGAAAAAATATGAGGTAAGACTGCAGCAGAGTCAAATGTGCGTAGTGAAAGGGAAAAATAGAAACCGTAGCTCACTGTTGGTCTTTGAGAGGTGTTTATCACCAGAAAACCTCAATACACTCCTTAGTCTTTATTAAAGATGGTTAATTTTGGGAAGTGCTGATCACAACTAAGAGCATTCACTCATGGGCCCAGGGCAAGAACATGTCAAAGAATGTTGGGTAGTGTAGACATACTTGTTTGTCACTGACTGAAAACATTATCTGAAATACCCATAGGACAGCTGACAAATTTTTAGAGCTGTTAGTGATTGCTTTGGTGGTGTTAGGGCTTTGAAAACATGCCCCCAGTTTTCTTTAGGAGGATGTGGAAATGAGACCACTGTGTGTAGCTTCAGGACACAACTGAGCTGCATGGGAAGATGCCAGAACACACTGATAGACAATCAGTCTGTAAGTGCCTAGAACTTAATACATGCTCAGAGGCAGCTACTGTAGATTTGTTAAAAGCAAATCTTCCTGTGAGTGTCTGCCTTTGTAAGGCTCTTGCAAAAAAGGAAAATTAATTTTTACAATGCATTAGCCTCAGCAGTGTTTATAAAATGTGAGAATTCCAGTCAGCAGTGTTGGGATCTCAGTAGGAATAGACTGTCCAGTTTTGGGCATCACCGTTCAAAAAGATTTGTTATACTGCAAAATGTCCTGTAGAGAGAAAGAGGGGTAATAGGAAAAAAAAAAGTGTGAAGAAAAGTTGGAAAACTACTTCAGTCACAGCAATGAATCTGTCTGTATAACATGCCTCTCTTGTGATTGTAAATGGGAACAAATGGTTGGGTTGCCTCTTATAGGGCATTATTTCTCTTACTCACTTTTGCAAATCTGATTTTCTGGCAGACAAGCTTTTACTCTAACAATAACACTTGTCTGCTTGCCAGTCCATCTGTTTCGCTTCTCCCTCTAGACTGGTATATTTTGGCAAATATCCAGACACTCAAACACAAGTGTCCTGGGATGTCTGTCCTAGCCAAAAAACAAAAAGCACAAAACTTGTAAATTCAAGTTGTATCACTTGAGACTGACTTAATCTAGTTAGACAACTGCCAGGGCAATATGGCACTAAATGACCAAGCTGGACACTGTCTGGGAAGTCAGCTAACTTTGAACCTTTTTGTAGAAGAAAATGAGTTCTGTTGCATTCTCTTCTCTACCTGTTTCTTGGTTTGTTTCTGATGGGTGAAAGGGGAGGTGAGAGAAGCCCTTCTAGTGAATCCAGCTGAATGCTGGATTTTAAATGTGAAATCTGCCAGAGAATGAAGCAGTGTTTTCCTTCAAGGATCTGGAAAGCCTTCCTTATAAGGGAGCAAATGCAGCAAACTGCTTGGGATGCAGCTCCCTGTGGAGCAAGTTGCTACACAAACGGAGGGAGGGGTTAGAACATAACTCCTGTTTTTCTTTTAAAGAGTTTGCAGTTTTGAATGCAGAAAGGGGTAATAGCCCTATTGTCAGCTTTGGGGGACAAAATGTCAGCCAAAAGAATAAAGCTGGGGGGAACTCTATACCCTTGGGAATCTTCCTGAGTTTTAGACAGGAAACTATACACATGAAGATATGAACTATACACATGAACATACATCCTGTAGCAACTATTGATCTTCTTGTTATTATGTTACTATTCTTGTTTTAAAAGTTTCTGTGCTCTCTATGACTGAAAAAAAATAAAGCTTCTAGGCAGTTCGTGCATCTCTGTACCATAAACTTTTCCTATATTATATTTTAGACAGATTGTACCTGTTTTGCTAAGGCTTGTAAGAAAGAGTCTGTCAGTGTTGATCTGTATGGTGTCTGGGGTGCTGGTGTACTGTGTCCAGTTCTGGGCTCCCCAGTACAGGAGCAATAAGGAGCTGCTCCAGGGACTGACAAAGGGCTACTGAGATGGGTAAGGGACTGGGGAGCCTTTCAATGAGGAAAGGCTGAGAGAGCTGAGATCTGGAAGGTGCAGGGGAGACAGAGACCCATGCCAGGAAAAGGGGAAGTGGATGAAAACAGAAACACTGGAGATTCTGGCTGAACACAGGGAAGCACTGTGAGGGTGACTGAGCACTGGAACAGGCTGCCCAGACAGGCTGTGAGATCTCCATCCTTGGAGATATTCTAAAGCCAGCTGGATGTGCTCAAGGGCAGGCTGCTCCAGGTGTCCTTGCTGGGCGGGGTTGGACCAGATAATCTCCAGGATCTCCTTGCAACCTCAGGCATTCTGTGATTCTTTGCATCACTAGCAGAAAAGAGGCCTCTGAACAGGAGTTTGAGGGGTGCTTTAAGGAAGGAAAAATATAATAAACTGCTTGTATCTATACTTACTATGCATCATGTAGTTCTGGGAACAGCAGAGTACATGTATTCAAAAAAGCCTTCCTAACTATGACTAGATTTAGAATAAATGTATTAGAAATTGTCTGCTAAAAACATTTCTTGCAAATTCTTTTTAATTTTACTGCAGATGATTTAGGAGGATATTTATCTAGTACTCTCTTGAATTAATTTGTGCTACTCCATTTTGTATTGCAGAGAGGAATAAATACTTTCCATGTTAACTAAAAACTAGCAGAAGGCTCATCTATCCACTTTTTCTCATATTATGCTGCCTTTTTATAAATCTGATTTCAGCATCCAGTTATTGTATTTTATTGATACAATGAAAATAACTTCAACTGCAAAACATAAAAGGAAAAAGGCATATCAGTAACAGAATTCCTTCACCTTTCAACTCTTCCTGCTTGTGTGTCTCACTGTTCTTTGTTATCTGTTTGTTGAACTGTGGCAATTTAGTGAGTTGTGGTTTCAGCTGCTATCTGAATTTCCTTGTATCAGGTTTCCTGACGTTTTGGTTTCAGCTTCACATGGTAGACCCCCTTCTCTAATAGACTGTTCCAACCTCTTGCAATCCTTGGAAGCAATAATTCACTGAGGATGTAGTGCAGCACAGAGATTTATTCCTCAGTTACCATGTGCAACGTTTAGCATTTGTTGTTGCAAAAACAGTTTGTTCAAGTATGGCATAAATCTGACCTTCTGAAAGCACATTCTTTATGAGTTGCTGACAGCCCCAACGGCCCCTCGTTGCTCAGTTGCTCAGCTCCAGATTAAAGAACCTCCTTCTCTTTGAGCTATAGCAGCTTTTTCTCCCTGTGTGGCAGAATTGTGGATTTTGGTCTGCCTGGCCCTGTTCCCCAGCTGTCCATTAGAGCACTGCAGCACAAGAGAGCATGTGCAGTTCACTGATTTGCATCAGTACAGGGCTACAGCCTTTATTGCAAGGGTTGTAAATCAGTTCCCATCAGTGCATTCTGTCCCTGCAATCCCATCCTCAGTGCTGTTGCTTCTTTTATTTTCAGCCATCTCAGTTCAGGTGTATGGAAGGTCTGAGCAATCAGCCCTCTCTGTTTCCAGGGCTTTGGGTTGACTTGTCAGTTCTCCTGCTGGTCTCTGGAGTGGTGAATTCTTCTCTGTATATTATGGAAAGTCCTTTTCCAGCTATTTTGTTCAGCTCTGACCTCTGGACAGGAACCTGTACCTTTGATTATGGTGAACAACCAAAAGTGCATCTGAACAGCAGTGGAGCACTTCTGGTCCTGCTGCTGGCACAGGTTATTCCATCCTGTACAATCTGAGTGTGGTCAGGTCATGCCACAGCTCCTGTGAACCCCTGGTGGGACTGTCCAGCAGCACTCACTGCCTGGTTTCATTGCTCTGGTTAAGCCATTTGCTATTTCTTTTCTGAACATGCAGAACAATGCAGAGCAATCTAGAATTTACTCTTCGAGATGGTTTTGATTGTAATGTACAAGTTTTTGAATGCATCCCCTTTATTTAGGAATAAATAGGATATATATTGCTGAATAAAAATGTTTTCTCCTTACAGCATAAATCAAGTGACTGTTGCTATGAAGGTGAGACCAGAACTGGGGAGATGTTTATTTGTTTCTAAAGGTCGCTTTAAAGCCTCTACTTATTTCTAATCAATGAGCCATTGCAAGGTTTTATCTTCTGTTTTCAGCACTCCTTCAATGCAGAGTTCCTGTTAAAAAGGCAGCCCAGCCAGCTGTAATGTGTTGTCACTACATTTAATGGTGGAGATGTATGTACATCAAGCCAAGGGAGAGTTGTTCTGTTTTAACACACCCGCTGGTGACCTTGGGTACAGCCTGACTCCCTCCCAAAGCTCAGTACTGAATTTAAATGGTCGTTGCAGGGCGTAAGCTTAGAAATCTCTTTTTTCAGGTCTACTCAGGTAAAGCTGGAGGCTCTGCTGTAAGTTTGGAGACATCCCTGTCAAGCTGTGTCCAGCCAATACCCACAAAGTGTTGCCCGTGCTCACTCCAGGGTGCTTCACCCTTGAGAAGTGGAAATAGACTCTCTACCCACTTTTTTTGCCATGTAAAATACCCCAAGTGGTAGAATGAAATTTAGCATTAACCAAAAGTAGGCTGTGTGGACAATAGTGTGTTGAGGGTTTTTTCTGAACACAGCTTTTTTGCTTTTCACTGGTTGATGGGCAGCTGCATTAATTTTAAAAGTACTGCTGTCTACAGGGGTAAGTCTTGTTCTGCCTTTATTGATTAATTTAATATAAAATTTAACCCCCCCATTTTCTTGCACTGCTGTTGAAACTGCTTCATATACCTCAAGGAGCTGACATTGAAAACTTCTATATTTTTAAACACTTCAGTTCCCTGAACCTCACTATACATTCGTAAGTGTTAGTGCTTATGCAAGGGACATGAGTGGGTGGTGGGCTTCAAATTTCTGCAGGGCCATCTCAGCAATGTGGGTTTAGACTGAGATGTGATAAAAGTGATTAAAGTGATACAGAATCACAGCCTTAATCTCTGAATATTGTACATGAAGCATAAACATATACCAGTACCTGTGGGGACAGAGCATCACCAGTAAATGAAATTTGCTATTAAATTTATCACTACATTCCCTCCCACTCTCATTTGGGGCACGGAAGACACTGCCAATTTTTTCCTCTTCTACTTCCATGCAAAGTAATTAAGGAATCCTGGTGACAAAGAGAGCACATTCAGGAATGGGAAAATGCTTCTGCATCCAGAAGAGTCTTTTAAAGCATATAGAATGGCAGAATCTGTGGTAGTCACTACTGCAAAGACAGTGAGGCTGGTCTTGGGCTTCTGAATATACATGACTGTCTCTGTACAGTAAAGGCATATTTTCCAAATCTGTGTGTGTTCAGACAGCACTGCAAAACCTTGCATTGCCTCTCTGACAAGACATAAATGTTTCTGTGTCTAGGACAGATAGATGAAGCATCTTTAGGTTGTTTTCAGATATGCTTCTTGTGAGTGGCATGCTGAGTAAAAGGACAAAAAGCCTTTCCTCTCGGTCACAACTGCTCTGATGTGTTCAGGTCACCTGAAGAGCCTTCTGCTTCTACAAAAACAGGAGAAATATTAGAGCCTTTAGCAGAGCTTTGTTTCTTCTCTATTTGCAGTTAGTAATTAATGTTACTGAGAGATGTGAGAGAACAGTCAGTAATGAGAGAAGCATTTGGGAAGTGGTTACTGAGTCTGACTCACAGGATTTGTCATAGTGCACAACACTACAAGGTGTAGTGAGGTATTGTATAAAGACAGGAGGATTATGGGTGTGAATAACCCCGAGGTCTACTTGAGCTTTACATCGTGTTACAGAGTAGTTGATCAGACATACATTATTTCCTTGCCAGAAAGTACTCACCCAACGTAACAAGCTTTTAAACGAAAAGGGACTGTTGGTGGAGCTCCTGCGAAAGGGACTGTGTTCTTGTGACAGGTGGCTTTCTTGGAATCTTGTTAAGAGGATGAGGCAGATCTGTTTTTTCAACCTGTTTTCTACAAAATCCAGCATTTGATAGAGTGTCAATCCAATTTATTACAAAACAACGCATAATGTCCCTGAAGAACCTTCCACCATAAAGACCTTCCAAGTGGGAGAAGTGTGACTGGTTTTTTGGTTGTTTTTGTATTATAAAGGATAATGGAGCAAGTGAAACATATTGTCTGTGGGGTGTAGGGAAATCTTATGGCCCTTTTCACTGTCATAAATGCCAATCATGCCATGTGATAAGGCTATTACAAATAGAGTTCGTGGATCCTTGCAGATAACAGCATGTGGAAGATACATTTTATTGCTGTACTTTAGTTTGCAGGAGTTCGATCAAAGCCACTTCCTATAGACTCATTTGGATGCTTTAGTGTGAAATCCACTCAGGTGGAAAGCTCTTACATCTGCAGATCTATGACCAATTATGGTGAATTAATGGCAGGGTTAGTTGGGAGGAAAACAGGATATGAGAGCTCAAATTTGCAGTGAATTATCTGCATGTTTGTGTCCAACACCTGCCTTACAGAGAATTCTAGCAGAGTCTAGTCTGGAGTAGGAAAATGGATCCTTCTTTCAGCTCTTGAAGGGTATGGCTCAACTTCAGTATAAATAGATGGTAATTTCTGTGGACAAGATGGTGAATTCTCTCAGCAAGAAATGATAGGTTTACTTTGCACTGATATTGCATGTTATAAAGAGACAAGTCTAATATTAGAGAAAGCAGAGAAGCAAATCTTGGCAGTTAAAATAAGCAGGATTGTCAGGTCCTGAATTTTGAAGTGTTGCCCACAATAGTCAATTTGTGCCAATGACGAGTGCTTAATTTTCTTGAAGAGTAGAACATCATGTCAGTATTCTAGCTTTTAAAAAAGAAGGTAATCCTTAGGTGAATATTTGACTTGTAATCCTTAGATGAATATTTGACTTGAAGGGTTTGCTTTCTTTCAAGTGCTTTTAAGCTGCTTTTTCTGTTGTATTTAGAGGCATCTTTTTAGCTGTCATTTACAATGGAGAAATCAGTTGCTGAGGAGGGAAATGGCTATTGCATCTTGAATTACACAGTATTTATGAAATGTCAGGGTGAGTTGTGGTGAGCAGCTGAAATGTGCTTAGATCAGTGGATATCCAATTTCCGGTATGGCACAAAATATTGCTGTGCGGTGGGAAGACATCAGTTTGCTGATACAGAAAAAATGTGTTTCTTATTTTCATATCATGTGTTCTTTGTGGTACATCATAATCATAAGAAAACAGATGCCTGTAGATTATTTTCTCCTAGTTTTTGAGTTATTTACACACAGGAATCTGAAGTTGTTCAGTTGGCCATGGTGCTGACTGAGGGGCTGCTGCAGCTAAAGCTGGAGTGATGAAAGGGTTGCTGAGGCATTGCTTCCTGTATTACTGCCTTGTTTATGTTCTGCTGTATAAAACATGGTAATCTATATATGTAATTGTTGGTATACCAAGTGAGCAGGCAGGATTTTTCCTTAAAAAGCTGTATTTTGTGACTTATTTTCCTTTTATTATATACAAGTGGTACATGTGACCTACCGAGAGATCAGAATGCTCTGTGTTAATATATAGGACAATGACAAAGGCATCACCTTCTGCCCTAAGGAGTTTATGAATTAGGTGTAAGACTAAATTTCCACATATGATAAGAATTGCATTTTATAGTACATGCCTTGGTTGAGGCCTTCTGTGCACACAGCTGGGCAGTGCCTAAATGGTACAGACACATAGTGTGAAACACTGCTCAGTTACACACCTCAATTAATGCATGGGTGTTGGTAGCAATTATGCTGCATACTCCAGCAAAGACCTCTTTTTTTCAAAAAGATGGGCATTTGGTGGGCTCAGACTGGTGCACTAAAAACAATGATTAGAGCTGCAAGACAAATTTGTGTCTAATTACTGTCAGAATGGAATGAGTTATTTAAAATTGGTCATTGGCTGTTTGTTTCTGCTTGTTTACAGGTTGCACGGCCGATACCATGAAATGGCACCAAACGTTGTGCCCATGGACTATACAAGGGACCCAGATGTAAAACTACCTATGCAGCTTATAATAAACATGCCTGAGCTAAAGGTATCACTTCTGACTGCTTTCAAACTGTATCTTAACTTCTGTAGCTCGTCTGCCAGACTTTTTGCCAAGTTTGATATCCAGAAGCACTGTGGCATGCTGAGGTCTTCCCCTTTCTGTTACTGTTCAAGGGCAAAACCAACCCCAGAAACTGGAAAATATTCAGGTGAATGTCTTTCTTGCAGAGATTGTTGGGGTAGATGTTAAAGGAAATGAACAGAAAATAAAATTTCATATAAATGGAAACATTAAACACATACAAGCATTTAATTCAATAGAAGACCTTGGAAAATTTATATCCTTCAGTTATTCCTCAGACTCTGATTTATCAGATGCCAATGGATAGTTTGTATTTCTGAAGAAACTGAGAAATAATTTAGAATTCTTTGTCACTGTAAGCATGGGCTTCTTCAGCTAAACATGTTTATGCTTTTTCTAATGGCATCAGCATTCCTTAGGGTTTATGTTATCATCTCTGGGATATTGATTGTGCAATGTGAAATCCTTATGCACAGTTCTGTGACTCCTCAGAGTTGAACTGCCAGATGGCTGAGAGCTGCTTTGTGACAAATCAAGGCTAAGTTTAGAAAAGAAAGTTAGAAATTATGATCTCCTAGAGTCTTTTTGGCTTCAGTGATACAGGATTGAAGACTTAAGGAACAGCTCATTCTATGAAAACATCAGAGATGGAAGGCCTGGTACTTAAGCTGCCATGCAAACCAGAAATTTTATACTGGATCATATTGAGATTAAGATACAGGAGCATCTCTTGCTAGCTTAGCAAACTTAGGTGGTAGTGATAGACTTCCTGAGAGACTTCCATATATGAGGTGGATCATAATCTATCTTCTGAACAAGTCTAGGAGGCTTTCTGACCCTGCTTTAGAAGATGGGGTTTCCAGGGTAATGGAACTTGACTTTGTGAAAATAACAGGACAAATTCAGTGTTAAATTTTATACAAATTCCCTCTCAGATGTCTTAAGTCTGTGGAATAACCTTAGAAATATTGGTATCCATCCACTCATTTTATTTCAGGGATTTTAGGAGCTCACAGAGAAAAGTCCTTTCAATAGCTACTGAGCTTGTTTTTTACAGTAAAATAACTGTAAGAGGACACTAGTCTTATTCCATAACTCTTTCAAAGCATTGACACAAAAAGATATTAAAATGCCTGGGATCTTTTTTATAAACTGGTATCTCTCGTGGTCGTGAAGCATCTTGTGGTCACCTGTGCAGATGGGGGTGAGGGGGAGAGAGTCTTTCCCCAAGAGTTCAGTTTTGAAGCAACCTAGGTACTAACTCCAGCTCATACACTAAGAAAAAAATCTATAACCTTTGCTACTTGACCAGACTGTCTAACAAATCATTATGGTGTTTTCTTTCTTCGGTAAATTTTCATCAAGGTGAAGACAAAGCCAACATTTACATCTTAAAATAGAAATAAATGACCTAAATTTCTATTGAATTCTAATAAAATTTGTGCTAATTTCAATGCACCTGGCTTTTTTCATATACACATTACATTTCTAGTTACTGGCAATGTTGAGCTCAATACCACTACAGGTTCTGACAAACGGATAGAATCAATAGTGCAGTTTTCTAAATTAGATTTGGCTACAATAAAGAAAGGTCTTTACCTCATGCATTAACATTTTGAGCCTGGATTTTTGTGTTTCAAGGAAAAAAATGCTGATGGTCATTCACTTTAATTGGTAATGAATTATTCACTAACTTCTGATTCTTAAAAGTTGAAAGTCAGGACAAGAAATAAATAAATAAAGAAGGGGAAGGTACTTTAAGTTGATTAGGTCTACCATGACACTGAAGTGAAAAGAGCTACTTTAAAAAAAAAAGAGCTTTACTCCATTAGTTTCATTGCAGTCTCTGGTCTCTAATTTTTACAATCTTGGCTACACATGCACCAGTCTAATAGATTAACTTTGGGGCATCTGGACACTTGTGAGATTGCAGTAATTAATACTGCAAAACTGTAGCCATGATACGGACTGTTCAGTGTGGGACCAGGGAGAAAGCAAAAGTGATATTTTTTCAAATTCAAACTCATTTCACGCACATTGTCCCTGTCATTTCCACAGCACTGCATGTGGGAATGTGACCTGGTGCCAGAGACAGCTGTAACTGGTAGCAGTGAGTGGATGTCAACCCTATATCCCAAAGTCTCTGCCTCTTCCCCTGGAGTGTGGGCTCTCGGTGGGTATTGCAGTGCAGAGCAATCCTTCTCTCAGGAGCTGGTCATCAAAAGGCTCCTGGAGGGGAACCATTTTTGTTTCACTCCCTTTACAGTCTGTTGCTTTCTGGGTTTTGGCTCACCCAGAAACTCTTTGGTCCTCTCAGGCCTTGTCATTAGCCACAGTGGGGAGTGAGGTAGTTCATAAATCCACTGCTGAAACAGGATGGGCAGCAGGCACAGGAATCACTGAGGAGCCAGAAAGGACACACAGGGAACAGCAAATCCATTGCACATTTCAGAAGCAACGTTAGCACCTTGTTTTTAGTAAGTTTAAACGTGAGTGCATACGAGTTGCTTCAAAATAAAAATACTTTATACAGTGTTAATAGGATGAGATTTTAGAAGTAATTTCAGTGAGTTTTCAGGTTTAAATGTAATGGGCAATGACACCTGAGAGAGCAGGGTGATATTCTTCCCAAGCCCCAGCCCTGCTCTGGCCAATCTTTGCCTGCAGCTCATCTCAACATCCTTGTCTGCATTCTGTTGTTTCTAGTTATGATGGGATGTTTAACTCCCTTCAGACCACCCTCCTTGTTCCTGTGAAGTCCTTACTTATCTGAGTGTCCCAGCTGTATGTGCTCCAAGTGTCATAAGCGAGGGCCACTTTCTCTCTGTCCAACCCCAGACCTACACCTCCCCAATGGTCTGCAGCATTGTCTGTGCAGTTCCCTGTCTGAACTGTCACAGTACAGAATCAGTTCTTGTCACAATGCCTTTTCTTCCCATGATGTCCTGTTAAGTTCTGTAACATTTAGGCAATTCTGTATATAGCCAGAATCGTTGGTTATTTGGCTTCAGTAAAAGTCATTACTGAACTTATGGTTATGCTTTCTAAGTGAATGAAATGGTCTTTTCTATTAAGACATAAACATATCAATTTAGCACTATCTTAGCCTTGGTTTCTGCAGGAATTCCTTAAACAGTACCCTGCAGGCACTGCAGAGTAGTTTGATGGCATTAATATAACCATAGACACATAAAATCCAAGTTACTGATTTTGAGGACGAAGGAAAGAAACATACAAAGAAACTTGCTTTTATCTGCTCTGGGGATAATTCGCTGTTGCACTTATTATGCTTCTCTCCTGAAGCACCAATCTTTCCTATGGAGCTTTGGTAATGAAGAATTTACCCATTTTTTATTAATGTTTGTCTGATACCAGTGAATTTTTTTTTTAATAACTCCTGGAAATTGAGAAAGGTAAGCTTTTTATCGTTTCTGAAAAAGTCCCAATTAAAGCATCTAAAGGGATTCTGACTTGCAATAGTCTGCAAAACAGACTGCTTTGTGCTTTTAAATATATTCTCTAAAGTCAGTGGGGACTTATATTCAAATACAAAAGGGAAAATTATCATTGTGTTTCTGTGGATATGAAAATTAATAAGCATTTTGTAATGACTGTCTAGTATTTCCAACTTTATTATCTTGACCTATCTGTGAACTTCAGTTGCAATCTCTTATTTCCAAAATGCCGTCAGCTTGTGGGAATAGGAATTGGAGGCTTGAAATGAATTCCTCAAGCTACAAAACAGATAAGGCAAAAGGCCCCCACAGTGCTTTCCTAGAGTCTGTGATGGAAACCAGAGGACAGGGGAATATAACAGGTGACTTGGAAGATTCAGCTGCAATCTCAAGAATAAACCGTATAATGCTTTGTTAGAAAACTAAAGGTTATGTTTTATTGTAAGGTGTTATAGATCTGTATGTTGGAATAGATGCTGCTAAAAAATGCATTGACATTATGCATTAAAAAATGCATAGACACGATTATGTGAGTAGAAGTGATCCTTACAAAGATGGATGGCACATTTAGGATTCTCTCAAGCCACTGCTGCAACATCAGTCTGCAAAACAGCAGAGGTTTTTTTCAGTTGCAATTCTTTATTGTTTCTGTCTCCCCTCTAGTTTTTATTGTGAGAGTACAGAGAAAGCTTTTTAACAAGGCAAGTTTCTAGTTTTAAAAGGATTCTTTTTTTCAACAATTAGTGCTTAAGGGAAAACAAAGGAAAGAACAGTATCATTTTCTCCTTTATTCCCTTCCCCCATGGCTCTTCCTTTAAATATGATGGAACCCTAATCTGTGCTCTTTAGAGTAGAGGTAATGAAATTACAGAAAGGATGTGAAAAGTATCTGTGAAGGTAAGCTAATACTTTCCATTGTGTAAGCCACAGATATATACTGCCTGAAGACACATAATATGAGAAAGTTAAAGGAAAGAAATCAATATGAGGAAAGATTTTATTTTTCATTTTGGTTTTAGAGATCCATTTGGCAAAGAGTTACTTAAGAAGTAGGCTTAAGTCCATTTAATTCATTAATTCATCTGGATTTTCAAGATCTCTGACATGCCAAATAAATAACTCATCTTATACTACTGCAATATGCTTATTGAGTCAGTGAGATCCTGCCCTAGCCTTTCTAATGCACAAAGTCCCAGGTTTGATATTCACTGCTGATAGGGATATTTGCATCTTCCTGCTCCTGGTTTGTTACCCAATGCTGCCTCTAAGATGTCGCTTTACTACTGTTACCGTGACACTTAGTTCTGATCAGGTTTTTTCCAGAGAAAACTATACAGCATTTTAGAAATGAAAAATAAATTTCTAATGTGTTTTGATGTCCATTCTGATGTTTGACATTCTCAAATACTAAACATTTAACACATACACCATGTGTGCTGTTAGGAAGAAAGGGGCCTTTTCATGTATTTCAGCCCAAATGAATCTTACTTTGGCTTATTTAGAAACTGGCAGTTTGAAACAATAGAACCAATTGTTCTTCCCTGCATACCTCTGTGTGTGTATTCCATAAACAGGTAAATGTGTATTCCACAAACATTTGCAGGCATTGAAGTGAGGTACTTTAACCTGAGCAGTACCCACAGATGCATACCTGCTGTACCTACAGATCATTCACGAGACATGAGTGATCAGTACATATCCTTTTACAAAGAGGTTCTCTCAGCCATCTGCCTGGTTCTGGGGTGTTGGTTTTCATTTTGAGACTCTGGAGAGATGTGACCCTGCTGCTTTTTGAGGTTGCTGTCTTTTTATTTTCAGGAATCCCTCTTTTCTATTAATTTTAATTTTGTTTTGTCTGGCCTGGTTTTGTCTTCATCTGAACAGTGAACTCATTAATCTCCTACCCTTTGAAATCTGTAGGACTGTTCTCTATTGTAGAATTCCTTCAGTTATCAAACCCTGCAGGAAAATTTGTATTTAGTATTGATTACTTTAATGAGCTGTCATTTGAGCCTCAGGCTCTCTGGTCCCTACTTCACCTGTCCATTGAAACAGCCTTGTTCCTGGCTATTTATTTTTTTAGTCTTCACAGTTCTGCCAAAAATGTGTTCTGTAGATGCTTTTGTTCTATGTGTGAATTATCAAGAAAGAATTCAAGTAAACTAAAAAATAACATTTTCTGGTTGTTCATCTGTAAAATATAGCTGCTATTTGGAATTTTATTTAAAATAATTGTATGGATTATGAATACCTGTTAGGTAATTAAACTCACAGGGAAAAAATATTAAATGGATATATGACTGAGCTTCTGAGCTTTCACAATTCTGCTTCTTTTAAAGCCAAACAAAATGCTGCATGCGTATTGAAAAAAATGAACTTGATATGCCACTACCACAGCTGTTTGCATTTATAAATCAATATGTTAATCAGTGTCTTGGCTTCAGATAAGATCTGTAGCACAGCTTTGATGAGATACTGCTCACAGCCTCGGTGATCTTTGTGTGCTGTTCATATTCAACAGAATTGAATTGATTTTCCAAGTTTCTACAGCTAAAAATTTGTGTTGGGGTTTTGTATAGCTGCGAGAAAGATGTTGGGTTTTTACTATAAAAACATTAGTTTTGTATTTCAGAGAAATAAAGCAGCTTTTCTTATGCTTCCTTGTGTGTTTATGGTTTCAGAGTATTGTCTTCTTCTAGGGTGCTAGAAATGATCTCTCACAGGTTGGACACTGACGTGTATCAGAGTGAAAATAAATGCCTATTCAGCAGCAAGGACTGCTGAAACTTCCTGCTAAAGCACACAAATGTAAATTTTTGGATGCATGTAGGCCAAAAAAAAGAAAAAGTTGTCTTCAAAGAGCCAAGCATGAAATGTAATATCCATTATCAGGGAGTCTGCAGGTTTTTTTATCTTCCAAATACCTATCTATATATGTCTTTCACAGGAAAATCCCTTCAAAGAAAGGATTGTGGAGTCTTTCTCAGAAGATGGAGAGGGGAGCCTGAGCTTCAATGACTTTGTGGATATGTTCTCTGTGCTCAGTGAAATGGCTCCCCGAGAGCTTAAAGCAATCTATGCCTTTAAGATCTATGGTACTGTATGGGAGTGCTTTGGGGTGCTTTTTGTGTTTGGAGTAAACAAGTGGGGCACTTGGTGATCTTTGGTTCTTGTGTTGTTTAGATTTTAACACAGATAACTTCATTTGTAAAGAAGACTTGGAAAAAACCCTCAACAAGCTGACCCGGGAAGAGCTGACAGCAGAAGAAATCACTCTGGTCTGTGAGAAAGTGATAGAAGAAGCTGACATGGATGGTGATGGGAAATTAGGATTTGCAGATTTTGAGAACATGATTTCCAAGGCACCAGACTTTCTCAGGTATTATTTCAAGAAAAAGAGAGTCTCTTGCATACTTCCAGGTATTTTTTAAGAATATCACTGTGCAGTGTAATACAAGAAATGTCAGACATAAGTATTTTACTAGAGAACTGACTAGAGGATGGCTTCATACCTAGCTCAATTTATTTTCTAGGGCATATTCCAGTTCTCTCCTAACTTAAGACAAAGAGCTCAATGACTTTTAATTATCACCTTCCCTGCCCCTCCACCCCTGTTGGTATGGATTCAGGAAAATATTTGATCTATTATCAGCTCAAATTCATATTTTCTTTAAGCTTATGGCAAGGATCCATAGTGTCTGCATAGGAGTTCGTGTAAATATTTTTATGTTATACATGGAAACAGATTGATCTTTTTGCTGAGAAAGTCAGTGCTTTTTCAAGAATTTTTAAGTGTCCTGTAGAACACAGAACATTATTTCTTTCATGAATGAAATTTCTGAGGAAAGACGTTAAAGTGACTCTACAATAAAGCTGGAGCACATGATTCCTGTGAACCTTGAGAAACATCAGCTTCTGGAGAGGAGACACTCAAAGTTAATGTGAATGTCTTTTATACATTTCCGGTATTCCTTGACTAATCAAGTGTATTAACGGAAACCCTTTTAGAACGAGATACATATCATCATTATGGTGAGGCTCAGCTCAGTATGTATTCTAGTATTTTGTTAACAGATATTTCCAGCTAAGAAAACATTTTCTTTATACTGCTATCCATGTAGAAGCTGCTGGGGTCAGTAGGGCTTCCTTTAATCAATCAAAAGGCTGTGCTGCACCTACAAATGCGGTAGAGAGCAGCAATCAAAAGTGAAGAACTGAAGGCAGATCTGAAGATTCAGCAGAAGCTGCAGTTTCAGATGTTTCCTGTGCCATGACTGACTTTACTGCTGTGTTGTAGAGGCTTGCAAACTGCTGACTGAGAGTTCCAAGCTGAGGTTGCTGTGCAGTCCAGTCATTTCCTGAGAAAGTTGCAGAGAGGAATGTTTGCCAGTGCAGCCATTGGAATGACTGTCACAATTATTCTTTTCCATTTTTGTGATGTTTTGGGAAGATGAGGAAATGAGTGAAAATCACTGAGTGCTGGGTAGTTAGCAGGGCAAGATGATGAGTAAAAAGAGGGATGAAGTGAGATGCGAAGTACTATAGTTTAGGTAAGAAAATGTGGAGAGTACCAATAAAATCAAAGGATGAGGCTACCAAGTATTGGAAGACTGAGCATCCAGCTGCTCAGTTTAAACACATGTACTTGGATCCATGTTTGTGACAAGATACCTGCTCTGTGCTTAAGATGGCTAGGTGCATATTTAAGGCAGATGCCTTGCACCCCTGGCTTCAAGAGAAATCATAACTTCCCCATCCTTTCAGGTTCAGGAATTTAGCTGGATCATGGGATTCATCTCTCACACCTTCAGGCCTAAGAGCTCTTGATGACATAGAAAAGAATCTCCTTCCACCTGCTAACCAAAACACTGGTTTAAAGCCTCTGACCAGGCAGTTTTAATATGACTAGCAGCTTCTATGGGGATAACAGTACAAAGAAAACCATTTCTTAACTGGAAATATATGTAAAGAAAATATTAGAATCCTCTGAAGAATCTGATGTTTCTCATGGTTCAGCAACATGTCTTTGAAGCTATATTGGAAAATGAGGGTGTAATGGAAAAAAATCTCAGAATTGAGAATGTGTAGGTTCTCTAGTTTGGTTTCTGTTTTCAACCTGAGTTAACAGCTGCAGGAAAAAAAAGTAACAGGGTCATGAGACCACTTTTATCCAAATCAGTCTGCATGGAAGATTTGATACCTTTGCCTTACTGTGGTTTACTATTCTTTTTACCTGTAAAGGTATTTTATTTTTTTAGGACATTGTTAGTCCTATTTTTCCTGTATGCACTGCATCAGTCTGACATATTTGTAATACTGAACTTCCTGTTCTGAGGAACTTACTCTAATTTTTAAAATACTGTGTTAATGTTGTATTCTAAAGAGAGAGAGTGATTTGACTTTTGGAATGGGATTCATTGAAGTTTAATGCCACAATAGGTACATCAAAGTCTGACAGGGGACTGAGCCTATAAAAGCACTCTGGCAGTAACCAGTGCCTGCTGACATATGACAGACTTTGTGACATGGGACAAGAGTGCAATTCCTGTAGCTGATATCTCATCACAAAAAAACCCCCAGTTCCTGTCCATTAAGTTCAATTGTGCCATAACACTCCTGGACACATTACCTATTCATTTACAGAACCAATGCTTTCTTACATCTTTCTGAATGAATCTCTAACTCTATTCCCAGCCTCTCATTTTCTTCTCTTCCAAGTCTTCAGCTGTAATGGTTGTCTTAAGTGATGGCCTTGGGCTGTGTGCAGCCAAAGGGCAGGCAGGGCTGTGCAGCTTCACTGGGTAATCTAATACAGAGCATGCAAAGCACAGGAAGTGTCTTAATAGCAGATCACCAGCCCTACATGCCAGTGGTAAACTGAACTAGCTTCTTGTTATTGCAAAAAGATAGGAAAACATGTTTTCACCATGTCCATTTGAAATCTTAAGCAGACACATGGAAGAAATACCAACCCATCAAATGTCCAGAGACAGTCATATTTTAATTTGGTTTTGTATATCTCCACTTTTTGTGCCCAATTAAATGCATTCCAGAATTTAAATTCAAGAAAGCCCGAGAGTCTCATAATTTGCACTTTCAGCTGCTCAGCAGCTGTGAAAATGGAACACCTAGGAACCAAAGCACTAGCCACATTGGAAATGATTCCCGGTGAGCAATTGGAGATGTTGGGTAACTGCAGTTTGCAGGGATTTTGCTGTGAAGCCATGGGCAGCCAATATTTCTGAAGATCTGATCCCAGAATACCATTCTGGCACCTGGTATGTAAGCCTTTTGAAAATGCTGGATAACTTACAAGGCCCCAGATGATTTTTATCTGTAGTAAAGGATTTTGTACTCTGTTCTTTGCCTTTTCGCCCCACCAAAAGCCATCTCTTTACATCATAAAAGGAGAAAATGTCAGATTCCCGGCAGTTCAGTTTTATCCCTGGCTCTGCCATGGCTTGAGCAGGTGATCTCTACTAAGCCACAGAACACTTCATTCTCTCTGCTCTGTTATGTGGGCCCAGTGCTCACCTGACTTCAGACAAACATTGAGAACTTTCATCCAGCTGTAAATTATCATCAACATTAACATGAGGGTTGAAGTTACCGAGGAGGAATATCTTCTTTACTCTGTGGAAAACCGTTGAAGGTCAGATTCTTATAGCAATGTGTACTCAGGTTTTGAAGCATGTTTTTTACACCTGCTGGGGTTTTTTAAAGCTGTCATATTATCATGCCTACTTAACATACACAGCAGGCATTAACTTTGGCACCAGGATCCAGGCTTTGAGCTGGTATGAGCTGAAATTCATCCACTGTATGTTAACTGATTTTCCTTATCTCATCACTCCTTTCTGAAACCTTTACCTAATGACCCTGTGTAGGTTTAATCTCCTGCAGACAGCCTTTGCCAGCTTTGTGCTGCTGTCAGGCAAATGAAGATGCAGTAAAGTCTGTTGCTTGATTTGCACTGCTGTCGTTGAGGAATTTTTTCCAGACTAGAAGAAAACACTGTTAATCATTAAGCAGGGAAGACCTATGCAGTTGGCTGTTATCCCAGAAGCTGGACAAAGCTGTAAATGATAATGACAGTTACTAGTTCAGAAAATTTGATCCCAGTAGCTTTATTTCACTCAAAATTGTTATCATTAAGAAGCTGCTTGTAGTTTAATGGAAGCATTGGCAGTTTGAGCTGGCACTAGCTAAGTGTTCTGTTCTACAAGACTGGTTACGTTTTCCACAGGAAATTGTTGTATAAATCATCCTGGAAGCTTCAGCTTATTTGAATGCCTGAGGGTGAAGCATGCTGTAACAATATGTAATGGGGTTTGAGAGGAATATGGCATTAGTAATACCTGGGAGCTGCCAGAACCAGACAGGGAAACAACACATTAAACAAGGTGATGGCACTGGAAATGCAGTATTTCTGAAACCTCGGTGGGCCTTTGCCCATCCATCAGTTGATGCTGTGGCTCCAATCCTACCAAATGCTGAAGTAAAGGAAGCTCTCTTGTAGGGAACATGCATCCCACAAGACTGTCCCAACAGGCAGATTAATTAGTTCTTAAGGGCTAATAATAGAGCTAGTGACAAATTGGCAAGAGACACTTAGCAAGGAAACATTGGAAGGGAATAATTTTTGTCAGTATTTTTCACAGAGTATTTCAGGTGCTTCTTAGTAAAAAGCTGAAACTTCAAAGGCAAAATGACACCCTGATAAAAATAGAATTTTTTTTCCAGTTATCAGATTTCCACTTATGTGGATTTGGATGGATTTTTTTTAGGAGTCATGCCTCAAATATTTTCACAGACAATGTTATGGATTTTTTAGCCCCTAGATATTACCTGTGTGGGAGTTAATTTTTGAGAGCTTGGATTAATATAGTCTCTAGACATTTCTTGAATTGTGAACAAGATATTTATAATTCTTTTGTTTAAAAAAACTTAGTGCCAAGAAACCATTTGCATCACTATCTGCTCTCTCTCACAGTACTTAGGTTAGTGTGCCAGGCTGCTATGCAGCATATCTTTTACTGTCACCCAGATTGAATAAATTCCTAGAGACGAAGTTCCTAGGGACCATGGTAGATATGAAATTTTATCTCCTCCAAGTACATACCACAAGCTTCCTTTAGTGAATTTCTGATTCAAATCTAATAGCTGTAATTAAGTTAGAGTTTTCTTTTTGGTAAAACAAAATCCAAAAAGTGTGCATCCAGAACTCTTCAGCCTCTCAAATGTTCCAAGAAGGTTTTCTTCCAGTGTGGGCAACAAAATTACAGAATTTACATACAAAAATACATAATAATCTCTTCTCATTTCAGTCAGCCCAGAAAGAAACTTACAGCTGATACTCTCAGGACAGTGAGCAGAGCCTGCAGCCTCTAGACAGTGAGGTTTCAGCATAACCTCTTTAAATTGTCTCTCCCTGTCCTGCTGAGATGCTCAGGAGCTCTTCTGGAGACTGCTGGCAGTATAAAATGTGCTGCTTGCCTGTATCACAGAACAAATAGAAGATAACAATCAGGATCTCTCTGTCCCAGCAAGAAAAACAACTTTACCTGCCTAATTTGTCTTGTTTAGAACCCAAATGCTGTGCCATAGCCAAAGTACCATTGGGAAACAATTTAGCTTTGCTCCATATCCAATAAATTGGGCAATTTACCCTTGATTTAATCCAGTGCTGAGCTTGACCCCTGAACTAACAAATTCAGAAGATGGAATTTTCTCCCTTAATATTTAAATCTTCTCAAGGCATCAAAGGAAAGAGTAAATTTCTTTACATAGCACCTTCCTTTCTGTACTTAAAGGAAAATGTTGTGCACAGTGACAAATGTGTTTATATCTCTTGATCTTTTTCTTTCTTGTGCAGTACTTTCCACATAAGAATCTGAAGATGTCTCTGCCAGTCCAGCCTTTCTGAATCTCAGGCGCTCCAGGGGCTTTTGTCCTCTAATGAGGGCTTCTTAGAACTCAGCAGAAGGTACTGAAATTATTCTGGTTCACAAAGAGACAGAAACATCATGTGATCTACAGGATATTTGGAACAGTCACATTTTTATCTTCACTGCTGGCCAAGCACTCTGGCAAAGATGGTTGGTTGTTGGATTGTGGTTTCTCTTTTTTTCCTCCCCTTTTTTTTAACAGTCAGAATCAGAATATTATTAAAGGTATTTCCACATAGTTTTTATATTTATGGATATTTAATAGTGTTCTTAAAAGTGCAAAAAAAAAAAAAAGATTGAGAGAAAGATTAGCTTTGGTGTGTTTTCCAAGAGTCTTTGACAGAAAGCATGGGCCTTAAATAATGAGATGCCTCTATCACTGTGTTGTACAGCTGGGGATCTTGCATGGAAAATATCTGAGGTGAAAGAACTGCAGTCAAGATCAAGCTCCCTGTGTTGAAGACAACCACAGCCCAGGCTTGCCTTTTGGCCACTGAAATGGCAGCTGCTGGGTTTGGTGCTTACCTTCAACCAATATATGGATTGTTTTGTCCTTATAAAACTTGAAATATTTGCCTTTTGTATACGATAACTGAATATGTGATTCATTTCTTCCCAAGATAAATGGTAAAACTGTGTCCTTATTCTCAAAGGGGTTTCCTGCATTTACTCATTCTGTGGGCTGATAATGTTGAATGGAGGAACATGGTCATCTGTAACTCACAAAGAAGTTGAAGAAGCACAGAACTACTATTAAGGACATTAAAAGACATTTTCTTTCTAAACAAGCTATGCAATCTCTCCCATAAAATGCATGAATGCAGTTCTATGTTTCTCTTTCCCCTCCAGCTGGNTTTTTTTTTTTTTTTTCACTTCCAGTATTGTTGAGGTACTGGGGACTGAAGACAATCATACGTGTATTAATTACTGTTCTAACAGTCAATAGAAGGGCTCTGTCACTTACATGGCTTCTGTATCAAAGTCATCACAATTAAAACTTTTGAAGCATTCTGTTGTGCTTTGAGAATTTTTAGGCTGAACACACACTAATTTCCTTTCTGATTATTATTCCAATTACTATAAAGTTAAATCTTTCAAAGGATGAAATGTGTTATTCTTATTGAAAAAGATGCTTAAGTAGAGAACCTAACCTTTTTATCATTTATGTAGGGATGGTGATGCTTTTCTACCTCGGAAACTCTTCAGTGTGGTGAGCTTGCAGGGTAGATTGCTGTTAGATTTACACACTATCAATAAAGAATCAATATTTCTCTAGCAGTATGGTTGTACATTAAAAGTTTCAATGGAAATTTTGGATATTCAAGGTATACAGGACAGACTTGTCTAACATTGCACAGTGGAAGTGAAACCTGTATGTTAGTAGTAATATTTATTTTTAATATATATTTTAGAGCAATCATGTTCAGTGATGTTTATAGCATTTTAATGCTTCCTCCTACTGATTTCTGTTTAGATAAAGGAACTAAAACCTGAATTGCCTTACCCAAGTTAGAATTAACAGAAATCAATCCTAATATTCAGTTCTAATTGAGTAAAAAGAGATTCAAACCTCTTTCTCATTTTGAGCAGATTAAGTTAGATGTACCGGCTGAATCAATCTATTTGCAAGACATTGGCATTAAGAGAGGTTATGTTAAAATTACTACCTAGTAGTTGAAGTATCAGCCTAATTTTATGAATTTATTTATTTATTAAATTTTATTTTTTAATTTCAAGAGAGACATTTAATCTTGGAAGCTTTGTGAGGTGTGTACGAGGATGTGATTGCGATGTATTGTAAAATACCAGGTTGCAAGATTCTGGATCAGATTATTTAGACAAAAAGGATCTGGTGCTGATGACAGATCAGTTGCTTTTGACATCAACGTTCTTCTTCTATGTTGTAAGATTGTTATTAGCTAAAATTCCTGTTTTCCTGACACTGTGTGTCATTCCGTGATTGCATTGTATTTGCCTCTTAAAGGAAGAACTCAGTTGCCTTGGAATGTGCTCAGTGTGTTGTTTTCCTGTGTCCTCTCTGACCTAAATGTCTCAAAGCAATTGAAGAGACACTTGAGCTTGCAGCCAGATGTTTGACCTTGGAGTCATCCATCTGAGCTGAGAAACAAAAAGGAAAAAAATTGGGAGCACACTGTGAAAAAATACTCCTGTCCTTAGAGAAGAATTCTTGCAGAACACTGCAGATATAATGTGTGCAGCTGTCCTAACTGCCTTTATTTTTTTGACTTGTGTTCATGTCCTGTAACAAAACCCGGAGAAACATTTTATGTCCCTGGCGTTTGAGAGCAATATGTGCACTAAATACTTCAGCACTGCCTAGTGGTGGGTAACCTGATGGCAAAGGTAAGGGATAGATTTCTGAAGAGCTTTGTATTTGCACTTTCTTACTTGTCTGTAGTTGGATGTCTTATGACTGGAGCTTTTCTCACAGCAAGACTGTTGAGTAAATAGGAGTTCAGTGTGATGCAAATTTAATCCTGTCAAGAGGTATTAAACCAGCTGGCTTTTGGCAGTTGTATTACTGGCACAATCTAACAGATTCACCAGCAAGTGTTTCTTCAACCAGCCTTACTCTAAAAGAACATCAGACCATGTAGAAAGAAACTGAAACAGTAAGAGATTTAGATTTAAAACAGTTTTGGATTTGGCCCAAAAGCAAGAGGACGTACATTTTGAATTGCAAAAAAAGTGTTGAATATGAATAGACATTACTATATTCCTTCCAAAATGGACAAAGAAAAATGAAAACCAGTACCTAAAGCCTTTATCAAAATAGCTGTGTAGGTATGATCTCCCATTAATATACATTTAAAGCATCACAAAAAGAGCTTGTGAATGTAAAGAAAACAGTATCAAAAAGTAAGAAATAACCAAGTTATTTGAATTGATCATTGTTTTAAGAAAATACTGTAAGCTGTGATTTGCAACAGCCTGCAGGCCAAAATCTGATCTGCATTACTTAAACGTTAATCTCCAGTAACTGCTGACTTCAGGGGAATCGACTCTTGTCTGTAAGTGGATCTGTGCTGGAGAAAGTACTTGAGGTTTTGCTGCAGTTCTTTGTGCCCTCTCATGCCCTTTTAATGTTACCTTAAAATGCTGAATGCTCTTTTCTTAGCCAATAACCACATGCTTCTCTTTGTCAACAAGCTTAGTGCTGGAATCTCTTGCAATTCTTGCAGTCACACAGGAACAATCTCCTTTCCTCTTCTCCCCAGGGCTAATTTTTATCTCTTTGTACGTGTCAGAGGCACTTATGGTGAAAACTCACAAGGTGGCATCACAACACCACAGCAAGTCACAACTTCATTTAACTACGTGTCCCTGAAATGCAGGATACTATACAGAATCTGTAATACCACAACCAAAAATAGAAAACTGTGGTTAATTACTGATTTTAAAACTGTACATAATTACAGAGAAGTTGCGTGTCTCAACTGCATATTAATACAAATATGTTTTATTAAATTCCCTGAAAATTGAAATGTATGTTGAAAATTAAAATGGGATTTTCTTGCCAAAGCTGTAAAAACTCATATTCTAGACACCTGAATAGGTTAAGATTATATTCTGAAATAACAGAATACAAGGTAGGGTCGAGTTCTTGTTGTGGAATGGGAAATGTTACGCTTGTCAGCTCAGAATCCTCATTAAAACAATTCTGGCTCAAACAACAGCAGGATTATGAAGAGTTTATAATGTTATTGCCCAATACACCTTGTCTCGGGCAGACAATGGAGTGGAATTTGATGAGGAAGACATTAAAGATAATAAGATTATAATTGTTCATGTCCTTAGGAAGATGTGTGTCTGAGACAGAAATACAGGATACAGCAAACAGATGTTCTCCTCCTTTGTCTGTATCATTTTGCAGTTTTGGGTGTCTTGTAGAGATGTTAGTGACACTGTGTGACTATCAAATTCTCTTTGGTGGGAAAAGGAAGGGACTGTTCTTGGTAGAATTAAAAGAGCATCAGCATTTCAGCTAAAAGTGCCTCCATTTAGCTGTAAGTTCTGCCATTTTTGTCTGTAAGACGTTTCACAATCTGAGCTCCAGATGAACCTCCCCACTGCCCTTTCCCTTTGGCATTCTCCAGCCAGGTGTGTCAGCCCTGGGTGCTTTGCAGTTGCAATGTAGATGACTTATTCTCTCTGCTCTTTCTCAGTCAGGATCTGCTCAGAGCCAGATGTGTTTATGCAGAAATCCCTGACTCTTGTTACATGCATTCTGCAGGTACAGGATCAGTAGCTGTTCAGTGTGTGCTCACGAGCCCTGCAGCACAAGGCATCATTTGTACCCTGCTCTCCAGTTCCTGCACATGCAGACTGGGGGCCATATGTGCCTGGAAATGTAGGGCAGAGTGGTTTAACTCTGCTGAAGAGGGTTGTGGGCACCAGGCCAGCCTCCTCCTTTTCTAACTGTAACTTTTCTCCACTGAAATCAGTGGATGTGGCAGCCTGCCAGGAGCAAGGCAACTCATTGCTGTGGGCTTAATCACAGCTTGGGCAATTCAATAGGGATCAAGCTTGCCCTGTGCTCTGCACACTGAGAAGCTCTGGGAATTGGTAGCTAGGAAGGGGGGATAATTGAAGGCTTTGGTCTGGTCCCTCATGTAGAGCTCTGAGAAAGCAGGTAGAGGGTGTTTCTGTTTACTTGATGGAAATGGTTTTCAGTTTGGTCTGAGAAAGCACCCATCTGTCCAAAAGCCAGATCCAGCTTTTTCACAGGCCTCCCATACCCAGTGGTTATGGTCTGCTCCTCACATCACCCCAGAGGCAGCAGTGATAGTGAATTCATGCTGATCATTAGTAAGCTTTTTTTAGCAATCTAATATTCAGGGTTACTTCAATGGTGCTTAGAAATAAATTGATATTCACCAGATTTTCCCCCATCCCAGCTGAAAGGAAACTATCTCCTACTTAGACATCTGCTTATAGAATCAGAGAATCACAGAATGTGCTGACTTGGAAGGAACTCATCAGGACCATCAAGTCCAGCTCCTGGCCCTGCACAGGACACCCCAAGGGTCACACCTTGTGCCTGAGAGTGTCGTCCAAACTCTTCTTCAACTTTGTCAGGTTTGGTGCTCTGACCACTTTGTCATTGTGGACTAGTAGGCCCTGAGAGGAAAAAGAATATCGATATTTTAACCAAAATGGTATTTTGGGTTTTCCAAAAATGATGATGCTTCTTTTTTTTTCTTTACACAGATAGAAAGTTCATACAGAAAGCTGTAGATTCAGAGAGAATTCTCTGTAGAAGAAGTTAGAAAATGAAAGACTTTTTGTTCTGCCTAGACAAATGGGTTAATTTATGTGTATTTTCACAGAAATCAATTTAGTTCCAGGAAATTCAGTGAGGCCTTTCATATGTTTAAATTTTTTTATCTCTTTTATGGTGATTTTAGTGACTATTTTTCTTCTAATGATATAACCAAATATGATAAGGAGGTATAGAATTCCCTGTTGTGATCTCACGCATCCTCATAATAACAGTAGCATTAGAATTTGCATTCAAAAATCCCTCTTACTACACATCTTTAAACTTTGGCTTTCTGCAGAATTTCCTTGCAAATATTCCTAGTGGAATGACTTAGACCCATGTGACTAATTCTCAGTATTTTTTCCATATCCAGTTATCCCCTCTAATTGAAAAAGCAGAGGGAATAATTGGTGTCCAGAGATGTTAATGTGTTTTGTTTCATTCCAAGAAATTCACCAAGTTAAACAGTGGGTTATTAATGCAATAGGCTTGGCCTGATTTGCTTAGAGGAGGTTTTTTCTTCGCTGTGATAATTCTGCAGTAGGCAGATATCCTTGGGGGCTGGATTTCCATAGGAAGACTCCTACTCACTTCAATAGGCAGGCATCAGATCAGGTCCTTAAATAATATTTTGCTTTATTCAAGCATGGAATGCATAAATAAAAAATCAAAACCTGCAAATAATAAATTATTCTGTTTTTGAAGAAATAATAATGTGCAGGCAGAGATGGAAAACAGAGTATTTTTTTACATGAGACAGTATTTTTTATTATTACAGTATTACAAGTATTTTTTTACATGAGACAGTATGTAAACTGAAAGAAAATATCAAAACTTTGTATGACAGATAAGTAAAGGGGAATTGTGAACTGGTAATTATCTCTAGTAGTTCCTTTGGTTTTGAAGAGCTTATTAAAACATGATCTGAGACTACTGAAAAATGTAAAAAAACTTCCTTCACCATTTCATCTGTAGCTGACACATTCTGTTTTCATGCTTTCACATTCTATGCTTTCCTACACTAAACAAAGAACATTAGAGTTCTCATAAAGAACACATACATCAGTGTTCTCACTCTATTTCCTGTAAAACTGTAAGGATCTCAGCTAACATTCCCTCTCATTTGCTTGCTTGAAATGAGGACATTGTGTACACAAGAGGCTGCAGATTTCCCACTAATGCCACTGCCCTCAACATTACGACTAAGCTTTTGACAAATCAAATTCTGGTAAAGCCAGAGGAAATACTTTAAATGGGATCTTCGTATTTTGACCAAACTCCTTCTGGGAAGAAACCTGAGATTTTTTACATCCCTTTGAAAATATCAGCGTGTCCTTTGAAGGTTCACTCTTACTCATATTTTCAGCAGAGATCGGGTAGAACACCCAATATTTCTGCAGTTCCTTTGCTGTATTCACCTGGAGAATAACAGTGCAGAGAAAATTGAGCTATTATCTGAGAAGAGCCTTGCAAAAACCTTGACTTAATAAAATGAAACTGAAGGGTTATGAATGCATGAGGAAACTCAGTAAGCTTGACCCGGGTTTGGAACCCTACAAAACCTCCTACCTTTCCTTGTCCTGTTTACCTAAGATATAAAGCAGGTGGGATTATTTACTTGATGTCTGATCCAATAATCTACAAATGTGATTCTTAATGGCCTTTAATTCTTCTTACCTTTCACTAAAAAAGGGGGAAATGAAGGGTATGCCAAAGGAAAGAGAGTCAAGGTCACTTCCCTGAACATCTAATGATTTATTCTGACCCCAAGTAGGACCTTCAGTTACCTCTATGACTGCTGAGGCAGCCAATTTCTAAACTTTTTTGTCTTAGAAATCCATTATAGGGACAGGAGGAAAAGACTATTGTGGCAATAATTTTAAATCAAGATTCACTGGTGATTTCATTTTTGTGAATGGGATTTGCTTTCTATTTAACACCATCCTTCTTTTTAATGTGTCTACTAACTGTGACACTGGAGTAGTGTTGCTGGCTTCCTGTTTTAACTTTTTTTTTTTTCTTTTTTGAACTAATGAAACAATTTATATCCTTTAATGGTTTTTGTTAGCTCACAATAGAAGTTTGGGGGTTTGTTGTCAACTTTGATTTATAATTGTCTGTGAGGCATAGCAGGGATTTATGATTTGATTGGTTTGCATCTTTTATCTACGAGCATAATGAGCTGCTAAAAAGAGTTTAGACCAGAAAAAAATTGTATTCAATTGTAGTACCAGTGAGAATGGAATTTTGGCCTGATGCTTCTTTGTGTGCACATGGTCAGTAAAAGCAAATCAACAGAATAGAAATAGCTACATGAGCTTCTGGAATATTCCCAGTAATTTGGGATCTGGAGGATAGAAATTCCTCTTCATTGTATTTCTGTCTTTAATCCAGTTGAAATGTGAAAGTGCAGCGCACTGCTAGATGTTTTTAATAGACCTTTTCCAAAGTTCACAAGAAGATACAAGATATTTTGGTCAAAATTTTAGGTAGGTTATGGAGGATGAGCCCAAACTACTATGTAACCAACTATTTTTTTTCATGGGTACATGGTTGCAGAGGTTTTTATTCTGAAAGGTTGTAGTTTGTCCATCACTGAACAAGGGACAAGATGTATAATTTGTATCCAGAGTCTGCCAAAGAGCACAGGAGAGTGTCTAGACACTATGAGAAAGAGTTTCGTGGTTAAAAAAGTCATTCTACTTTAAGTACTAGCATTTTGTCTGCTGTAGGATTACTGTAGTTAAGTGTAAATACTGTAATTGAGTTTGTCCCCAAAAATTATCTTTTGGGGGGTTTATTTATTTTCTTTTACTTATGCTTGTTTGTTCAGCTGTAACTGCAAATATCTATCAGTACCTTGAGGATGTCTGAACAGAGCAATAACAATTATCAAACCATACCTTGGTGTAAAATACTGCCAAAAAGCCTTGCTGCTGGGGGTATCCTCAGTCCCAGCAGTACAGCCACAGCAGCACAGCCCTGTATTTAGGTACACAATTACCCTGCCAAAACATTGTATCAGAACTACCCAGCCAGAGCTGGTTCTGGTTCTATGTCAGCCTGTATTGCTCAGTGGATCCCTTAGTTCTACCTTTAACTGATGTTTCTTGTCTCTTGATCTGAATACACTTGGTGCTAGAGGTTGCTACAAGTACTGCCCATATCCTACCCTTTTTCCTCAGGTAAATTTATCACTTTTTCAGGAATTGTGTCTCATTTGGGACTGAAGAGCTTGTATTGACACTTAATGCCCTGACAGTAAATAAGCCATCTTAGCTGTCCTCATTACTCCTTACTTAGTCTCAGTTCTTCCATCAGTCTTCTCCCAACACCCCTCTGCCAGCCCTCTCTTCTCTCTGCTTCCTTGCAGAATACATTACTCGAGCTATTCCTTTTCTCACCAGAGGCCCTACTTCAGAGTGTAGATGTTGCATGCAGGAAATAACTGTGTTATGTCAGTACACAGCAGTCTTGTGACTGGGTAGCTGTTCTGGTAAATGTTTGAGGGTAATTCGGTGAAGGCCTCAGAAGATTCTAAACATACGTGATTGCTAGAGCTGTTAATGGCTTTGAGTAGGGTATCCATTCCATCACCTGTGTGAAGAGCTTTTAAGTACCCCAAAGGGCAATAGAATGCAGTGCTGTTGGTGTAAGCTGGCACTCCTCACACTGACCCCATCTGCAGTGTACAATATTTTCTGACAAGTACAATTGCAAATTTGGCATATATAATTGTAGAAACACTGGATACAGGAGAGCAGTTGTCTAGATATGATGGGATCATTTTCCTCCCACCTTTTCTTAGATAACACTACTATTCAATATCTGCCTCAGCTGGAAAGGAATTGGGGTTAGTTTGGCTCCAGATTTAATTGTTGTGACTTACTCTTGAATCTGTATTCCTCAGTTGTCCCTGTGCTTCCTGTCCTTCTCCAGAGCCAAAGCCAGGAGTTCCAAAACAGAAAACCACAGGAAAAGCTGCTCTGGTACTGTTTGTCTTGAGCGGAAACAAATAGCAATAGAGATTTCCTGCAAAATAATATTCATGTGACAAATGTAGCCTGGATTCTAGACCAAATAGTCTGGCTAAATCTCCCTATTTTTAGTTCAGATTATATTAGTTATGTGGTTTTTTTTGGTTGGTTGGTTGGGTTTTTTTAACCATGCGTAAGTGTCTTTCAGTTAACCAACTGCAGGGTTCTTTTGGTCCCATTCAGCTTTGACAAATACAATTACCCTTTATTAGAATATTTGATTTATTTCTTGAAAAGCGATGAATGGACTTGTTATAAAGTTAAGAATTCAAAAATTAAAAGGATTTGAAGAAAGCTTATTTATGAAGAGCTGGGGTGACTGTTTAAGTTCTAGCTAATACCTATAAGTATGTTAAGCAGTTCATAGTCCACACCAAAAGTTCCTGTCCAAAGCATTTAGGCTGGAATTCATCCTGCTGAAGTTCAAACACTGCAATGATTTGCTCTCCATGATTATCTGCTGCTTTCCCATTGATGCTACATGGAAACTGGAGTGAAAAGATTTATCAACGTACCTTCCATATGTGGATTATGCCGAACTTGCCACTGTAGCTTTAAGCCTCAGTTAAATATCTAAACTCTGGGGAGATGAATCCAAGCTTTCTCTGAGATGGATGTTCAAAGTGAAGATAAAATGGTAAGAAATAAGAAATACATATCTGGATAAGAATTACAACAGTGGGTACAGGTGGCACTGAGGGTTGTGTGTAAATTGTAGCTATAAGGTAATACAGAATCATCCACTGAGGCACGCAGATTGTTTGGGCTTGTAACTACCTGCAGTTCCTGGGAAAGACAACTTGAACAAAACAGTGAAGGTTTCTCAATATGCCCATGACTGCAATGATCTGACATCAGCATTAAGCATTGGCTGTTCTGTCTTTGAAGAGGTTTCTATTGTAGTTTAAATGGAGAGAGGGAAGGGGTCCACAGCAGCTGTACATGAAAAGAAGGAAGTTCAGAGGCTACTGAAGAAATGCAGTTTTGTGGTTGCAGTTAATACAATGGAAAGGTGTCAGTACACTTATACACTTGTACTAAGACCTTTCATACAATGGAAAGGTCTTAGTACAAGTGTACTAAGAAATGAGTTAAAAGGTCAGGAAAAGGCCCCCAGTGTGATAGACAGGTGAGAAAACTGGCTGGGCCAGTTGTGCTGAAAATAAGCACAACTTCAGACACTAATGGACTGTGTAACTGCTATTTAGCAGTTATGATCAGATGTAAATCTAGGTGATCATAGAATATTTCTTTTTACTGGACACTTCTGTAAGTCCCCATTAAATGTATATATTTGGTTCTCCAAAAGAGAAGTATTACATAGAAGTATATCCTATTACATAATAATATAAAGAAAGAAATACAAATAAATTGAAGTAAGTTACACTGTAAGCAGCTGAAATAATTGTGTTTTATTAATTGTGTCATTATCTTTGGTTATATCTCCTACCCATTAATCATTTAATCTCTACAACAGTACACAAAATTCTGCTTTTCCTCTTCAGCATTCCTGCCAAGCCCTGTAGAAGTTCTCCAGCCATCAGGATCCACATGGATGCTGACAGGCCAACCATTATGTGCATATGGATTGCTCAGCTCCTTACCACAGTTAAGTAGCTCCTCCTTTTCTATTCATAAGGGGTCTAGTTTGACTCTTTCTCCTCTACATGGCTACCAACTTGCCTGGATATCTTCACAGGTCAAATCGCAGATGTCCAACTAGAAATCAATGCTGCCATTCACTGAATTGTGTAATTGTTGCTTTTTCATAGTGAAGAGTTCTTGATAAAATACAGTGCAATAACAGCAAAAAACCCCCAAACCCAATGTATTTCATGTTGTATGCTCAACGGGTGTTAGCTGGGACCGTTAACTGAAGTTAAATAAGGTCTTTCCTACTGAATCAGAAACTGCAGCTAAACTCCTCTGCTTATTCACAGCTTGTATATTTTTTCCATTTTGAGAGGGGAACACACATGGTGACTGTGCAAGAAGAAAGGAGCACCATCTAGTGTTTAAAGAATAATGCTGGAGAATGCAATATTGCTATCAGTTAAAACAGACCATGTGATTCTTTGGCTGACTTGTTTGTATACAAGAAAAGAGTATATTCTGGGAATATAATCTGTGATGTCCTTCATGAACATTGTGGTGACTGCGAGGCAGGGGAATGTAGAATGACAAACTGCATCAGAAACAGTCTTTTGGAATAATATTTTGCCTCTTTGTTGACTAAAGAAAAACTTAAGAAAGTTTTTTTCATTCCCCACTTCCAAATAATTTAAATAACAGCAGGCCAAATCCATTCAGCCTTCAAAATAATATGTGATACAATATGCAGGTACTGTACATAATCAGGCTATATAGCAGGGTGACAGTATTTACCTTGGCAGTGACAGCATGGATAACATTTTGCAGGAACCTGCAACATGTTCGTTAAAATGGAGTAAAAGTAACAGTTTAGCCTATATCTCAGCATGCAGGTTTGGACTGACACTGTGTGGGAAAGGAATGGAGAGGGACTGTTTGTTGTCTGTAGTTCCATCGTTCTGAAAAGAAAAAACCAATGGATGTTCTGTGTGAGCTCTGAAAAGCTCTGGGTTCATCTCTAATGGAATCTCTATTTGTCAGAAGATACCAGACAAGAGACAAAGTCATTTTTGCTTTCTGTTTTGTGAAAAGAAGCAGTGTATGCTCTCAGCCGCTCTAATTTTGGAGCTATGATCTCACTTTAATCAAAAGCACAGTACAGATGTGCTTCTTGTAATTTATTGATATTTCCTGCACTTCTGTGAACATGACAGCATGAGCCTGGCACAGACACCAGACACCAGCTGTATTCTCTCTGCCTCCATATTGATGATAGACTCTCTTTTTCTTGCATATTTACCTTTTTTCCGCATAAATGTCAACTCCTTCAGGAGCCATGAATGCTCATATTCATTGTAAGATAAAGTCATTACAGTTATAATGAGTCAGACCAGTCTCTCATTTTTGAGAGTAAATACATTTTTATTTTTCATGTGGAGTTATGAACCTCGTCAGCCAGAAGTGCTATTACCAAAACACTAGTTAATTTTTAGGAGAGAAAAACACACCAGAATAAAAGGGAATTTTAAGTATTTTCATGTTTGACAAGCTTTGTGGTCCTTTTGGGAGTATAACCGCTGTTTCACTGTGTGTAACACTGGCTTGCCTGTTGCACTATGCTTAGGAGTTATGTGCACACCAGAAGCGTCACTGGCCCTGGCCTCTGGGCAAGAGGGAAATCTTGTCTTGTGACATGCTATTTTTATTTGTTTTCTAGACATTTGTTAGCAAAAATGTCATCTATGTAATCTGTGCATCCTGGATGTGAAAACATGAAAGGAAGAAGCAGGTAAAAGTAGTGTTTTCATTTATATTCACCACAACAACTTAGAAATAAATTGCTGTTATTTGCCAGTCCACATCTGGATCTGTTTGTGAAAAAAGGGCATACATGAAAAAAAGGAACTTATTTCCTAGGAAGGGGAACTTTCTGTTTGTATGAATCAGCTGTGAAATTAGGCGATTCCCCTGCTACAAGTGTAGTAAGGAAGCTAAACAGAAAATTAAAAAAGAGAAGTACTGACAGCCAAAGTTTTGAGGATTTAGGATCCTGTGATTCTTTGATTTGCTGCAGGACAAAATCATTGAGCCAGCAGGAGTCATGGGTGCTCAGCACACAGAGAACAAGGCCATGCTTCACTACACTGATGAGATAATGTAACAGATCAGGGATAAGTGCTGGGACGCTTCAACTCGTCTAAATGACTGAGATAAGAAAGCTGCAGCTTCTAAAGAGAATCAGTGTTTCCCTGCCTATCTCATGTTCCGGCAAATGACACTTGCCAACAAAGAGCATGATGAATGCTTTGTATTTGGGGAAGAAGATACTGACCAGTATATGTGGAAGAAACATTACTGACCTGTTGTTAAAGGAGGATCAATCCTTCTTCCTTTTCACATTTACTAAAAGAATCCTCAAAGAAAAAAGAAAAAAATCTAGTCTTAATTTGCAATGTTTAATCTTTCAGTGGATCCCACTTATGTCATATGAGTTGGCTGGGGAGGTAACTTCAGTGCCTCATTTTCTATAACAAATCACTCATGTTTTTCTGCTAGCAGAACTCTGGCTATCTCCTCACTCAGCACATTTCTTATCAGCAGGTGACACCCGGAGGGGAGGACTTGAGGAAAGTTGCAGTCCCTTCTGTTAACATCCAAGCAGAACCCCGTGGACAACCACACTGAATATTCAGGTGCTTCATATCCTTTATATTCTTTACAATAGGCTGAAAATATTTTCTGGCCTATGAGACAGCTATTTTTTAATGAGAAATTAATCAAGGCATTTAGAAATGAGGACAGAGTAAGGAAGCTCTGGGGAATTTAGGATTTCTGGGTACCTGAAACTTCCAAACTGTCAAAACTCAGTCAGATGAACCTATTTCATAAACAGACTTATGCTAACAAAAACGCCATAGCAAACATCAACTCCAAAACTATGTTGACAGCAAACCTTTTGTATTGTATTTAAGAGTGAGAATGAAAAGCTGTACGTCATTAAACATGGAACAGTCTCCTCCCGTTTTTGAATGAATATGCCACATCAGACTGTTTTCCGTGTTAGTACCAGAGCATTAGGCATGTTTGAAGGAAACAGGCATATACTATGTTCCAAACACAAGGAGAAATGATGTGTTCCTCCCTGTGGCAGCTTGATGTCTACACAGTAAAGTTTCCTATTGCAGAAGTTCCTTATTAACACCAGAAGTTCACTAGAGCTCAAAACATGCTAGACGTTTCAGTGAAAGAAAAACAGAGTTTGGTCTCCAGTCATTCACAAGTCTAATCCCTGTAAAATCCCAGCTTTTTACCCACTGATGTGCCCGCATTTTCCATGCATTTTTCCCACTCCTTTGGCTGCTGCTGCGATGCCAGGCACGGACAAGGTTCGGAAGACTACATGAGACTACAAGAGAAGGGTTTCAATCTGGTCGTAGGCCAATGTATGATTTGGAGAACTGTATTCGATGCTGTCACAGGGGTGCCGGAGCCCGGCAGCACGAGTGCACGGGACGGTGCGTGGGGAGCGAGGCAGCGCCTTCCCACGTCAGCAGCGGCCGATTTCCTGGGCAAGGGCCGCGCCGAGGCCGCAGCCGGCTCGGTGCTCGGTNCTGCAGAAGCTGTCGGGCAAGGGGCCCCTGCGCGGCTTCCGCAGCCGCTGGTTCGTGTTCGACCCCCGCCGCTGCTACCTCTACTACTTCAAGGGGCCGCAGGAGCCGCTGCCCCTGGGGCACCTGGACATCGCCTCCGCCTGCTTCAGCTACCACCAGCCCGAGGCCGGCGCGGCCGCCGCGGGGGACGAGCCCGCCGCCTTCGAGGTGCACAGCCCCGGCGGCGCGGTCGCCGTGCTCAAGGTAGGCCCGGGGCGGGCGGGATCTGTCCCCGCTCCTGTCCGGGACCTGTCCCCATGCCCATCCCCAGCGCCGCTTCTGTCGGGGCCCCGTTCCCATCCCCGCTGCTGTCCGTGCCTCCGCGCCGGGCGCTGCCCGCCGTACCGCCCCGGCCGGCGGGGCTGCTCCGCCGCGGCGGAGCGCTTGTGCAAGAAGGAAGGTGCTGTTTCGCAAACGCGGAGATCGGCACTGCCGGGCTGTCCCCAGCCTTAGCTGCGCCTTTCTCCTTCACGATTTCGTGTTTGCAGTGCTCCTCTGAGGGGGAGGAAATGCTTCTGCTGAGCAGGGGCTGAGTGGGTTCTGTGGAATCGTCGGGGCAGAAGAAAGATTTCCGAAGAAATCCGGTGGGTTGTGGTTTTGGAAGTTGAGAGGGAGTGGTCGGGTTGAAGTTTTGGGTGTTTATTTTGAAAAGATGATGCGTGGCAGGAGTCTGCGTCTAGGCTGCTTTGGGAGGAAGGAAGAGGAGGGAGAATTGTTTCCTGATAGTAGCAGAGGCTGCTTATCGCATTGTCTGTTCAAGGACTCCGATTTTCGTAGGACGAGAGGTAAATGTTTGGATTGTTTTGCATATCTTTCTTCTGTTGTCATGCCTAGGGGAAAAAAAAAACCAAACAAGGAAACCATTTTCAATCAGTAAAGAAGAAATAATTTCTTCTGTGTATCCATTATTTTTGATTTTTGTTAAGGCATGTGTCCCTCAACGAGCGTTTCTTCTTCATAGAATGTAACTTTTCATGTGGACTGTGTACTTTCTGAGCAACGTGCTAGTATGAGAACATAATCCATTAACTGTCAAACAGTAGAACTTACTATTGAATGCTGGAAAATACCTCTTAGACTTATCACTGCTCAAATCTCCACTGTTAATACCTGCTGGGATTGTGGCGCATAACTGTATCAGGCTCTTCAGCATTCTGTTTTGATAAGCATGAATGTCAAAATACAGATTGATTAGCATCTAGTGATTTGTGATTTTTATGTGGAAATCTTCAGAAAATTTTTGTTTTGAGGATGCTTTTTGCATAGGAGGTCTTTTATTGAGAAACCCGGGTTTGTGATTAGGATTGTGGTGTGAAATGCCGTCTGCCACTTGTGTAATAAATACCTGGTCTGACAGACAATACTTTGGCAGCAGCCTTGGGTGTCTTCTGCAGTCATGAAGACACAAATCATACTGAGCACTGATGCACAAATGCAAGACATGGGGGGGTTGCTTTTTCATATTTTTATTGGTACCTTTTCGTCTGTGATGTTACTACTCCATCCCTATTTTATGTATTAATTTTTCTTCTGGTGCTCTTTAGGGAAGAACCTGCATAGATTGGAGCTTTCTTCATGTTTCCCTTACAGAGATTGAGAAATGGTTAAGTTAAGAAAGTCAAATTAATTTCTGCCGTTAGCAGAAAGAAATAATTTTGTGTTGTGTACTTCACGTGTTGTGATGCCCTAAAGCAGCCAAGTTATTGTCCATAAAAATGTTATTGCATTATGGGTGTTTATGTAGTAAGTAAGGAGTTAATGAAAATCTTGAGGAATAGTGGAGGACCAGCTGACCTTTTGTGGCCGTGTCATTGACCAAGGAATAAGGCTTTTGCAGCTGAAATTAATTTTCTTTTGTCCAACACGATAGTTCTTTAAGGCCTTTAAAAACATCGTTCAGCTAGCTTAGGTATATGTAGAAGTACAAATTAATTCAAGATGGTAAATGAAAAAAACCAAACAACCCAACCCCTCTCCCTCCCCCCATAATCCAGCCCCTGTTGAAAACAAATGTGATATAATCTATCAAGAGAACATTACACACAGAGCACGAGGAATAAAATCAAGTCAAATATATTCTTCAGCCTGTAACTCACATGCTTTGTTTTCCTCAATTTGCTGCTTGTTCAAAATTTCCACATCTTGTGATTTGGCCTTTCCTATTCAGTGTTATAGACTGAGAAAAGCAATAAAAAATAAGCCACTGGAATTCCAGATGGAAACAATGGTGGTATTGAGGAATGCATTATTTCTTATGATGCCTCAGTTTTTTGTTAATGTAAGGATTCCATCATCTGCATTGCTCAGCCTTTTGTCAGGTAATGGGAGCTCAGAACTCTATGATGTACTCAAGCTTTGTTCCTCAGGTAATAATTTGGGAAAAAATATACAGCAACCTTGACAGCAAATAAAGCAAATTATTCATATTTGAGATGTAGATAACCAATCTGCCACTTGCATGATTGTGGGTTTTCTGTACATTTCCAACAGGTAGAATACAGAAGAAGCTAAGTGTGTGTGAAAACCTTTTCAATTTAAATATATAGCAGATACCATCCCTTTAGGCAAAGGAGCACAGAAAATTGTGTACTTTGTGGATTATGGATAAATTATATTTGAGAATATTTTCATGGAAAGGCATGCAAATACTGATCCTGCAAATACTTCCTGTAACACAAAATGCTGGTAATACAATTGAATGAACGTTATCTGTGTTTGCACAGCAAGGCCTTGCATTAAAAGGGGGAAATAATTAACATTATGAATATATATATAAATGAACAAAGGCATCATCTCTCAGTTACTTGCAAGCAGTATCTTGTAGTAACACATCTTGCTTGCTTCAGAAACAAAGCAACTGGCCAGTAATGCTGGACTGTGTGTCTGGTCACTTACGTGTGGGTAACTTCTCTGTGAACAGTGGTGAATTGGGAGGGGAACAGAAATTGCACAGACTTGTGAAAGAAAAAAAAATTCTGGGCTATTGGCCAAGTGTAAACATTCCAGACACTGCAGATTTTGGAGCCCAGATGCTTGAAAGTATTGGACACCAAACTTGCTGAACTGAGAGTGCTCAGGAGTGGTTACTGTAATTTGTCAGTGATCTTGAAGGATGCGGCAGTGATCAGTGATGGGGGTTGAGCTTGAGCAGTTTTGCTGCAGGTCTGACACCCCTGGGGCCTAACAGAGCACAGGAGGGAGCTCAGCAGTGAGGGTGGTTTGTTGTGTGAGCTGATGCTTTTGCTTTAAACTTTGCTAGTTAGTGGTTGCAGTGCTTTAATTTAAAGTTGGGCTGCCCTCCAGACAGAGCCATCTGGCTCCAGATTTGCTGTTTGAGCATAGAGGGAATAGTAAATCTTAAGAAATGCAAACTGTCTGGTGATGTTCCCTTTTACAAAGTAGCTTGCGGGAGAGTTTGTCAGTGTTCAGATATGTAACAAGAATTTTCATGAGATTTCTCAAAATGTGAGGTCTGCTTGTTGCATTTCTTTGGACTCTTCCTTAAAGTGTTTAAAGTTGGTGTACATGTTCCACCAGTGGGTCCAGGTAGAGGATAACAGTGCATGGATGTTTTCCTCAAATAATTCTGTTTGTGTTTGTTATGTGAGCATCAGAAGGTGACAGTTCTACATCACTCTTAGTGGGAGAATATAGGGGAATATTTTTAATTAAATTATAGTAATTTTCCATTATTTAAATTGAAGACTACATGGTGCTGTACAACTCTTCACTTAAGAGTGTCTTTTACTCCTGCTGCTGCCTGTAAGTTTGCAGCAGTACACTTACAGTAGTTCCTTTTTTCGCACCAGTTTGGGTGACATTCATGGTAGTTTTTCTTCTCACCGAAATGCATCCATTAAAACGTGGCTGTGTGGCTCTGCAGTAAAAAAGCACCTTAGCAATACTTTAGTACCAATAAGGATTTTTTGTGAGATTGATTAGTGCTCTGCCTAATTAAATGTTCTGACTCTCATGCTGAACAGTAGCCAAATACTCGGAAAAGTCATGAGAAATGGGGCAAGCATGGAAGTGTTCCTTTCTTTGACACATAAAGTGAATTGAAATATATGTCTCCACATTTGTGTTCTTTATGATTAGGGGAAGAGGAAGACTTAAACATTCTATGTGTAGTTCTTGGTTCTGGTTTGTTTTATTTTTTAAAAACATTCGAATAACAGCTTCAAAGATTAATTTTGTTTAAACTAAACTAATTTTAACGGAGATTTTCAGAATACTGTTTTAATTGTAAATAACTGAGATGCCTATAATAAACTCAGCAAAACCTGTTCAAAGGGAGTGGAAAACTCCACAAGAGGGGGACCAGGTTGGGAGGAAAGGAAAGCAAGGTAACAGGCAGGAACCAGCAGGAGGGTATTTAGTAATTCTTGGGAAAATTAAAGTAGGGGAGTGAGGAGCTTGTACTGCTTTGCCTTGCCATTTTCTGCTGAGGGATGGGAGCTGCTGCCTGGCCCTGTGTAGAACAGCATCACCTGTGAACTGAAGGTGCATCTGTGCAGCTCAGTAGAGAGCAAGGGCAGTTGGGAATTGAAAAGCAACAACACGGAGCAACTCCAATAAAATCCATTCACGGTTCTCTGAAGGTGTTTGTGGAGAGAATAATGGGACTAATTGTGAGAGAGGTTCATTAAGTTCAAGAAGTCATGGGCAGAAGTTAATTGTAGATATAACTGAGATTGACTGCAGGTGGATTGCCTCATTAGCTGTGTTGTGGTAGAAAGGAGAACCACTTAAGTACTGCATCCTGTCTTAGTGGAAGCTCTTTGAATTCTTGGTGGTTTTCTGCTGGAGCACAGTAAAACATTGCTTTACATCGGCTGTGTGTGTGCAAGTGTATCCTAACAAGTGTAAGCTCTCAAATTTACCTGAAGTGAAGACTTGCCACTGGCTACAGCTCCAAAGGAAATACTTCTGTGCTAGGAATAGGAGGGGAGATGTTTACTTCTGGCAAGAAGTGACTGTAGTCTGTAGACTTAAAATCCTGCTGCTGTGGTGGTCATTCCCAAGCTGCCTGAGCTGGCTGTGGGGATTGGCATTTTCCAGTGTCCAGTTCTTTGACACTTCTAAACTATTCTTTTCCCTAGGGCTTTTTTGTTTATGAGGGATATGGTTTTCTCTGATTTCCTGTGAGCGAGAAAGAGAGACTATATGAAGCTGATTTCCATTTCAGATTAGAAGCATCTTGGTTTCATCTTTCTTACCAACCGAATCTGCGGTGTCCTCATGTATCACCGGTTTGTTTCGCTGCTTGATTTATGAATGTTCATTTGATTTAAGTATCTTCTATCCTACCATGTGCATGATGTACTGAGAGGAGCTGCAGTAGCAGCTCCAGGAATAACTGAGGTTTTCTGCTTAATTTCCTTGCATGGTGCTTTGGAGCTATTTGCTGTAGGATGTCATGGATTTTAAAGCTCATAGAGGTACAAAAAGCAAAATAATAAAATAAAAATCTGTCTCTCATATTGTAAACTGAGATTGCAAATTGCTGAGCCAGAGAGAGCACCCTGGGGAAGCATCAGTTCTTGTTTGCTGTGCTGTTTGTGCTTTGTCTTGTCATTAGCTGCTGTCAGGGCCAAACTATAATGGCCAATGAATCTTCAATTTGACTAGACCAAAAGTATTATCATGTGAAAAATGAAGACAGTTCTGTGCCATTGCTGTGCTTTATGCAGCACTTACTGTATTTCTTTTGTAAGGAAATGTGTGTTGCTTTTCATTCTTTTGCAGCTGTGCCTTTCACAGATACCCTCTTAACCTGCATAAGATAAACAGAACAGGAAACAATTTTAAATTATATTCAAAGGGTAAACATAGTAATTTTCTCATAGATAATGCCACCAAGCACTTGGGAGAAGGTAGGGGAAAGGTTGGCTAAAAGATAAACACTCTATGTGCTTAGAAACCAAAGGAGCTAGAGGAGTATCCTCTCATCAGTCTTCCTGAACAGTCCATGTTTCCAGGTCAGGTGCTTGTCCTGGACTGGCAGCTGAGGATGTGTGTTGGAATAACAGTAACTTTTCCATGGGAGCACCTGCAGTGTCAGATAGCTTTACTTGTCTCTTCTTGGTGTTTGTATATTGTCATTTGGTATACTGTGATTCAAGATGTGTTTGGATTCTTCCTCACTTACTGCTCTCTCACATTAATGATTGTAGGCTTGTAGATTAAACGTTAGTGTTAGGTTTTTTGGTTTTTGTTTTAAATACTATTTTTCTATAGAAGCTAGTTAGATGTGGGATTGTCAGGAGTTACAGCGTGTTGATTTAGTCATTAAAGTAAGAGGGATTGCAATGCATTATTCATTTATTGGTTTCTGCTGGTAAGAAAGCAAGTTAAAAGAAAATGGGAGTCTTCCTGAATGTATATGGGTTTTTTTTCCATGATATAGATTTGTAGTTATATGTTCAAACAGTGCTTTGTGTGTAAAATATAGGATGCTGCTGCTGCATTTTCTAATGTTGGGATGTAAAACTGAAGGAAAAGAATGCATGAGACTACTTCCAATGGAAAATCAGGGATGAGAATCAGGGATGTGCATGTGAGCACAAGATGCACCTGGTGCATTGGTGGTTATTTCTTTTAAATCATACTGATTTTGAGTGATGATACCTTGGTGGTCTGCTAATTATCCAGGCTGGGTTTATTATTGCACTTAGAATTACTGTGTTCAAGTATCAAGGACATGCAGAGATCTCATCAGCATTGTGGTTCTGTGTCCTGTAGGCTGCAACTCGTCAGGACATGACCTATTGGCTGCAGGAGCTGCAGCAGAAGAGGTGGGAATATTGCAACAACCTCGACGCAGCCAAAAGGGACAGCCGGACTTCCCCTACACCAAGTGACTTTTCCAAAGGTCTTGTTGCCAAAGACAACCCTGGTATGTTGGGAATTTGAGTGGAAACAGAAGGTGTGGCTCTCTTCAGTGTTAGTTCATTAACACAAGACCTTGCACTGGGGTAGAGAACAGTCTTTGAGAGCTTTTTTCACATCTGTTTATCAAGTTAATCTATCTAAACTTTGCATATGCTACAATTATTTAACATAAATATAATTTTATATGCGTTTTAATATCTTTTACAAAATGTGTTGATTTCTTGAAAAACTGATTTTTAGAAATAAATTAAAAGGGAGTAGTCTTATGAGTAGGTTTCATGAAGTACAGCTTAGATTACATAAGTTGTCTTTTAGTGGTTGCAATGTCTTAGAAGGTTAGTGTGGAAAGTATCCTGAGATGTAAACTCCAGTTTTTAATGGGAACAGGTGTATTTTGCATTCTGAATGACCATACTTTGTTCCTGAAAAGGTAAATCTGACTGTGATAATGCCATGCCTTTCAAAACTGGAAGACAGTTTGCACGGTTATTACATAAGTGAGATTTGGTCTCTGTAATACCTTTATAAAAGGAAAACATAATTTTAGACTACCGTTAGAGTTACAAGAATGTCTGTATATTATACAGATTTACTCTGCATTGTTTACTACATTGCTTAGGCACTTGTGAATTGTTTTATTCCTGAGTCCTTACACAAATGGATTTCGTACTGATTTCTGTTATCCATAAATGAGATTGAGTAAAATCCAGTTCTTTGCCAAGTTAGGCATTAGTAAGTCTCTCTTGGATTTCAGCAGTGTTGAGGTCACACATGTTTCACCAACAGTTGTCACATTTGGTTGGTGTCGCTTTGCTCCCGCTGTAGACCCAGCCGTGCTGAGCTGTTGTCACACCTTCTCCCTCCCCCGGTTCAGGTCCTGCTGCAGGGTTGTGCTCTAACCCAGTCTGCTGCTCACCTGTGAGAGAATGTGCTGCTTGTGGCTGCTTGCACAACACAGCTGGCCTCACATGTGTTTGCTGGGGGCTCAGCTGAGCCTTTCAGCCACTGCAGGCAGTCCCTGCTGAGAGCAGAGCCCAGCTCCTCCCTTGAGCTCATGCAGGGCTGGCCCTGCTGAGTGCTGATGCAAGGTCTGCAGCCAGCAGTAATCAGCCTTTCCTCCAGGTTAGTTTTTGGCCAGTGCAGTTTCCAGGAGTGGTTTGCTGTAGGGACATGTGTGTGCCTGGGTTAGCCCAAGAGAATTGTTGGGAGTGCCAGGTGGGATGGTTTGAGACCACCTTTCTGGCAGTAGCCAGTCTGGGTAGCAGCTTGTCAAACCATATGCTCAGAGCACATGTATTGGTGGGCAAAAATCTGAGTGTTGGAAAAGGGAACAGGCTTTGGCTCTTTCTGCCTTCACCCTCTTATTCTCTGCTGCACAGGCTCCCTTTTCTCCTTGTGTTTAACTGAGTCTGTGCTGAGTCGGTTGAGTTCAAATATTAGCCAGAAAGGAGAACTTTTTTTTCATTTCTGCTGGATTAATGAGTGGAATATGTTTCTTGTGCAATCAGGTGACTTGCACAGCTGGTGCACAGGAGGGAACAAGGCACAGTGGCTACATACAGGAAGGCAGAGTAAAGCAATAGGCAGGCCTGCACTCTTGGCAGAGGAGTGTTGGATCACATCAACTCTAATATGTAACTTGTCCACAAAATCTGTTCGTTCTTGTTTGTGCTGCTTCCCTCAGAGCTTGGGTACACTGTGAAACGAGCCTGCTGTCACTGCAGCCTGTGCAGGTGCTGTTCCCTCACGCCTGTTTTGCATCACATCCAGTCATTTAATCACTGATCTGGTGTTCTCCTTTCCTGTAACTCATTGGGGGCTTTATGGATGAGCACGCTGAACTTCTTTGTGTGATTTCTTTTTTAAATTTAAATTATTGTTGTTATGATATCCAGGACAAGGAATGTCAACATAAAACGCATAGGCTGAGTAGGCCCATCTCTTTCAGGGGCATCCTGCAGCTAAATTGCATTGTGTAGAATTTGGAGCTGCATTTAGACTATCTCATTTTCTAGGACAAATCACACTGATGACTCTTTGCATCAACTGAAGTATTTAAGTAGGGATTTATTTTGGGGAAAATGCAAACAGCCAGAGTGATTGATGGTTGTTGCTTCTTTTTAATCAAGTACTCCAAGAGTTTCCTCTGGAGTTAGGGGATTCTGTAAGGCTCTGATTTCATATTGGTGACTAAGATATGTGTCTTGTGGCTTTTTTTCTCTTTTTTTTGAACAAGTGAATGTGCATGCAGTGCTCTATACTGGAGCATAGAAATTGGTTTCCTAGTGCTTGAGTACAGATGCTATCACTAATGTTTTAAATGGGAAGTAGTCTCTCTTCAGTCCAAACCCAGAATTGCACACTGTAGCCTTGCATGTTCTGTCCTCCCCCCATTCTTTCCCCTCCCCGTTCAGAAATCTGGACTAACTGGAACAAACATGAAGCTAAGGTACTCCTTTGTGGATGAGCCTTGAAAGGTTTTAAGAGCATTCAACAGAGTGAAAAATACTGGGGGGTTGGTTTTGGCTTTTTGTTGGTGGTTTGGGGTTTTTTTTGGGTTTGTTTTTTTTTTTTTTAATTACTATTTTGTAGTTAAAACCTACTTATTATCATTCCTCTTCATTAGACAGTAAATATGATCCCAAGTTTAGTTTTATCTAAGCTATTTTAGCTGAACTGTGTTCAGTTCAAACAGCCACAGCCCAAAAGAACTTGGAATTCCCTTTGGCTGATAAGGCCCTGAGGCATCTGTTCATAAAAATCAAGGCAGTGTAGTTTGTACCTCTGTTTGAAACATGACCTGATAAATTTCTCTGTCAGATACCATTTTCCAAGGGTTTGAGAGATTTGTAGTGTCAGTGATCTTTCATACTTCATACACTTTATCACAGAATGTTCTTTCTACTTCTAATGTTTCATACTGGATAAAAGTAATTTCTGCTGAGTAATTGGAGGGTACAGCTTGCTTAAAGGTGGTCTTGCTGCTGGTGCCAAGCAATTGCCAGAGCAAAGGCTGAAAGACTCACCAGTGATAAAAGAGGGTGTCATAATTTCCTAGGGTTTTATTTAAGTCAGAGTAAATCCAATATGTTACTTTCTAATATAAATGCTGAATCAAGTCTGATAGTGTTGTCAAAAAACCTTTAATCCACTTCAGTGTTTTATGAATTATATTGAGAAGAATCTGAAAATTGCATTTGGGCTTCTTTAACTTGCCTTTTCAGAGGGTTTGTTGAAGGCCAGAAACCACTTTATGCTCCTCTATAATGGTTTTGCTCTTCATAGTCTATTCTGGATTTTTGACTTCCTCTGCCTGCTGGAGGGAGAAAGCAGAAATCCAGGCTAATGGAGACACTGAGGTAGCACAGCCACGGCAGGTTCTGTGTTTGACAGTGTGATGTGTTGGAGACCTGGCTGGCTCGGTGGGATCAGCTTGGACATGGTCAGCTGTGGCTCAGGCCTGGTGCAGGTTCCTGGCTGGTTCCTGGCTGGTTCCTGCAGAGCCATTCAGAGCCTGTGGGCATTTGCTGGGCTGTGCAGGGCTGTGCTGCAGCTCAAGTGCACAGGAGAGCTGGGGGGGATGGATTGAAGAGTAACTGCGTTCAGCTTCACAGAGCTGTTCAGTCCTCCCTGCTGCACTGCTGTCTGATGTGTCTGCAGAGCCTGTGCCAGCCTTCTTGGCTCTGGCAACACCCAGCCTGGGTTGGCACACAACTGCCTCCGGGCTGTAAAGCTCATTGACTCGCAGCAGCACTGTCACTTTTAGGATGAATAACTTACAGGATGAAGCACACCCTGAAAGCTGTGTCAGTGCTTTTGAAACACTGCTCTGGACTTCGTTCTGATGAGCTTGTTTTACAGGGAGTTTTGTAGGTGTATAATGAATCCACCTTAATTATTATGGCTTTATAGCTGCTTGAGCTAGGTGAATCAACATTGGCTAATTTGTGAATCACTCATGAAATAATGCTTCTTGAGCATCACGTAAGTCCTCTCTGATACCAAAAGTAGGTGGCTGCATTGAGATCTCACTGAGAAGTTTGCTATTTTTAAAGTTCATTTGAACAGAATGTTTTATAAAGTTACGTTGCAATTTAAAATAAAACCTGAACTACATCACTAGCAGACTTAGCATTGTATGACTTTACATAGCCACTATTATTTTACTTATTGAAGGTTTTACTTATTTTTCTTTTTCTCTATTGCTTTTTCTTTTTCTCTTCTAATATAGATTTGAGTACCCTAAATCAAAATGCTTCAGCAGAGAGAGCTAGAAATATTCTAGCTGTGGAGACTTCTCCTACAGACCTGGTAGGGGAACAAGCAGCTTCCCAGCCTGCACCAGTCCAAGCAAGTGCCATCAATTTCTCACTTAAACAATGGAGTACTGAAATCAAGTAAGTTGGGAAGCTGGGAGAAAGAGTTAGCATGAGATTGGAAGTTGCTGGCTGAGACGTTTTCCTACTTTGGTGTATGGTCCTTGGAGCTTTTTAGAAGGGTGGGAGGTGATGGGGTGGATCAGTACATTGGACTGTATCTCTTCAAGTAAACTCTTCTTTCTGTTTGCTGTTTGAAGAGTGTAAGGGAACATCATTGTGTAGCATCACTGATAGCTGAAAGAGAGATCTGATTCTTGTACAGCACTTGTAGTGATGGCTTTGCTCTCTAAACCCCAGCAGGGAGTTGTATTCTCAGCCACTGCTGCTTTTTCATGGAGCTGCCTATTGCTAGCATTGTAGTAGTCTTCATATTCAGTGCATAGAAACTATTTTTAGTGATGAAAATCAAGCCAATATAAATCCTACTCTTTTGTTTTCTTCTTAAAAGAAATGAAAGCATGTGGCACAGATTTGAAGTCGATGTAGTTTGAATTCCTGAGCAAAAATGTGGCAGACCCCTTCAGAACAACATCAAAACCCCCCACTTGCAATGAATTTACTCTTTAGTATTAATTGCTTTAAGGAAAGCAGTCCCATTGGTTTTCAGCTCTCCTGGTGGGTTTCTTTCTAAATGATTTTGTGCTTTGCTTTGCCCACATGGATGGATTTTCCACTTCTACTTAAAGCACATTACAGTGCTAGTGCAGAGCAGTTCACAAAGCAGAGCTGTAGCTTTGGTTAACCAGACCACTTCCTTCTTGAGCTGGGAGGAAAATGTTCGTTTTCGCCAGAAGTGCCAAGTTAAAAAGATCCTTTCTAAAGCTTTCTTGTTTAGCACAGATGTGGGAGGTTACCAACTGGTGTTGGCTTTACTCTTTTTCTGGATGTGTTCTTTTTTTTTTTTTTTTTTTTTTCCCAGTGTTGTGGTTGATTGTTTTCCTCCCTTCTCCAGTAGTTCTGTGCCATTTGGGGCAGGGGGTGATCTGACAGCCTTTGGAATATGTGTGCCCTATCCAATGTGTTAACTTGATTGTGACTATGCCCCAATGTGAGAGGATGGATCAAGGTCTTTCTAAACTACAGAGTTTCATCTCTTGCTGCAAGCACATTTTGTCTTGTTTTTATTAATGAGTCAAAGCTTTGTCCTTCCTCCTGAACACATTTATGGTGTGTCTGATAGAGAAACTACTGCTATAATAGCTGTATTTGCATCCTAGGTAGCACTTGTGATTTAATAATGGGGGAAAAAGAAAGAAGTGTCATGGTGTTAAACAGTGTATAAATTTACAGTAATTAAAGTTGAAATATGCTTTTCTGCTTTTTAAAATACATTTTCAAATACTGTTTGATATATATAGACATTTAGGCTTGAATGTTCTCATTTTCATGCTCTCAGCTATTATGCAGAACATAGACTTGGAAACATATTGAATTATAGTAACCTCTAGTTATATAACCATAAAGTAAGACTTGAACCCCAAACATTTAAAAATAGATAAACATTAGATCATGTGATTGGCTCTTGCATAGCTTGTCTGATTGTACTTAGGAAAATAAATACTGTTTTCAAATTTTTCTAATCTTTTCATCTTACTTTAATTTAATAGAAAGCAATGAAGGAGTGCTGCTTGAGTGCCCTAAACACACCTGTGCAAAAGCTTTACAAAATTCAGCATTAGCTATGATTTTTCATTGGCCTAACAGCAGTTTTTTAAAGCAGCTTTTCTGGAAGTCACTTGACTTCTTGTTCTTTGTGGTTTATTCAAGCTTTAGCAGGTAGTGTTCAGACAGGCTTTAAATGCTGAGGTCGACTGAGTGCAGAACAGGCAGTTGTGGAGCTGCCTGGTAAGAGCTCAGCCACTATTTGGAGAAGAGATGTAGAGATGCCAGGGGACACTTACTGATATTGGGTGCCCTAGGAAATGTATCCATTATCACCCAGTGTGGTCTACTTAAATACCCTGGAAGGTCTGAACAAAGAAATGAGGCTTATTGCCCCCAACAGGAATTTCAATTTTTTTCCGGAAGAAAATTAAATCTGTAGCATAAATGAGTCTTTGCCAAGTTTGTAAATTGATTGCTGAAATAGTTTTATTAATAACCATTAGGATTATTTTTAAATTGTAAATATTTATCAGTTAATCAGATGATAAAAATTGTGTACTGCATATTGATTAGCTCAGAGTTCATGTGATCAGATGTTAAATCTCTTGTGAAGCTGAAAGACTGACTTGGATCATCAAATGAAAGTGTAATATGGGTTATTTTCTGCTTGAGATTTGAAGAGAGATGTGGTTGATTGAGTGAAAGCATCTTTGTGAGCTTGCACAGACTGTGTAGGAAATGCTGAGATACTAAGTATATTTCCAGTTTTTTACCTAGAATATTAAACTAGGGTTGATTTAGAATCTTGTGTAGTAGAACAAAGGCTTTACCAGACTGAGCTATGTTAATACTCTTGGGCATAAGAGTGGACATTTCTGGTTGCATGATGGTTGTGGGGGAAGCTGGGTAAGTAATCTCATCCTGCTGGGAAATGTATTGTTCTTCCATAGAATTATCGGGCTGGAATTCAGAGGATGCCCCTGAAATGTTCTTGCAGATAATTGGCCATGTTCCACCTTAGAAAAGAAAAACTCCTATGGTCTCTGTCATCAGTGTTTCAGCTGCAGCAGGTCTCTTGGATGATCCCAAGTTTTCCATTGATCCCAAATATGGAACTATAACACACGTGTTTTGACTGCATGCTGTTCAGTTTAGTGCTTGGCAGTTATCCTAAAATTCTAAGCTACAATAACTTATCAATAAAGACGTGCAGCTTGTAAATCCTAACTTTGTTTTGTACTTGCCTGCAGCAAAAACAAGGCTAAAACAGGGTGATACAAAAGACCATGGCATTAAAGCAAAACAATTCTTCTGTTATTGGAATTTAACACTGTTGATAGCAAGAGATATTTGGTAGAGTATGCTATATTTTCTTTGAGCTTTTGTTTGGTATTGGTTTTGTCTGTGTTTTTAGTTTATTTTTAGTTTGCAGTGTTTGAACTATGAAGAGCCCCTTACAAAAAGAATGCAGAATGAAGAAATCTTTGTCACTTTTTCCTGCTGTCTTTTTCACAGAAATTCCATGTCCTCCTTAAGAAAAGGAAATAACGAAAATCGCAAGAGCGTATTTTATACCACTGAGGAGTGGGAACTGCTGGATCCAACCCCAAAAGACTTGGAGGACTCAATGGCTCTGGAAGAAAAGAGGAAACATCTGGCAGAAGGAAGTAAAGGTAAAGTGGAGGAAGGAAGGGGAGCATATGCCTTACCTTGTTTAGTATGGTGTACTGTGCTATGTCTATCTCTAGGAAATCAGTGGTAGCTTATCTTTTCTTCACAAACCACATCCAGAGTTCTGTAAATTACTTTTAAAAGATTAATTCCTTATGATGTGTTTGGGGTCCCCTGCCATTCCAGTACAAGAGAATAAAGACAAAGCCTTGTTATCCACTGTTTCTGGTTTCCTGAGCATGTTACTAGTTCTAGTTTTGTCGCTTGAGTTGCAGAGTAACAAGGTGAAGGGAAATGCTGAGGTTTGTAATTACTCACTTGAATGTCAGCCACTGAAGCAGAATTGCCTTTAGACTCTGTGTATGTACCTGTTATATTGGCTTGCCTCTGAAATGGGGAAGAAGCAGGGATGCACATGAAGCAGTAGCTCATCTGTGTGTTGTAACTGGTTCTCAGATTGACCAGTGTCTGGAATAACCTTGTCAAGACGTTTTTGCATCTCTTTAGGTGACATCCAAGTGACTTAATCTGTTAGAAAACATTCTGTACATGGAGATAAAACCTTATACTGAATGCCTCTTACAGGAGCAATAAGCTGTGATACCAGAGGTGGTTTTGCTCTAATTATTTGAAGCAAAGTTTACTTTGCTGTAGTTAGGGATACCTTTTATTTTCTGTAATGAATTGTAAAATTGTCTTTGTGTCTTACATGAAAAGTGTTAATTTATGAGGCAAGTCTTTTATCTGGGAGAGGAGAATACCTTGAGCTTTTTTTTCCCACCAGAGGAAACAACTTGGAAAATGAGGCGTGTTTGACACTATTGTATTGGGTGGTTTAAAAGCTGCTCAAAGTCTATGTTAATGGGTATATTTTTTAAGGAAATTTGAATGCTTTGAAATGCCTTTTTACTAAGTGAACCGAACTAGAAGAAATTGTTTTATGCAGGACTGACTAGTTCAGCTTTTCCATTTGATTTTGGCCGCATTCCACACAAAGCAAGGCGCCCCTTGAAAGATATGATTGGATCAAGCAAAAACCGGAACAGCAGTGACTCTTCCCCGACAGAGTGGTGTTCTGGCAATGGGAACAGACTGGTCTCTGAACTGCAGCTCAAGTATCAGAGCCAGCAGGAAGAGCTGGAGAAGCTAAAGAAAGATCTCTTGAGCCAAAAGGTAATTAGGCCTTCAGGCAAAGTGCACAAAAACAAATGGGTCTGGCAGGTGATTGTGAGTTTTACCTTTCTGGCCATCTCACTGCCTTAAGACTTGGTTGGTTGTTATAAAATGATGGTTCTAAACAAACCTTTGTGTACAAAAAGTTGTGAAACAAGAAGGACCATCTTTTACATCTGTTGAAGATTATGTTTCTGAATAAAGCTTCCATTTGCACAGTGTTCATTAAATTAGTTCATCTGTCTTCCTTATTCTCTGAAGTTAACTTGTTCAGTGTCTGCCAGGATCCTAGCTAGTAGTCACAGCTTCATTTTCCATAGGTACATGCAACGTCTGAGGAACTTCTCCTTTCAGGTTCTCTTTGTTTGTCTTTTGATTCTTTCAGTGCTGGTGCAGTGGGTGGGGAGCAGACCTGGCTTCTTTCTCTCATCAGGAGTGGTTTTGTAAAAGATAGGCCTAGCCATAATGTGTGTATATAGTACTGCACTCACCTAGTGTTTGTGCTTGTATGTCCTCATAACTCCAATTTATTCAATACTTTGGTTTTAGCTAAAAGAATTTCTACTCATTTTAAGAAGAAAAATATTTTAGATCTTATATGGAGCTGCTACTTCTGCTATTTGTGTTTTCCTTTGTGTGAGGTGATCAAAGGGAAACCAAAGAAGCAATGTCTTAGCCTCACATTTATACTCAATTTTAGGCATTATCTTTTGTAGGAGTACCTTGAGCTTCTGAACTAGCTGGTGTGAGAAATCTCACTGGTCTAGTGCAACACTGTATCCACAGCTGCTTCTGCTTTAATAAGAAGAAAAAGAAAAATGGTGTCTTAGGTAGTCATTTCTATGGCAAGATTTTCTAAACAGCCCTTCAAAGACTTCCTTTTTGGCAAAGCAGCATTTGGTTTTTTCCTCCCTTTATTTTCTCTGCATCTGTGTGAGAAGAGAGCTCTTAGTTACCTTTGTTTTTTCCGTTCTATAATGTTTTCCTGTTAACTTTTTGGGCTTAAGCCTCTTCCTGTTCACCTTACAGCAGGGCTGCTTGCAAGCAAGGTTTTTCTCACCTTCCAAGTAACTGCTGGGCCTGAGCTGTCCACTACATTTCCTTAACCTGCTGTAGTCTTTCTAGGCAGGGTCCTTAGCTCAGTGAAAGACACTGAAGCCATCTGTGTAAGCCAGTCATTGTAAAGTGTTGGCCTGCTAGAAATCATGTCATAGAGTGTTGCCTTTTCTCTTTAAAACACCAGCAGGATGTCTCAACCCATTCCAAAACTTTCTTTTGCTTAGTGTTAGATTTCTAAGCTATGAAATTCAGAAACTTAAAATTTCATTGGATTATATTTTTGCTGTTGTTTTTAATTCTCAGGAGCTTGTTCGACTTCTGCAGCAAACGGTCCGATCTTCCCAATATGATAAATATTTTGCAAGCCGCCTTTGTGAGGGGGTTCCCAAAGATACATTAGAGCTGTTGCACCAAAAAGATGACCAGATTTTGGGCCTCAACAACCAGCTGGAAAAGTTAAATCTGGAAAAAGATAGTCTCCAGCAGGAAGTCAAGAATCTGAAATGTAAAGTTGGAGAGCTCAGTGAACGGCTGGGAATGTTGATGGAAACTATTCAAGCTAAAGACGAAGTGATCATGAAACTCTCTCATCAACTCAGCGAAACTGAGGACAGCACATCCTCTCAAAGTGGAGCAATAAATTCCCCCACTGCCACCTGTACTAATAAGGAACTACAGGAACTGGACAGACTAAAAGTAAGAGCATTGTCTGTCTTGATGCATTGGGGAATCTCTTCTCCCAGTAGAAGTGCCTTTTAGTCTGCTGTACTGCTTGAGATCACTGCAGCAGTTCTCCAGGACACTCATCAGCAGAGGTTTTCTTTGCTTGGAACCTCCACTTTGAGCTGTTGTGTGACAATCTAACCAGAACTTCCTTTTTTGGGCCATCTAAAGTGCAGGGTCTTGTACTTTCAGTAAATTAATCATTGGTGTGGAGGAGATGGGATGTGAGAAATAATCAAAGGAGCAGGAAGGAGGAAGGGTAACAGCAAAGGAAAACAAAGCATGGAGGAAAACAAACAGTGTGCCTTTTTTCTTTTTTAAAATTTTAAATATCGAAAGTGAGTCAACAAGGAGTATGTGGAAAAGGGAAGCTCTGAGGAGACAAAAAAGGAGGGAGGAATATAAGAACCTGTTTTACTAACGCTGCTACAGCTCTTACTAATGCTTTATTTTTATTCTTAAACATACCTCTGTGAATGTGTCACAGGTTCTTAATGGAGTCACTGAAGTTACTCAGTTTGCTGTAAACAGGCTTTCTTGCCTTTGGATAAATGTTGTATTTCAAATTGATTAACATTCCAAGGAATTTGGAATATAAATAAGTAGTTTTAAATATTCATAAACACATATCATTTTCTTTACTATATGTGAACCTGGTATGTTTCGAAAAATAAAGTTGAAACTAGAAATCAGTGGTCTTGTCAAGCACCAGGCAGAGCTTGTAGATGCTGTGGGGTGTGAGAGTACTGTGGCTGCTGGGAGGTACCAACATCATTGCACAAGCTCAGGTTTCAGAGGCAGGATTTGTAGCCAGGATCTGAGTGGATTAGGCAGGGAAGCTCATTGCTGAGGATTTATATTTCAGTATGGAGCAGACATGAAAGTTGTACTTTTAGTGAGCACTGCTGGGGGGTAGTGAAAACCCAAGGGACATTTGTCCTCCCTTTTGAGTGTGCTGGGACCTCTGTGGTGGTTCAGCCTGCACGTGCCTGTTCACCCTGCCTGTTCTCTTCCCTGCCTGTCCCCTGCCAGCAGCCAGGTGCCTTCTGTGGGCAGTGGAGCACTGGCAGGTGAGGCACAGCACCACCCTGTGTTCGTATTTGGCATGTGTGTTTCATTTACATGAAGTCCAAAAATAAGATTTGATTTGAGCCTGATACTTTTTAACTATAAGCCCTATTAGTAGCTGCTGTTTCTATGCTCTATGGTAATCTCTGTCTGACAGGCATAATCCACTTAATTTTTTTTTTTTTTAACAGGACAATCTTCAGGGTTATAAGACGCAGAATAAATTTTTAAATAAGGAGATTTTGGAACTTTCTGCTCTACGAAGAAATGCAGAAGCAAGAGAGAGAGAATGGCAGGCAAAGGTCAGGATGTTCTCACTTAGCAATGTCTAAAGCAGTTTTCCACATTTTAACTGTATTCTCCCCAGGAAATGGAACAACTTAAATGTATTAAATGTGATAGCTTAAAAAAATAATATGCCCTCTCAGTCCTTACAGAGCAATCTTTCTGAGTGGATTCTTGAAAGAAGTAATTGCTTTTAAAATTGTGTGACCCAATGGAACATTTTGATTTAAGAGCACAGGCATATATATTCCTGAAAATATTGTTTCATCAGAACTGAGGCTGTAATGATTTTTTTAAAGTGTCAGTGACAGGATGTATAAAGGATTTGATAGGTCTGTGAGTAGAGCTTTCTCCTGAGCTCAAAGGATGACTATGGTATGGTGAATGTGATTTGGGAGTTTCTGTCTAGGTGAATTTGAGTGTAGAGATGTTGCAGGTAAATAATGAAGATTTCCAGTGCTTGGGGCTGAGGAAAATGCACACATCTTAGCTAAGGCAAGATACTTGTAGCTGTAGGTTTGGTAGGGCTTGCTTTCGGTTTTTTGGAAGTGATGCACTCAGTGACCAGGCTTGAATGCTGTGTTTTTGGCACAGAGGTGTGTGTTTACAATACCTAACTTATATGCCACTTGAGTTGTTCTTGTTCAACCATGCTCAGACTAAAGCTGCTACAACTCAACCATTTTGTTCTTTTAAGGTATTTCATACGATGTAGTGATAATTAAGGTTTGCTCAGATTTTCCATATGCAAAAATACAGGTGGTGGAAAACATCTGGTTTACTATGCTGCTTTGTGTTTCCTGGTGTTACAAAAGTGGGAAAGTTAAGCTGGCTGTTCTTGACCTAGAGGTTTCTAAGCAGCATAAAGGAGGGAATAACACTGAGCCAGAACTTAAAAGAAATGTGGTACAAAGTAGGTGTCTGAAGACTTACCTAATATGTTGTTTTCTGCAGTATACCAGCTTGGAAGCCAAACTCTGCCAGATTGAAAGTAAATACTTGATTTTGCTTCAAGAAATGAAAACTCCTGTCTGTTCTGAGGATCAGAGTCCTGCTCGTGAGGTCATCACGCAGTTGCTGGAAGATGCCTTGAAAGCAGAACCCAGTGAACAACCAGAACAATCGTTTTTCAAACCACACTTGGTCAGGTCAGAAAAATGTTTAATAATGGTTAAAACCTAAGCACTGTTGAGAGTGGCTCTGAAGTAACTTTATGGTGGGAACTTGACAGCTTCAGGGCTACTGAACAAATTTTTAAAGGCTTTTTTCTTTTCTTCCTCTCTGTTTCAGTGAGTATGATATATATGGTTTTCAGACAGTCCCAGAGGATGATGATGAGGAGAAGCTAGTAGCAAAATCACGAGCTTTGGACTTGAGATCACTTTCACTCAGTGAAAATCGAGAGATCTCCACAGGAGTGAAATGGGAAAACTATCTGGCAAGCACAATGAATAGAGAGATGATGCGCTGTGTGGAACTGAAGAACCTTATTCGCTCTGGAATTCCACATGAACATCGTTCCAAGATGTGGAAATGGTGTGTCAATCTCCATGTTAAAAAATTCAAGGACAGTGCTGTTCCTGGGTACTTCCAAACTTTGCTTCAAAAAGCTCTGGAAAAACCAAATCCCGCATCTAAACAGATTGAGTTGGATCTCTTGAGGACTTTGCCAAACAACAAACATTACTCCTCCCCAACATCAGAAGGGATCCAGAAGCTGCGAAATGTCCTGCTGGCGTTTTCCTGGAGAAATCCTGATATAGGATATTGCCAAGGGCTCAACAGGTAAGGTTTTGCTAAACTCAGGTAATAATTATGCATTGAAACCCTTAATGAGCCTTTCAAATCACACATACAGCAATGTGGTTTTGAACAGCAGTTTGCCTTATGGGTTGTATGCTTAGAATTTATAATAAACAAATAACTATCACATTTTTTAAACCAATGAAAAAAGCAGATGGCGTGGATAATGAATTTTGTAAAACCAACTTGGCAACAGAACTGTAACTGGAATTCACCCCTAAAAAATGGGCTACTTAAATGTCAGTTTACATTGACCTCATGTCAGTTGTAGGGGATTGTGTTGCTTTTTTGTGCAAGAATTTGTTAGGTTTTTCCTTTTTTAAAACAAGCAGAAATAAATGCTCGAAAGCTTTTTTTGTATTAAGGCCACAAATTCCAGCATTTCTCTCCTATGTCTTCAATCAGAATTGTGGAATTTAAAGAGGATTCCTGTGTTACAATGTTAAGAAAAATGCTGTTTCTTTGCAACTGGCCTTTGCCAGAATAGCTTTGCTACTTGGAAATCTGTAGTAAAAGGTGTTATGTAAAGCAGGTGTGTTAGTCTAATACCCTGCCTCATTCCCATGATGTAATACTGCAGATGTCCATTTGTGCACTATTTTATGTACTAGAATAGGCTCTTAAACTTAGGGCAGCTTTGTCATTTGAAGTTGCACTGAAGAAGTAGTAGAATAGAGGCAGTGAGTAATGTAGTAGAGGTAGTGAGGTGGTGGTAACAGTAGTAGTAATGTGGAAAGCTCTACCTAACACCCTGTGCAGAATAAACATCTCCTTTCTAAACTAGACTCTCTCTGTGTTTAGAGAGCTCTTAAAACTGGCAACACCAACCAAGAAATTCTTAAAGCAGGCTTTTGCCTTTATCTGTTTTCTTATTTAGCTGAATAAAAATACTTGGTGTGGTAGAGAAGGCATGTCTTTGCCCCATCTGAAACTTCATGAACAGTTTCGCTGTTTGTGAGTGCTCTTCTGTTCATAAATTTATTTCTGCTCAACAGAAACAAATACTTTACTGTAATTGTTCTTAATATAGTTTGTGGTACTATAATAATCTTTTCTTCAAATAAACACTGTTTTCAGGTTGGTAGCAATTGCCCTTCTGTACTTGGAGCAGGAAGATGCTTTTTGGTGTCTAGTAACAATAGTGGAAGTTTTCATGCCTCGTGATTATTATACTAAGACACTGCTAGGATCCCAGGTATGTGCTCTGCCAGGATAAAGCCTGGTGCTGTGAACTGCAGCAGTCAATAGCTTTCCTCTGCAACTGTCTGATAGGCCTTTTTGGGAGGGGAGTGGGAGTGGAGTTGGCAGGGGTGAGTTCGAAGCAGCAGGGCCCTTGTTTGAGCAAGGACTCTAACACTGACATAGTTGTTCAGTGTCCTGCTTGGAGCTGCAGTCCTTAACGCCCCTTCTCATTATTAGCTTCACAACATTGAGGTGTTTTGTCATTTCTTTCCTCACTTTTGGGGGCATTGTGGTGCTGGGCTCTGTGGGAGGGCTGGGGTGAGAATGCATTTGCAGTGCTGTGGGCAGCAGCCACTGTGGCATTCCTGCTTCCAGGTACAGCCTGGTACAGCCTGCCCCCTCCAGCAAAGTGTTTCCCCAGCATGGTCTCTGCTCCTGTGCTCCTGCACCAGTGCAGCACTGGTAAGCTGTAGGAGGAACACCCCAGCTGTGTGTGAGGAGCCCTGTGAGACCGGGGTGGGTTGAGAAGCAGACAAGGATGATGTGCAGTGGGGTGGCCATGCGTGCTTTGGGTGGATCTAGCTTGGGAGTGTTAGCTAGACAGTGCTGGGTTTCCTGGTTGGCTCTGGAAAAACTTGCACTTGCAGATTGGTAACAGTCCTGCTTTGAATGATGTGTTGGAAAATTGGAACAATAACACCCTCTTTGTTGTCTGTTTAGGTTGATCAGCGAGTGTTTAAGGATTTAATGAGCGAGAAGCTTCCACGACTGCATGCTCATTTTGAGCAATATAAAGTTGATTATACTCTTATCACTTTCAACTGGTTTCTTGTGGTGTTTGTGGACAGCGTGGTTAGCGACATCCTTTTCAAAATCTGGGACTCCTTCCTCTATGAGGGACCAAAGGTGAGCTGAACGGGCTAAGTTTGTTCATTTGTTGCCTGATAACAAAGCACTGTGGTGTTATTGAATACAGCATTGGAGAAAGGTTGTTTTGCTGAGCTCCTGTCAGTTAAAATCATTGGTAGGAAAAAAACAAGGGAGGAAATGTGCATAAATAGCCATTCAAAACATTTTCCATTTTATCTGTGTTCTGCAAGTTAAGAGCTTGAGTTACATGGAAGAATTTTAAATGCAAGTATTTTCCTTTCACCACCCACCTTTTCTTTTCCCTTTGAAAAACAATGGTATAGGCAGTGCTTTTTACTCCTATGTGCAGCTGTCAATCAGTTTTGAGTAATTATATCAAGATGAGCTACTCTTATCAAGAAGGAAGCTTAAGTGAAGGAGTTAGAAGTATTGAAAAGATGTAAAAATTAGTTGTAACCAAATGCTAATGTTTAGCTTGTCTCTGCGGCAAATATTTGTTTTATCTCTTCAGACTTGTAAAGAGCAAGTGACAAACAGGGCCTCTTTGGGCTCTTATGTCATAAAATTAAGGGAGGGGTGTGAAAGAGTTGGTACCTGTTGAATTGCAGTGAAATAAAATCAGTACAGGAAAAAAAGATGATGCACTAAAGTAGATGCTGTAGGCAGCTGGAGAGAACCAGTGAGCTATAAAATGACAAAAACTGTGTAAGCTGGATTTCTTGTTAGCCTTGGCTGGGCATTCATTCAGATCAGTTAAGCCTTGGTGTTTTGTGAATGCAGCCAGGTACAGATTGAAAAAGTTCAGAACTTACCGAAACCTTTTTGGAATGAAGGAAAATAATACCTTTTCCAGCTCATTCCAATGTTGGTGGATAAACAAGTATCAGAAATTCCTTCAGCATCAGTCTCTGAACGTGTTGGGAAAATTCAAGGCATTGGAAAACAGCCTGTTTAAAAATCAAAATTTAAATTTAGCTGTGAAGTAACTTAATAAATGCATTCAATAGGCCCAGCAGTCTTTGTGCTACAACTGAATTTGGAATTAAAAATGTCAAAAATTTTGAATCCTGCAAACTCAATGTTCTGTTTTGGATAGATGTGCAGAACACCTTGCCTCGATTACAGCCCACAGCAGAAGTATTTGGCAGCTTTTGGAAGTGGGGGCTGGGGTGGGCAACGGAGATGTGATTAGAGGGCTCAAGTGCACCCTGTGCAAGGGTAGCTTTTTTCTTGGAGTTTATAAAGATGATGATGGGAATCACTGCAGTCTCTGTACTTACAAAGTCCTAAATATTGCATGTATTTTTATCAGGTAATATTCAGATTTGCCCTGGCACTTTTTAAATGCAAAGAAGAGGAAATCCTAAAGCTGCAAGATTCGATGTCCATTTTCAAGTACCTTCGCTATTTCACACGCACCATCCTTGATGCCAGGTGGGTAACTCAGCCTGGGGTGGCATTGAAGGACTTGTAGGGGGCCATGGGGGATGTCTGTCTTGTGGCTTTGGTTTTCTTTTCATCTAGATCCTAATTCAGATATAAAGCAACTAGAGATGCAACCAACTGCTAGGATTTGTCTTGAGCACTTTGTCTGTAGCAGAGACAAATCAGAAATGATGAAGGCTTACATAGTAATTTTAGGTATGAAAGAGATTACCTTGTTTAGCTGTTGTATCACAGTAGCAACATGTTAGTATTTCAGCCATTGTTGAAGTTTCCCTCTGCACTGCAGATGTAACTTGTTAGTAAAATGTTTTGTGATAAATAAAACACATCCTGTCTCAAGCATTAAAAATGTGAGCCATGTCCCCTGAGGCTTAGATCTATTATACATGGTTAATGCACAGGCTGCTGCCACATAGCTCCAGCTGACTTTAAGATATACTTGGAAGCAGAGAATAAATACAAATTAGATACTCTTCTGGCCTTCAGTTCTTGCATAGGATTTACAGTTTTACAGATTTACAGTAAATCAGGGTCTCGTGTTTTTTAGGTTCCTGGTTTCAAGACTGTAGAGAAGCAGATTAATCTGAAAAAGAACAGTCATATTGGGATTGGTTTAATTGCTAGAAATGTTTTGTACATCTTTTGAAGCTCACTAATTTTCAATTTAGTGCAAAATGGTGTATTGAAATCTGAGATGTTTGTTTTTACTGTAACAAATTTCACATAACTTTAGCCTTATACTTTGACTCCTGCTGCAAGAGCTATTTATTATTTTTACTTCTTGTGTTTCAGTTTTGACTGGAGAATGGTTAAAACTGAATAATCTTGTGCTAGAAAGGGATTGCTGGCATTGATGCAGAGAGAAAAGGAAATTTCTTTGTTCTTACCTAATTTAAACAAAATTTTGATATTTAATCAGAGGTTAACGCCGTGGGCCGAGGAGGGGTGGAATAGGCCTCTGCGTTTACCGGAAGTGTCTCTAAGGTTAATGAGAGATAACCTGAGCCAGCACTGCCTGGTGCTGTA
>VZRM01006292.1:13149-30068 GCA_013397955.1 Grantiella picta | reverse complement strand
TGGAGATGCCAGGGAATAGGAATCCAGGTGCTCAGCAGCCCCCATGGCTCAGTGGGGATGTTCTGGTGCGATCTGAGCCATGGGGATGTTCCTGAGCTGTGCTGTGTCCGAGGAATGTTGGTTCTCATTCCCAACTCCTCATCCAGCTGCTGTGGAAGCTGCTGGGTGTGATGGGGGGCTGGCACAGCTGGGGAGCCTCTCCCACACAGAATCCCAGCATCTCTGAGGTTGGGAAAGATCTCTAGGATCATCCAGTCCAGCCTGTGACCGATGCTCACCTCAGAGCACTGAGTTCCCGCCTGCCTGCCCTTTCCATTGAAAATTCCTGCTGATGTCCGTCCCAGGAAACTGCCCGCTCTGTTCATGGGAGGTTGGGGCAGTGAGTCCTAGAGTCATGGAATAGATCCATGGACTTGTTTAGGTTGGGAAAGTTATCTGAGGCCATCGAGTTCAACCGTGCCCCCAGCTAGCCAAGGCCAGCGTTGACCATGTCCCCAAGTGCCACATCCACACTGCTGTTAAATCCCCTCAGGGACGGGAATTCCACCGCTGCCCTGGGCAGCTGTGCCAGGGCTGGGCAGCCCTTTGGGTGCAGAAATTTTCCCAATATCCACCCTGAAGCTGCTCTGACACAGCCTGACGCTGTTCCCTCTCCTCCTGTCTGTTCCCTGGGATCAGATCTNGACACACTGCAGCCCCTCAGTGTCCACTGTCCTGAGGGGTCAGAACTGACCCAGGGCTTGAGGTGCCTCAGCTCACGGGGAGATCAGTGGACTCGTTGGATTACACGTGGATTTTTAGTTCAGCCATATTCCAGTGCCAAAGAAAACGAGGATGTGCATGAATTCCAGCCTGTGGAACTCTCCAACCCGAGGTCTTGATGAAGGCAGGAATGGTGTGGGTGTTTTATGGGTGACCCTGTGTGTGTGTGCCCACAGGACAGGCTGGACCATGGCCCAGAACAAGCTGTTCAACAAGATCCACAAAGCGCTGCAGTCGGACAGGCTGGCTCGCCTGGCCAACGAGGGGGTAAGAGGGGCTGGGATCCATCCTTCCTGGAAAACCCCGGACAGTCAGGATGGAAAGTTTGGCCTTTGGGCCATGTAGCCTTAAGGGCTTCTCTGAGCTGCAACCTTTGTGGAGTCGCTGAAGCTGCTCTGACACAGCCTGCCACAGGATCACTGATCCCACCCCTGGCCCTGCACTGACACCCCAAAATCCCACCCTGTGCACCCTGGGAGCACTATCCAAACACTCCTGGAGCTCTGGCAGATTTGGGAATGTCACATTCCCTGGGGAGCCTGGGCAGTGCCCAGCACCCTCTGCGGGAAGAACCTTTCCCAAAATCCACCCTAAACCCTCCTGGCACAGCTCCAGGGGTCCCTGGGCCGTGTCCCTGTCACACAAAGCAGGGATCAGCACTTCCCCTTGGAAGTTCTGGATTGCTTTGAGAGCTCCTCTCCACCTTCTCCTCGTTGGACAGAATTTGTCCTCAGAGAGCTTTGGGCAGCCCGTGCCACACTTCCCTGTGGATGGCACTGCCCTGCCATGCCTGATCTTCCTTTAACCCTTCCTGTGGGAATTCCTGCTTTCCAGGCTTGCAACGAGCCCGTCCTGAGGAGGATCGCGGTGGACAAGTGTGCCCGGAGGGTGCGCCAGGCCCTGGCCAGCGTCAGCTGGGACACCAAGCTCATCCAGTGGCTGCACACGACGCTGGTGGAGACGCTCAGCCTGCCCGTGCTGGCGGCCTACCTGGATGCCCTGCAGACCCTGAAAGGAAAGGTGATAAAGGCAGCGGGAGGCTTGGCTGTCCCAGGGGATGTTCTCCCTTCACACAGCTGGCAGAGGGAAGAGGCTGGGATTGTTACCCCATGTTCTGTGTGCGTTTTCTCAGTCCTGCCTGGCTCTGGTTGCAGATCCCCACGCTCATCGACAGGATGCTGCTGTCCTCCACGGCCAAGACAGGAGCAGCAGGGGCTGAGGCGCTGTCGCTGCTGCTCAAGAGGCCCTGGGACCCCGCGGTGGGAGTCCTGTCCCATAATAAACCAGTGAGTGCCTTGGGGGCTCGTGGGGAGTGACAGCTTTCACCTCAGCTTTGGTCTGCCCCTCCTGTGCCCTGTCCTGTCTCTGGGCTCTTCTTCCCCGCTTTAGACTTGCTCCACGAATGGGAGGATCGCAGGATCACTGATCCATTCCCTGGCCCTGCACTGACACCCCAAAATCCTACCGTGTGCATCCCTGGGAGCACTGTCCAAACACTCCTGGAGCTCTGGGACTGTGCCCATTCCCTGGGGAGCCTGGCAGTGCCCAGCACCCTCTGGGGGAAGAACCTTTCCCAGAATCCACCCTAGACCCCCCTGGCAGGGCCCCAGGTGTTCCCTGGGTCCTGTCCCTGTTCCCCAGAGCTCAGTGCCTGTCCCTCAGAGAGAAGGGACATTCCTTCTGCTGGGCACATTCCCTGGGCTATCCCGAGGGAGCTTTGGCTTGGGAAAACAATCGATGACCAAGCTGTGCAGGATCCCTCCCTGGTTCCTGTGTGTCAGGGAGGTCCTTCCCAGGAAGCTGCTGTCCCTGACACGGCTCGGGTTGAACTTTGCAGAGCAAGCTGCCCGGCTCCCCCCTGATCCTGATCGCGTCCTCCGGCCCCGCCAACTCCATGTTCCCCACGTCCCGACGGCACCGCTTCTGGCAGTCCCAGCTCTCCTGCCTCGGAAAGGTCTGTGGGGTCGCCACTGCGGGGTCATCTCTGGTGTTGTCACTGCGGGGTCGGCTCTGGGGTTGTCACTGCGGGGTCAGCTCTGTGGGGTTGTCACTGCAGGGTCGGCTCTGTGGGGTCGGCTCTGGGGTTGTCACTGCAGGGTTGTCACTGCGGGGTCGGCTCTGGGGTTGTCACTGCGGGGTCAGCTCTGTGGGGTTGTCACTGCAGGGTCGGCTCTGTGGGGTCGGCTCTGGGGTTGTCACTGCGGGGTTGGCTCTAGGGTTGGCTCTGGGGTTGTCACTGCGGGGTTGTTTCTGCGGGGTTGGCTCTAGGGTTGGCTGTGCAGTTGGCTCTGAAGGGTTGGTTCTGAAGGAGGAACCCACAGCAGAGCAGGGCTGAGGCTGCTGGGCTTTGTTTCCAGAGGTGTTTGTTGCTCTGGTATCTTGGGCTCTGCTGGAAGCCAAGGCTGGCACCTGCCACCTGCAGGCCCTTCCCAGGGCATGGGGTTGCCCAAATCTGATGGGTTTGGGGTCATTTGATCCTGTGATTCAGGACTGGTGAGGGTTCTGGTGGGAAGGGGTTGCAGGAAGGGTTCAAGAGGTCACCTCAGCGCTCGGGCTGTGTGGAGCTGCCCACATCCCATGGATGAGGCTGGGACAGGGCAGGAGCAGGGCTGGTTCCGTTAGCAATCTGTGGGGAATTCTCCATTCCTGCTGGTGTTAGGAGAGAATCCCATGGGAAAGGAGAGAAAGCACTAGTTCCTGCCTGAGCTGGGCTGCAGCTAGTCCTGGTCGTTGTCCCCAGGCACGAGTTGGTGATTCCCCTTGTTCCCTTTCCCTGGCAGGTGATTCCCATCGCCACCTCCCTGCTGAACAACGGCAGCGGTGTGGGGGTGCTGCAGTGCCTGGAGCACATGATCGGCGCCGTCAGGGGCAAGGTGGCCGAGGTGAGGACAGCAGAGGCTCCTTTGGGATCCCTGACAGCCTTCCTGTGCCTGGAGGGGCTGTGCCACCCCAGGGCACCGTCCTGGGTCTGTCCCCATTGTGCCACCCCAGGGCATCATCCCAGCTCTGTCCCCATTGTCCATCCTGGAGGTGCTGTCCCACCCCAGGGCACCGTCCCAGCTCTGTCCCCATTCTCCATCCGTGGTTTTTTTTGTCTCCCCCAGATTCACAACCACTTCTCGCACAAGCAGATCATCCTGATCGGGTGGAACACGGGTGCCTTGGTGGCCTGTCACGTGAGTGCCCAAATGCTCTGTGTCCTCAGGGAAGCACAGGGAGGATGTGGATCTGTTACAGCAGGTCCAGAGGAGGCCACAGAAATGCTCCCAGGGCTGGAACCCCTCTGGAGCCAGGCTGGGAGAGCTGGGAATGTTCACCTGGAGAGGAGAAGGATCCAGGGAGAGCTCAGAGCCCTTCCTGTGCCTGAAGGGGCTGCAGGAGAGCTGGAGAGGGACTGGGGACAAGGACGGAGGGACAGGACACAGGGAATGGGGACAGACTGGGAAAGGGAGATTGAAATGGGATTTTGGGCAGGAATGAGGGTGGGGAGGGGCTGGGATGGAATTCCCGGAGGAGCTGTGGCTGCCCCTGGATCCCTGGAGTGTCCAAGGGAAGGTTGGACATTGGGGTTTGGAGCAGCCTGGGACAGAGGGAGGTGTCCCTGCCCTGGCAGGGGTGGCACTGGATGGGCTCCAAGGTCTTCCCCAGCCCAAACCGTTCCAGGGTTCTGTGATTCTCCCAGAGCCCTTGGCACCCTCAGTGCAGAGCTGGATTTGAATTGATTTTAAGGATCTGCCAGGATTTTCCTTGTCCCTCTGCTCTTTCCAGGACCTGCCTTTGACCCTTGTGGTTTTGGGCCCTTTGCAATTTGAGTAACCAGGTGTTTTTTAATCAGCAAGGTGCTGCTATTGAGGTGTTTCCGTGCCTGGCGAAGCAGCCCTCATTCCCAGGATGCGCTGGGCTCTGGGAATGCTGACTGCTGCTCTCCCTGCCCAGGTTTCAGTGATGGAATATGTCACTGCTGTCGTGTGCCTTGGCTTCCCACTGCTCACCGTGGATGGCCCCAGAGGGGTAAGGACCACATGGAGCTGCGTGGAGCTCTCTGCTTGACTCTAAATCTCCCTGGATTGTTTCATGGAATCATTCTTGGAAGTCCAGTGATAACTGGCTGGTTTTTGGGGGGGATGTGTATGTGATTTTTGTTTGGAGGAGGTGTTGCTTTAGAGGAGGGACTGCTGCATTCCTGGTGGGATTCTTGGTGCAGGAGCTGCTGTGAGGAGGGTTGGTTTGTCTCTGCTGTCAGGTGTTTCTGTCAGGTGTTTGCTGTTGTGCCTGTGTCCCTCCTTGTCCAAGTCATTGACATGGAACCTGGATTTCTCCATTTTGAGCCACGTGTGACTGGATAGGGAATGATCATTGATGCTCCTGAAGTGGCTCACTCCAAGGGTAGCAGAATTCCACCTGAAAGGCATTTTCTGAAGCATGGTGCAGCTCAGGCAGAATTTCTTTCTGATCTCCCATTGTAAATCCCGTTGGGACTCATCCTTGGAAGCTTCACCACTGGTGCTTCCTCAGCCTCATCCCAGGCTTTCAGCTCCCTCCTCAGCCTCGTCCCGGGCTTTCAGCTCCCTCCTCAGCCTCATCCCGAGCTTTCAGCTGCCTCCTCAGCCTCGTCCTGGGCTTTCAGCTCCCTCCTCAGCCTCATCCCGGGCTTTCAGCTCCCTCCTCAGCCTCATCCCGGGCTTTCAGCTCCCTCCTCAGCCTCATCCCGGGCTTTCAGCTCCCTCCTCAGCCTCATCCCGAGCTTTCAGCTCCCTCCTCACCCTCATCCCGGGCTTTCAGCTCCATCCTCAGCCTCGTCCTGGGCTTTCAGCTCCTTCCAGGCTCCAACCCCCGTTGTTCCTGCAGGATGTGGATGACCCCCTCCTGGAGATGAAGACTCCTGTGCTCTTCGTCATCGGGCAGAATTCCCTGCAGTGCAACATCGAAGCCATGGAGGATTTCCGGGAGAAGATCCGGGCAGATAACAGCATGGTGGTGGTGGGAGGAGCAGATGACAACCTCAGGTACAGCTCTGCCAGGGAGATTCTCTCTTCCTGGGAATTCTGGGCAACATCTGAGCATTCTGGGTGCATCAAACCCCAGATTTGGGACTGGAACAAGGTGGGAACTGCATGAAAATACTCCAAACTTAGGTGGTTTTGGGAATAACTGCAGGAAGAACCTGAGCAAGGCATGTATGGGAATGGGCCTGATTTAGGGCTGGGCCTGATTTAGGGCTGGACCCAGCAGGACAGATGAGGTTATGGAGCATCAAACTAGGCAGAAATCCCTAGTAGTAAAAAGAAGTAAAGGAGAGGAAAGAAAGAAACGTAAAATTCTGACACTGAGTGTGAAGGCAGAGCTCTGGAGTGTCGGGTTGGCTTTGCTAAATGCTTTGGGGAGTCCCAAAAAGGATCTTTTTCCTCATCAGAGTTGGTTTTTCGGCACTTCTGAGGGATCAGCCTCGTCTTCCCAGGGGTTGGTGCTCTGGGGTTGTAAGCTGGCTCTTACTCTGCCCCTACTCAGTGTCTAACTGGGCAGGGCAGTGACCTTGCATTGCTCTCAGGTGGAGAATGACGGGAGCGTGCACACGGAAAAGAGTTGATTTCCACCTGTTTCGGTTCTTTTTTCCCTAGGATAAGCAAAGCCAAAAAGAAGGCAGAAGGCCTGACCCAGAGTATGGTGGACAGGTGCATCCAGGTGAGCACGGGAATCTTCCCTTTGCACCTGAAAAGAGGAAGGAATCTGTGCTGGAATGTCTCAGTGCTCTCAGGCTGGACTGGAGGGAATCTTCTCCTGAGGGAGGTTTGGAAGGGAGGAGAGATGGGAGATTCCTGGAGGTGCACCTTAAACAAGGAGCAGTTTCCCGAGTGTCCCAGCACACCTGCCTGGGGACACAGCAGCATTTCAGGAGAAACCATTGTGGTTTTTTCCCACGTGTCCTAAATCAGTGCCTTGTGAGCTTTACTGAGAAATCAAGTTCTGTCTGAGCTTTTCGGGATTTCCTGCGGAATATCAAACCCCTGGAGCTTTATCCATATATCCCTTTGGGAATCCTTCATTTCTTTGCTTCCAGCTGTGGAGACCCATTGTTCAGAGAGCTGCAGAGCGCTTAATCCCACTCTTTCTCCCGAAATTGCCAGGATGAGATTGCAGACTTCCTGACAGGAGTGCTGACCCGAGCCGAGAGCCACTCGGGCTCCGAGCCCCGCGACCTGGACGCCGAGAAGAAGAGGAAGCCGCGGGATTCCAGCAGGAGGGATCTGTCCTTCGAGCTGCCCGAGAGGAGCAGCAGACCCGCCTCACCCGCAGCCAAAGTGCCAGCCTCGCCCTCGGGCTCCGAGGTGGGAGCTCTTCCCTTCCCGGGAGAATTCCAGCGGGGCTTGTGTGAAGAGAGGCTTTTGTGCCGCTGGGATCTGTGGGGAGAGGAGACTGAGGGGGAAATGGCCTCAGGGCGTGCCGGGGGAGGTTTAGATGGGATATTAGGAAAAATGGTTTCATGGGAAGGGTTGTGAGGTGTTGGAGCAGGCTGCTCAGGGCAGGGGTGGAGTCACCACCCCCAGAGTGTTCAAAAAACATGGATGTGGCACTTGGGGACATGGGTTAGGGGTGACCGTGGTGTTGACCATGGGACTTGATGTTCTTTTCCAGCTTTAAAAATCCCGGGATTCTGGTGGTGCGGGAAATACACCTTCAGCCACAGGGCTGCTCCACCAAAGAGTGCCTGGTGCTCAGGGAAACACGGGGTTAAGGTGTCCCTCTGTCCCAGCAGGACCTGTCCAGCGTGTCCAGCAGCCCCACGTCCAGCCCCAAGAGCAAGGTGGCGGCGCTGTCCCTGCCCAAGGCCAGCCAGGGCCCCACGCAGCTGCTCAAGCGGCAGCTGCCGAGGACGGACGCTGTCCTGAGCCACAAGCAGGCACAAGGTAATTCCTGCAGCTTTCCCACCCTGCAGCAGCCACAGTTCTGGTCTTTCTCTGTCTCTCCCTGTAAAAGCTTTCATCTTGTGAGTCTTGTGTTGAACTCCGAGCTACCTGTGGCAGCTTTCTCTGCAGCCCAGCCCTCTGTCACAGCCTGTGGAGGGATGGAATTTGGGTTGGGAATGTGTTTCTGCGGCTTGTGGAGTGGGAAGGGTTTTCTCTCCGGCTGACCAAACCCCCCGTGCTCTGATCATTTTGGGAGAGACCCTGGTCTGGTGTCTCCTTCAAGGCTGCTTGGCGAGACTGAAGGTGCTCAGGAGATGCTTGAGGCTGTTGGGTTGAGGTGGAAACTGTGGGATTTGGTGAATTACAGAACCATCTTGTAGCACGTGGCATGTGGAACCTGCTCTGCATAGGAAACCATCTCGAGCTCAGGGATTTTGTGTCCTGTTAGAGGCTGATGAAAAAACTTCAGTCTGGTGGTGAATGCTGGGAGCGCAGGGAGTGCTTTTGTGGCTGAGGATCCCTTCTGGCAAACACAGCAGCACCTGGGGGAGAGTTCTCCATCCTCCCTGCTCTCCTTGCTTTGCTCAGGACACAGCTGGCCAGGCTGGATGGTGTCACCTGCCGCAGTGACCCTGGACAGGCTGGATGGTGTCACCAGTGACCCTCCCTGTCCATCCTGAGGGACAGAGCTGGACAGGCTGGATGGTGTCACCTGCAGCAGTGACCCTGGCCAGGCTGGGTGGTGTCACCAGTGACCCTCCCCATCCATCCTGACTCAGGACAGACTCCAGGGGGAAGCTGGATCGTGGATCTCGGTTAGCTCCTCGGACCATGGACTGAAGGATTGCATTCCTGTGTTGCTGTGGCTGAGGGAGGCAGTTCCCAGGTGGCCCCGGAGAGGCACGAGGAGGCTCTGTGGTGGAGCTGTGTGGAGCTGCCTGGTTTTTATGGGAACGCTGCGGTGATTCCTGGCTGGAGCTGCTCAGGGAAGTGCTGGCTCAGTCTCCAGCTGCTCTCAGGCTCTTGTTGCAGCTCAGCTGAGCTCAGCCCTGCTCCCAGAGCTTTCCTGGTGGCTGGAGAGGGCTCTCTGTTGGGCTGTGCCCTGGCAGTGCTGCAGATGAGGTGCCCGTGTCTCCGTTATTCCCGGTGCTGGATCAGCCGTGTCCGGAGCTCTGGCTGCTCCCAGCTCTCCACCCGGAGCTCCCGGTGTGTCCCTGGCGCGCCTGTCCCCTGCAGAGCCGGGCTGTGATACTGTAATTCTCTCTGATTCATTTCAGCTCAGTTTGCTGCTTTTCTGAAACAAAACATGCTGGTGAGGAAAGCTCTTCCTCCTGGCACCTCCTCATGTCTCTTTGGTGAGTATCTCCTCACTTCTCGCTGTCTCTCTCCCTGTCTCCCTCCTTCTCTCTGTCTCTGCTGCCTTCTTCCATCATCGTCCTCTCCTCTGGCGTTGGTTTGGGGATGTGGCCCGACGTGTCCCCGTGTCCCCTGCTTTTGGCTTCTCTCTGCTGCGTTTGGAACTAAACCTGAGCTTTGCTCCCAGAGAGCTCAGCCTTTTCCCGAACCCTTCCCTGTTCCCAGTGGATAAATTCTGGAGTCTGGTTTGCTCTGCTGGACTAAAGCTTGGTGGACATGAGTTTAACCCTTCCCGGTGATGGGGACAGCAGTGTGACAGAGCAGGGGTGTCAGTGGAGCATCCCAGACACGTGGGACAGGAACGAGGGACAGCCAGGGGACTCCAAGGGACACGGGGAGACACCTGGGGCAGCACTGCTTGGCCTCAGGCAGTTAGGGAAGAGCAGAGAAGTCAGGGAGAGGGATGGCTTTGGGATCAGGGACAGGGGGATGGCTTTGGAATCAGGGACAGGGGGATGGCTGTGGGATCAGGGACAGGGAGATGGCTTTGGGATCAGGGACAGGGGGATGGCTTTGGGATCAGGGACAGGGAGATGGCTGTGGGAAGGGGGCGATAGGTCAGGGACAGAGGGATGGCTTTGGGATCAGGGACAGAGGGACACTGTCTGGCCCAAGGGACACTGAGCACACACAGAGGTGACTGAGTGGTTGCTGTGCTCTGAGGGTTGGGGATGGAGGGTGAGGTCCAGGCTGTCCCAAGATGTGTTTTGCCATCATGAACGAGTCTCTGTGTGAATCTAGGCTCAGGAGAGGGAGGACAGTGCAGATCCAAGGCTTTGGGAGGCTGCAGTGGTGTCACCTGAGCTGTCAATGTCACTTCTCTGGGGTGGCCCCAGGGCCCAGAGCTGCCCCTGACCACCCAGAATGTTCTGCTTTAACTCTGCACCAGCTCCTGAGCCAGGCACTGCCCCGGGCTGTGCTTTAAAGGTTCCTTTCCCTCTCGAGCCTGGTTTGGATGTTCCTTGACCCCCGGAGCCTCTCTGTGAGCTTTCCCTGAGGCACGAGGGTGGGGAGCAGACCTGCAGCCCTGCCGGGCAATCTCCGGTGGGTGTTTCCCTGCTGGCTGTGCAGAGCCCAGCCCAGGCCTGGCCTGCCTGTGCACAGCATCCAGAGCTAATTAACAGCTCATTACCGTGCTGGCTTGGCGTGAGATAGGAAGCTACTTTGCTGGTTTGGGAATGGGATGCTCCTCGGGAACACAGCCAGCCCTTCCCGGCACGGGCAGGGACAGGAGGGGACACAGAGGGACGTTGGGTCGCTGCTTGCCGGGGCTTGGAGGGACACCTGGTGTCTGTGCATGTGCCACTCGCTGTCCTGCTTGGCTGGTGGCCCTGGGTGGGGCTGTCCTGGATGGTTTGGATGGTGCATGCTGGGAGCTGGGGGGACAACAGGAATGCTGCATGAGGGGCATGAGGGGACAGGCTCGAGGTGACAGAGCAGGACAGCGAGCTTGGCACTTGGCCTGGGGACCAGAGCAGCCCCGAAACGCTGGGAGTCGCCTGAAATGTGGGGATTTGGCTGCAGCCTTGTCCTGCCCCCCAGCTCCAGGTGTGTGGGTGACACACCGTGTGGACAGGAACATATCCACATCTCTGTTGATCTTACATCTTGTGTCTGTATCCAGATGTTTGTTGATAAGAGGGGATGTGCATCTCGGCCTCTGGGCTGCTGAATACACGGCTTGGATGCCCAGGACCCTCTGGAAAGAGGGAATTCTCGGCATTTCTGGCTGGGGGATTGTGCACCAGTGGTGGCAGAGTGTGGATGTGGCAGCTCGTGGCAGTGTCATGGCAGTGTCCCTGGGCTGCCCTTGGGGGTCCTCCGTGCTTTTCCTGATCGCCCTGGCCTTGGGGCAGGATGGAGTGGATGTGACAGCGCAGGGATGTGGCAGCACAGTGAGACCGTGCTGTGGAGGGGAGCTCTCAGCTCGGGCTTCTTCTGCCCCAGTCCCTGGCAGTGTGGGGTTTTGGGGGCTTGGCTTTGCTGCAGCCCTTGTTCTGCTTGGCTTGCTGCCTCTTAGAAGCCTCCCGGCCCCGGCAGAGCTGCTGGGAGATGCTCTGAGCTCTGATCTCTGTGCCTTGTCCACACCTTGTCCGCTCCCCTGGCCGGCAGGGCTGTCGGAGGATCCTGACGCCAGGATTTTGAGACGCAAACATCCCCGTGGAGCTGTGGCACCGCTGCCCGCAGCCCTTTCTCCTCTCTGCAGGGACAGAGCTTCCTGGGAAGCGGCTGGAGCCATGCTGGGCTCTCGGGGCAGGCAGAGGAGCAGCGTGGGTTGCTGTGCATGGGCAGGCTGGCATGGAGGGAGCAGTGCAGTGTGCATGGGCATGTTCCTGTGGCACGGCCCGGCCGCGGGGCTCAGACAGCTCCTTCTGTGTCCCCCAGTGCCCGTGGCCTCAGAGCGCTCGGAAGGGGCTGGCAAAGATGATGTGCGCGTGCAGCTGAAGAGGCAGCAGAGCCCCAGCCCGACCCCGTGCGCCAAAGCCTCCAAACGAGCCAAAATCAAGGTGACCATTGTCTCCCACGGAGATGCTGCGGCCGTGGGGAGCGGAGCCGCCCTCAGCGCCCCGGCAGAAAGTGAGTCGTGATGCCCAGCTGCTGGGGCACCCCGAGCCAGGGCCTGGCCGCGCCCAGGAGGGGAGGGGAGGGAGCTGTGGCTCGGTTAGCCTTGCTTTTGGAGGAGGCAGCTGCAGGGGAAAGGCACAGGCTCCGGGGGCGATGGCTGGGGGAGTGTGGCTCGGCGGGAGCCTGTTTTCCGTGGCGCTTGGAATTCTGTGCTCTGGCGAAACACTCGGCACAGCCTGGAGCTGGGAGGTGAATCCCACACCTCCCTCTGGTCCCACACCTCGCTCTGAGGCCTGGAACTCCGGCTGGAAGCGGGATGTTGGCCATGCTGGAAGCACGGTGCTGGTCCTGCTGGAAGTGGGATACTTGTGTGTTGGAAGCAGGATGCTGACCCTGCTGGAATTGGGATGCTAGCCCCACCAAAAGCGGGATGCTGACCCTGCTGGAAGTGGGATTCTGGCCCTGCTGGAAGCAGGATGCTGGCCCCACCAGAAGCAGGATTCTGGCCCTGCTGGAAGCAGGATGCTGGTCCTGCTGGACCCCTCGCTCCGTGCAGGGTGGGAGTATCTCCAGTTCCACTCCTGCCTGGAACCCGCTCCTGCATGAGGATCACAGCGATGTTCCTCCCTCTGGAAGAGTTCTGTGTGCTCAAAATCCCCGATCTGGGGAGCTGCTGATGCACTGGAGGCTGGCACAGCACACCTTGGATGCACATCCCAACCAATCCCGGCTCCCATCCTGCCTCTGCATCCCGGAACAGCTGCTGTGTCCAAGAAGAGGTGATGTGCTCCATCTTCTTGCCCTGAGCTCTGCGGGAAAGGCCAAGATATCCCCGAGGATATTGCCTTGTCTGGAGCATCTTCCTCGTGCCAGAGCCCAGCTCCGTGAACACTCCCTGCTTGTGGAGTCAGAGGTCAGCGGCTCCGTTCTGCTGGGAAATCCGAGGTTTTCAAAGCTGAGAAATAACTGCTCCTCTCCAAGCGCCTCTCTGCCAGTTTAGCAGCTGTTCTGAGCTGTGAAAAGACAAACCCACATCCTTCTGGAAGGTTTCACTTGATCTTCTGGCAGTCTTGAAAACCTCTGGTTTCCAGAATCTATTTTTTTTTTTTTAACTTTTTTTTTTTAATTTTCCAAACTTTACTTCTTTCCACAGAAAGGAAATGAATTGCAGAAGTAAACATGAACCCAAACGAGAATTCCCTCTTTCCCGGGTGTGAGCAGGACGAATGCACAAGACAGGAATGCAGTTGTATCCCAAAATGCTGCAATAAACAAATACCGTGACTCGTCGCATCCCTGTGTATTTTGTAAAGTGTCTTTGATTAAAGAATCCTTACAAAATCAACCAGATCTCAGAAACCCACTGAGGCAGTGCTGGAACAGGAGGGGATTAGTGGAGAGAGATTTGCGTTTGGTGCCGAGGGCCTGAGATTCCTTGAGGGTTTTGGAAGGTGATTCCTTCACTTTTTGGCTGCCGTAATTCCACGCGTGTTCTAACTGGATTTTCATCCTCCCGTGATTCCTGCAGAAGAAGCTCTGGGAGCTGGATGAGCCCCTGGCCGTGCCTGTGGGTACCTGGAGAGAGGGGCATCCCCGAGCAACCCCACAGCGTTGGTGGGGCAGGGAAATTGAGGATTCTCCTTCTTCTTTTGCAGTTGTCTCCGGGAAGCCGCTGCCCGCCGGCCAGTCCGTGTCCAGTGCGAAGGAGCTGTCGGGGCTGCTCTCCACCCCCAAGTGAGTGGGGATTTGGGGTTTTTTGGGGTTTTTTTTGGGGTTTTTCGGGGGTTTTTCTGACAGGCAGACACCGCCACAGGGCTGTCCCTGCGTGTGGAGCTTTCCGGTGTCTTGCTTCTCACTGGAGTTTCCTGGCATGGGGGAGGCTGGGGCTGCTGGGAGCTCTGTGCCAGCTGGGAATGGCAGCACTGGAAGGTGGTGTGGCTGTGGGTTGTGTTTGCTGTTTTCCCAAACTCAAGCTTGCTTATCTCTGGCTTTGGAGTTTCTGGTGGAAATTCCGCGTTTCATCCTTCCTTCCCTCTGACAGCCGAACGTTTTCACTCCAAAGGCAGGGCAAGAAGCCTCAAAGCAGCTCACCGAGGGGGTGAACTGTCCATAGGGATGTATTTTGGGGAATAAATCTCGTGTTAGCACCTTTTTAACTTCCTGGTCCAAACCAGGCTTTGGGGAGCTGGGCTCTGCCGGACCTCATCCCCAGAGCAGCTGTGGCTGCCCCTGGATCCCTGGAAGTGGTGGATGGGGCTTGGAGCACCCTGGGACAGGGGGAGGTGTCCTGGGTGGCACTGGGTGGGCTTTAAGGCACTTCCAACCCAAACCATTCCTGGATTTTGTGATTTAAATAGAAATGAGGTTTTAAACAGGGAAGATGCCCCTGCAGGGTCAATGGCTTTGGGGCAGGGTGACCCAGGGAGGTTACACAGGTGATGAGCCCTCTTCCAGTTCGGAAATCCATGGATTTTGCCCTCTTCCAGTTTGGAAGTCCATGGATTTTGCCCTCTTCCAGTTCGGAAATCCATGGATTTTGCCCTCTTCCAGTTTGGAAATCCATGGATTTTGCCCTCTTCCAGATTGGAAATCCATGGATTTTGCCCTCTTCCAGTTTGGAAATCCATGGATTTTGCCCTCTTCCAGTTTGGAAATCCATGGATTTTGCCCTCTTCCAGTTTGGAAATCCATGGATTTTGCCCTCTTCCAGTTTGGAAATCCATGGATTTTGCCCTCTTCCAGTTTGGAAATCCATGGATTTTGCCCTCTTCCAGTTTGGAAATCCATGGATTTTGCCCTCTTCCAGTTTGGAAATCCATGGATTTTGCCCTCTTCCAGTTTGGAAATCCATGGATTTTGCCCTCTTCCAGTTTGGAAATCCATGGATTTTGCCCTCTTCCAGTTTGGAAATCCATGGATTTTGCCCTCTTCCAGTTTGGAAATCCATGGATTTTGCCCTCTTCCAGTTTGGAAATCCATGGATTTTGCCCTCTTCCAGTTTGGAAATCCATGGATTTTGCCCTCTTCCAGTTTGGAAATCCATGGATTTTGCCCTCTTCCAGTTTGGAAATCCATGGATTTTGCCCTCTTCCAGTTTGGAAATCCATGGATTTTGCCCTCTTCCAGTTTGGAAATCCATGGATTTTGCCCTCTTCCAGTTTGGAAATCCATGGATTTTGCCCTCTTCCAGTTTGGAAATCCATGGATTTTGCCCTCTTCCAGTTTGGAAATCCATGGATTTTGCCCTCTTCCAGTTTGGAAATCCATGGATTTTGCCCTCTTCCAGTTTGGAAATCCATGGATTTTGCCCTCTTCCAGTTCGGAAATCCATGGATTTTGCCCTCTTCCAGTTTGGAAATCCATGGATTTTGCCCTCTTTCAGATTGGAAATCCACATGGGTTTTGCCCTCTTCCAGTTTGGAAATCCACATGGAATTTCCCCTCTTCCAGATTGGAAATCCACGGATTTTGCCCTCTTTCAGATTGGAAATCCATGGATTTTGCCCTCTTCCAGTTCGGAAATCCACATGGATTTTGCCCTTGGTGATTCTTGTCTTGGCTGCTGCCCTGAACACATGGAAACTTCTCTTGGAATTGATGATCTCAAAGACCTTTTCCAGCCTGACCAGCCCTGTGATTCTCTTGCTCTGTGTTCTGTAGCTCTGCTCCCTCCTCCCGGAGCTCTGCCTGCTCAGGGCAGTGCCAGCTCCCTGCCAGGGCTGTTCCTCCCTGCCCTGGGCGGTTCCGTCCCTCCCTGGGCTCTCTCCCTTCCCCTCCGAGCTCAGTTTGGCACTTTTATCCTCCCTGGGCTCTCTCCCTTCCCCTCCGGGCTGAATTCAGCACTTTTATCCTCCCTGGGCTCTCTCCCTTCCCCTCCGGGCTGAATTCAGCACTTTTATCCTCCCTGGGCTCTCTCCCTTCCCCTCCGGGCTGAATTCAGCACTTTTATCCTCCCTGGGCTCTCTCCCTTCCCCTCCGGGCTGAATTCAGCACTTTTATCCTCCCTGGGCTCTCTCCCTTCCCCTCCGGGCTGAATTCAGCACTTTTATCCTCCCTGGGCTCTCTCCCTTCCCCTCCGGGCTGAATTCAGCACTTTTATCCTCCCTGGGCTCTCTCCCTTCCCCTCCGGGCTGAATTCAGCACTTTTATCCTCCCTGGGCTCTCTCCCTTCCCCTCCGGGCTGAATTCAGCACTTTTATCCTCCCTGGGCTCTCTCCCTTCCCCTCCGGGCTGAATTCAGCACTTTTATCCTCCCTGGGCTCTCTCCCTTCCCCTCCGGGCTGAATTCAGCACTTTTATCCTCCCTGGGCTCTCTCCCTTCCCCTCCGGGCTGAATTCAGCACTTTTATCCTCCCTGGGCTCTCTCCCTTCCCCTCCAGGCTCAGCTCTGCAGCAGAGGTCTCTCCCAGCCCTGCTCCAGCCGGGATCCCCAGCAGCTCTGCCCCCAGCGCCTTCCACGCCCTGCAGAGCAGGCTGGTGGCCAGCAGCACCCACGGCCTGCAGGCCCAGCCGGCCACTGCCCTCACAGGTACTTCTCTGGGACGGGAAAGGCTCTGCCAGTCTCCCAGTACTTGGTGGAGCCTCTTCCTTGTGTCCCCTGCTCGCTGTGGGTCTGGCTGGGGTGGGGTTTGTAGGGTTTTGCTGTTGGTGACCTGGAAATTGTGTCACTTCAACGGAACGATGCGTTGAGACTCCAAACCCAACCTCTTCTGGCTCACAGGGAACCCCTTCGGAGCTGCAGCTGTGGAATGAAGCCATGCCAGGGAGGTTTAGGGTGGATTTTGGGAATGGTTCTTCCCCCAGAGGGTGCTGGGGAAATGGGAACAGACCCAGAGCTCCAGGAGCGTTTGGACGCTGCTCCCAGGGTGCACAGGGTGGGATTTTGGGGTGTCAGTGCAGGGCCAGGGGTTGGATCAGTGATCCTGTGGGTCCTTCCTGCTCAGGATATTCCATGATTCCATAGAACGTGCTTTAGGACAATCCCCAGCCACCTCAGAATATTCCATGATTCCATAAAACTGCTGTGGGACAATCCCCAGCCACCTCAGGATATTCCATGACTCCCTAAAACGTGCTTTAGGACAATCCCCAGCCACCTCAGGCTATTCCATGATTCCATAGAACGTCCTTTAGGACAATCCCCAGCCACCTCAGGACATTCCATGACTCCATAAAACTGCTGTGGGACAATCCCCAGCCACCTCAGGCTATTCCATGATTCCATAGAACGTGCTTTAGGACAATCCCCAGCCACCTCAGAATATTCCATGA
>VZRM01006291.1:633247-656922 GCA_013397955.1 Grantiella picta | reverse complement strand
AACTTACTGAGGGTGCACTTGATCCCCTCATCCAGATCATGAGTAAAGATCGTAAACAGAGCTGGCCCTAGCACTGAGCCCTGGGGAACACCACTTGTGACCCAACACCAACTGGACACTACACCATTCAGCACCACCCTCTGGTCTGGCCACCCAGACAGGTTTTTAACCCAGCAAAGAGCACACCTGGCCAGCCCATGAGCAGCCACTTTCTCCAGAAGAATACTGTGGGAAGCAGTCAAAGGCTTTACTAAAGCCCAGTTAGACAACATCCACAGCCTTGCCTCTCGTGCATGAGGTGGGGCACCTGGNTTGATCCCCTCATCCAGATCATGAGTAAAGATCGTAAACAGAGCTGGCCCTAGCACTGAGCCCTGGGGAACACCACTTGTGACCCAACACCAACTGGACACTACACCATTCAGCACCACCCTCTGGTCTGGCCACCCAGACAGGTTTTTAACCCAGCAAAGAGCACACCTGGCCAGCCCATGAGCAGCCACTTTCTCCAGAAGAATACTGTGGGAAGCAGTCAAAGGCTTTACTAAAGCCCAGTTAGACAACATCCACAGCCTTGCCTCTCGTGCATGAGGTGGGGCACCTGGTTTCCTAAACCTGTGCTGGCTGGGCCTGACCCCTTGGCTGTCCTGTATGTGCCATGGGATCCCACTCAAAATAACCTGTTCCATAACCTTCCTGGACACCAAGGACCAAGGCTGGCAGGTCTGTAGTGCCCCAGATCCTTCGTGCAGCCCTTCCGGTGGACAGGCACCACATTGGCCAATGCCAGTCAACCTCCCTAAGTAGCCAGAACTGATAAATGACGGAGAGCAGCTCAGCAAGCTCTTCCACCAGCTCCCTCAGTACACTTGGATCAATCACATCCATAGACTCTTGGATCAATCACTCATAGACCTATAAGTGCCTAAATGGCTCAGCAGGTCACTACTTCCTCCTGGATTACAGAGGGTCCATTCTGTTCCCCGTCCCTGTCTACCAGCCCAGAGGGCAGGTTACTCTGAGGCATACAAAGACTTTTATAACTTAAAATATTTTCCAAACTATCAGCACACAGATATTGGCATCTTTATTTTATTACACCTTGATAAAGTCTTGCTAGTACGGCAAAGATAGGCCAGGTGTCAGATTTGCCACCATTACAACAGTTCAAGTGCTTAAAGACAAATCTGAAACTGTAGCAGCTTTTAATATTCATTCCTAGATACTTCTCAAAACTGTAGCTGCACTTAAACATTTGACAATTTTGATGAAAAAAAGATCACTGGCTACAGAAAGACACAAAACACTGCTTTGAACTGCATACAAAACACTAAAAACAGATTACTCACTCTATTCTTATGTATACCAGTCCATAGCATACAGCTCTCCAGGACTGCATAGTACACCTGCATATTTTACTACAGTCATGTAAGTGTGGCAGCTTTCCACTTAATCAGACCCTGAATCATTTCTAAAAAATAGGCATCACTGTATCTCATCAAATCTAATGAGTACTAATGAATACTATTACTTTCACAGACATAATCTACAGCAACCATCTCAAAGAACAATCTGTCAAGGTATTTGACAAGACACAGTTATTCAAAAAGTCAGAAAGTACTACAGCCAAATGCTGTCTACAAAACATACTTTGACCTTTCACATCCATGTACTACCAAACAAGATAAAATATAATTTGTCCTTTTGTGGGAAGGGAAGATAAGGAGGGAGGCCAAAAATGTTCATTCCTGCGTAAGCGCAGATCAGCTTCCCTAAGTATTCCCTTTGTTTATAGAAAAATGCTCAGCTCCTTTAAACACCGGAAGCCAAATGATTCAATGTTAACTTAAAAAACAACCTCAGATTGATAGAGTAAAAAGGACCACTGTTTTGAAAAATAATGAAGTCTATACATCTCACTTAAAGTTTGTTAACTGTTTTTTGTACAAAGGAAGTTGCAGCAATTTTAAAGCACAAACCCACCGTTTCTTGCCTCAATTTGCATGAGTTTAGTATTTTAAAATTAAACAATGATTGAACTAGTTTGCATGTAAACTGATGGGGAACAGGTAGAGAGCACTAACTTAAATACAATTCTTTTTTTAACAGCAACAGATAGAGGTCAAAGCACTTCTTAAATTTCAAAGTTCCTTACATAAATACACCCAAATACAGCATTTCCCAAATAGCTATGAAAAGCACCAGCAAATTTTCAGTAAAGGCTGTATTTGGCAGAATTTTCTCAGAGCTGACAGTGAGAGGCAATCATTCATTGGAACAGGATGTAATCGAGCAGTACAAATGCAAACAGGATAAAAAAAACCCCCATGATTTAAAATTAAACAAGAAACAAAATTGGTTTTAATGATAAGTTTATATATGCACAATTCACAGATGGCAAAGCATGCTGTTAAATGAAGAGGTAAAAACATCAATTTAGACCAAACATGAAAAAAACTAAAAATGCTAGAGGCTTTGCTTGATTTTACTCACTTTGCTTTCTGATACAGGTTGTACTCCTTTAGTCTAAGAGCTGTGTTTCAGCACTAACAAGGCAAAGAAGGTGACAAATCAGTTCTTTTTCTGGGTGGGATGGAAGAGAAGGAGAACAGTAGAACACAAGGGTAGGAAACTCTTACAAATACTGGTTGCTATGACTACCTAAGATGCAGTGAAATGGGTGGTAACTGCTAATTCACCAAAGTTTTTCCAAAGACTGCATACACAAGAGTAAATCCAGGAAATAATTAAGTTTTTGAAGAACTTGATCAAAATTCAGAGGTAAAACCTTTGTATTGCGTTGCATGCTTCCAAGTCTCATTCACCTGTTATCCATTTAATCCAGTTTAGTTTCCAAGTCAAATTTCAATGTTATTTCATACTATATCACCATATTAATAATTACCAGGCTTTTCCTCTTTACATTCATAGCTTCTTGGCCAAGAATAATGGCATTCTATGCTCCGAGAACTGAGATATACTTGGAATAAGAAGGTTGTCTCTTCCCAGAGTCCAGATATTTTGTACAGACACTGCCAAGAGCAGCATTACCAAGTGTAATATTCTAGAACTAGATGCTAAGTGAATTTATACATTTATTTAATTTAGCTTATGAAAGCATAAATTTTCGAAGAACATAGCCAATCCTTGCCCAATCAATTATTGTCTGTCAACATCTATTTCTAACTGCAAAGCATTTTGCTGGGTCTAGAAATCTCTCTTCATTCACACAGCATGATCTAAAATACTTCCCTTAACTCTTGTCTGACAAGCAAATTCTCCTCAGGTATTTCCAAGTCACCAACCACTGGATAGAAGCGACAGAAAACTAACTGTAATCACCAGTCATTCCATCTCAACGTTGCTCACACACAAGCCCATTCCCCAATCCCCTCCCAACAAACTTCACAGCACTGAGTGCAATTTCCCAAGCAAATTTTACTTGTACCTCATTAACCCTTTACATCATTACAGGGTTAAATACATTAAGACCACAGGTACTGTTATAACTTACGTAAGCTACATTGTCTCGGATGTCCCCCTTGTATTATCACTCAGCAGAAATTTATGGTTATTGTCACATCTTTCCTTCTGGCACCAATAATTAATTTGAGAGCTAAGGCATTAATTCCATTTAAATTTTCTACTACCTCAAGCCAGGTTTTGCCCCATCCTTTGCTATTCAATTTATCACTCTTCATACAGCCACTTTTACTCACTTGCTTTGACAAAGGCAGCAGAAAAAGCAGGTGACTTAGGCGTAGGAGGAGGTATTAAAGAAGATCTCAAATTAAAATAAAAGTTGGTCACGTGTGTGAATTTCTTCCCCAGACTTTGCTGTAGTTTCTCTCTCAGTATCAATATTTAGCACTTGACTTGTGGATGAGGCTTAAATCTACCCATCTACTTCCTGCACCATTTTGCATCATTGTAATGATGGAAATAACTTCCTCTTCCAAACATCCTTCTGAAGAAAGTTTAATCACTGGAAGTTATATCAATACAATGATGCAGGTATACCATGTTTCTGCTTACACAGCTTTTTGAAGTAGTTACCAGCAAAGTCACTTGTTGAAGCTCTAAGTGGGTCATGGATTAGAAGTACCAACACTCCCATGACATGGGCAAGAAGGAGAAACTTAAATCCCAAATCCAGGCGGCTGGTACAAGTTTACCCCTTCTGCCTTGGCCAGCTTGATACAATAATCTGTCCGCAGACTCACAACAGTCACAAACTGTAAGATCTTCCAAATACTCCAAGAGCAGTTCACAGGCAGTACTGCTGCTACTGCTTTTTAAGTATTTCAGCTAGCAGTGTCTAAATCCTAGTAATTCAAACATAATGGCATAAATGGGTCTTGGGACAAAGTTTCCCTCGTCTGCTCAAAGGCAGAAGTAGAGACTTCTTCAGAATTCTCATTCAAAATATCATAAAAAGTTGTTAAAATTAGCCTTAAGCGTAAGCAATCAACAGCTATCCTTTAACTGCTGCTTTAAGTATTTTGTAACACTATGACAGTGTTTTTCACTTTATCTTAAGCCTCCTCAGGTTCCACCACAGCATAATTTTTAGTTATGCATCTCAAAGAACTGAGAAACTTACTATTTCATTACTATCAAAATAGTAGTGACCATTTTATAGGTTTGCTCAAAACTACCACCACAAATGAAAAACCAAGGTACAATTCCAACAATTCAGTAGATGGCACTATTCCACAAAAATCACAAGAGGAAACTGTGTTCTCACATAAAAAAGGGATACCATGGAGCTAGAACTGTTATTTTAATTATGCAAAACCAATGCCCACTCTTTAGAGTGCCTTGCACTTTTTTGTGCTTTTCATACAACATGGAAAAATACATGCCAAAACGTTAAAAGAAATTACTGGTTTGTGGAAATGCCTGTAATTTTACTTAGCTATTTTGTCCAGGCATTATTACATACAGCTCCACTTCACGCCATAAAAATAGCTGCATATCAGTGTTGCATAAAGTAATATTTTTATGGTTTGTGTTTACCAGAAATCTAACTTGACACGGACTATTAAAAGGTTGACATTGTCCCTAGAAGTTGCTTATGCAACCTTAATTCACTTCTCCTCAAGTGCATGATGGTAATTTATTTCTAAAAGTCAATGCACTAGCTCAATATCAATTGTTTCGCATTATTCAGCTTAATTTTAAGTGTTAAAAAGACAAGTGGTCACTAACAAAACTTCCATTGCCAGATTTAAAAAATTTGCATTAAAACATGTGTCTTCAATATTATTAAGTTGTAAAGTATAGCCTTAAAAATAACACTACCCATTCCATCATAACTCTTCTTTTAAAATTTGTTGCAGGTGCCACATTAGATCCTGTAGTTTGGTCTCGTTCTCAGTGTACTTGAGGACTTCAGATGGGTCCTTTCCTTAGCCCCAAGAAATGCACCACTGAATAGTGCTAAAGAGCTCCCATAGGAGCATTAATACAGAGCTACTGTTTTGTACAAGCTGGGGATGTCAGAAACTCAAGGGTTTTCCTTAGTACTAGAAAGGGAATAATTCAGACAGTATTATGAGATTTCCAAGTATCCACAGCCCAGTTTAAGACTCCAAGAAGATGAAAAACAGATCAACAGAAAAAGCGCAATCCAAGGTAATTCTCCTATACATCTGTCCTGCAGTTTTTCCTAGCAGGTACTTTAACTACTAGATAGAGGGAAAGTATTGCCTTGCAACTGTAGCCTCAGTGATTTTGGTTTTTTGATACTTTAGAAAATCTCTACATCTCTTATTTTCTTCCAGCTCCTGTCAGATTCCACGTGATGTCTGATACTTCAGATAGTGCTCACCTGCCCTGCTATTACAAGAATGTTTGGCTTACTAGCAGAACAAACAAATAATCTGAGTCTGAAGAGCTATTTCAATCAACTCTGACTGAAGGGAAGAAGTCTTCAGATAAAACTTCGCCATAAATTTTATGAAAATAGGAAGCTGAAAAGAGGGGAGAAAGAAAGCTGGAAAGAGGAAAAACTTCAGATTAGGCCCACATGCCACACAGAGCATTACCTCCACGTTCTAAAATACAGGCTCTGTGTAGTCACAGGAAGCATTTTAAGAGTTACAACACACATATAATAGTACTACAAGATTGAGTCATACGGTAGCAAGTTTCAAAGTGAAAATGTCTGTCTTTCCTCTAGACAAAAGTATCCAAGATAATAGATATCCATATATTCCAACTCACTTCACATAACTGAAACTGTTCCAGTTCCAAGGGAATTTGAAGAGGTGCCATATACAGGATATTGATGCTTCAAGCCCCTCAAAGACACAGAGCTATACCTGTTTGTGCTGCTCAGAACTTCTGGGTTTCTTCCACAATCCTGCACCTTAACAGAAATATCTAGCAATATTTCTGCATTAATAAGAAAAAATACGAGCACTGAAAGTTAATAGATCTCTTATTTAAGAGAAAGGAAAGGTTTAGGGGATTGGGTTTGTAAAGAAATTGACCATTTACGTATACTTCCTGCACAGTCAAGGAAAGGCTGTAGAAACAGTAGAGGTTTTCCTTTCCACATAGCATTTCCATCTCCTTCACTGCCACCCTGCTCCCCAAATGCCAAGAGAACACATTTGCATATCTACTGTTCCTCTCACTTTTTTCACCATGGTAAAGAGCAAGTCTGCACAAAGATATGCTTGAAGAAAAATACAGCCAGATTCCTCCAAATTATTACCTTCAAAGTGACTATTGTTAAAGTACAAAACTAAGGAAGTTTGAATGCTTTTTTTTTAAGCAATTTGGTTCTCACTGGAATCTTCGGCAATTTACTTGCATAAGAACCACTTACAAGAAAGTGAAATGGCTGCTGTTCAGTTAAAACCTAGCAATCATGCATATTCCAAAAAAGTAACCTCAATCATCACCACTAGTCATAGTACTATCTCAAAAAGAAAATCTAAAAAGAAAATAAAAAATCACTTGCTGTTTGAGGCAGACTATCACCACAGTCCAGAGCTTTACTGAGGTTTTAATGTTTCAAGCCTGAAGTTGCAGATGTCAAATAGACAGGGTTTCCCACCATCTCTACGGAACTTTCCAGCTGTGGAAAAGAGCACTTCAGAAATGCCATAACATGAAAATATCCAAGGGCTCAGACAAAAGAAAAGCATTGTCTGGAACAGGACTCTTCATCCAACCTCAAGGCAGTTTCTAAGCACAAAATCCAGATCATTAAAATTAATGTGGCATTGTAGCCTCATTAGTTCAGACCTGCTTTGAGTCAGAATCTGCATTTATGCAGTGTAATTCAGTGCTTAATGTGTTTTGATTAAATATTTGGTTTAATGTTTTGAGTGTCAGATAGCTTTTTCTACTCAGCAATAGAGAAATTGAAATTAATTAGTTTTGGAAGTTCACTTGTGTAACACCTTCTATCAAAAATCCAAGAGGAAAACAGATGCATTTGTCAGCCAGCTATGACAACTCACTAGAAGCTGTAACGTGGGGACGTTTTACGTATGCTTTACATGATGAGGAATAAAAAACACGAGCTGGAATAGTAAGCATTTGAGTTGATATGTGTCAGACAAGTCACCTGTGGCACTCCTCAAACATTTACTTGGGAAAAGAAAAGCCCCAAATAAACCATGGGGCATAACCATTGTTTCCAAGATTTCACTAGAAAAGTTTGAAGAGAATAAATATCACATTTACATGGTGCTGTTCAAAGTTTATTTCTTCTTTCAAATGTTAACATACCAAAAAGGCAATGAAACAGGAACAAATAATCCCATTGCATATTTGCAGTGGCAAATAGATCTGTGTGAATTAAAAAAAAAAAAAAAAAATCAAGAAAAGCGTTAGACTTCCTGATGGAAAAGAACCCCACCAAAACAAAATTCAAGTTATATATGTATAAAGAGAAAAAAGTAAGGAACTTTTTCTGGCAAAATGCATGGAGATTCACTTTAGCTCTTTGAAGCATTAACAATCTGAAAGTGTTTTCCCTGCAAACCATCCCTACTTCTTTTGCAACAAAAGACCATAAAGTTCCCAACTGACACATTAAGCACTGCAACCAGAAGTCTGATTACTACTCATTTTTCCCTATGATAACCCAGGTTCCAAACGTCAGTGTCCAGGAACAGCTGAAAGAAGTAAGCTGTTGACACAAGAATCACCCACAATTTCCCTCACACACTCAGTCTGCTTGACTCTCTGAACTTGGTGAGTCTGCAGAGAACTGGCAGTCTTCAAATTCACTGTCAGGTAACAAGACCTCAGAGTCAGGACAAAAACATTTGGACAGAATCAAGCCTTACCTCTCCTCACAAACCACATACATGCACAAACTTGATCCTCTCGAAGCAGAGAAGAAAGAGTTAAATGATTCACCCCAGATCACCAGAGACCTAGGATAGTTACACTCCTGGAAACTATTCATGGACAAGGGCTACAATTAACTATACTAGAAAAAGCACTATACTATGAAGCACACCTGAAAAACTGAGATAGTATTTTTTAAGAATTATTTTCTGAGATAAAGAAACCAGTCACATAAAGACACTGAAAAATTTAAAGATATGATTTCAAAAGACAAGTAGAAATTATTTTTATTAAACAATAATTTCTAATAAGACAAAACAGCAACTATAAAAGAAACAGTATCTTCATATAACCTCCTCGAATAAAACTGAAAGAAGGAACATTAATTAGTGGCCTATTGCAAAAATCCAGGATGAAATCTATTTTACTAAAAACCACTGTGATAAACTGATACATGTATTCCAGTCAAACATCAAGAAAATTAGTACATTGAATAGCAGTTACTAGTAATCATTAAAAAAAAAAAGACAACCTGAGATCTAATATACCAAATAACAGTTGTGAGCAGCACTGAGCTACTAACATAGACTACTAAATATTTTTAAAAGGTCTTGTCAGGAGCTGAAAATTATATATTCATAGCAGTTCAGTATCACTCATACAGAATGCACTTACACTGATCATCTTTACAGATTCTCCACTTAAACACTAATAACAAGCATCCACAACTTAGTTTAACTTCATCAGAAGTGAACTTCCCCCAAAATAACTACAGTTCTATAATTTACAGTTATTGTCTGCACTATAAGAAAAAAAAACAGGTAGAGAATCCTTGGTATTCTGAAACTTTTAGGGTGGTATTTTTGTAGAACGAACTATGTGGATAAAGTTTTCAAACTATGCTTTTAAATATTTTACCAGTATTTCAATCAAAATCTGCTAAAGTCAAGTTTGACAATAAATATAATTTCAGAAATATTTTGCTAGAATAGCCTCTGTATGAGCTTTTCTACAGAGAGATTATCCTCGTAGGAATGCCAATCTGTTACTTTGTAGATTAAAACAGCAAACATTAGTTGTATCTTCTTCGTCAAATTGGTTACAATTACTCTAGTAGCACACTATAACCCTCGAAGAATGGCACAAAGTGAAACTCACTCATGGGCATTGTTTCCTGAACTTGCCCAGCACCCTGTTCACATTGCAACAGTACCTTCCGCTGCAGACAAAAAAGTGAAGGCAGAGAGCATTATCAGATCACACTGCGATCAGCACGCTCCTGTTTGCACAACAGCTTCCTTGATAAACTCACCACTACAACAACTTCAGCAGTCTTGGTATTTTACTTTTTACCACACCATGAATGCATTTCCATCAACTGTTCAGGCATCTCCAATTTTGCTTTAGTAGCAAAGATGTTTCCTTGCTAACAAACCAGATAAGCTAAGAAAATTTTAATTTGTGTAGAAAAAATGGTAACAATATGAAGTACTGAGTTGAAATTAAGAAATGCTTCTGATTATATGCTAATATATAAAACTGCAGTTTCTAAATATTTTTAAACCAAACTTCACTGTTAGCATTATCTGATGTGCTGCTTCTCCCACTGGGAATTGCCAGCAGAAAGATCAGATCATCAGAAGTCAATAAAGTTCATTTGTAAAATGCCACTTCCTCCCTACTTTTTTTTTTTTTTTTTTAATCTAGAATAGCATTTATTTGATCTGGAAATTATTGGCAGAGTATTCATATGGGAAAACAACTGCCAGAGTTCAAAAGTAGTTTTTGCCCTTTGTTACTCAGATAAGAAAAGAAAGAGCATTATAAAAGTTAACTCCTCTAAAATACATATAAATCCAATGCTCCCCTTTTTTTTTACTAACCCTTTGACTATTAACATAATTGAGACTATATTCACAATACTTCCATGGGCCATGTCTGTAAGAAAACAGGTATAAGTCACATCCTGGGCAGCCACATATACTGGGGGTAATTGAAAAAAATTTGGACCTTTGTTTGGGTGTTTTGTTGGTTTGTTGTTTTTTTTTTTTTTTTACTGAAAGATAGAGAAGTAAGTACATGAAAACATGGGGACATTACCAACAAGTCTGTGCTTTTAAGATGTAGGCTATCTGATCTCTCTTTCCAGGTTAGTAACTCACCAGGATTCCTTTCTAAAACGTTGTATTTCCCATCTAATTATTTTAAAAAATGAGGGGATATTCACCATGCCAGCCTTTTTTTAAAATGAGTTTCCTTTATGTCTGACATTTAAGGGTGGCTGTGAAGGGTATCGTATTGTGTCAGTTTACTATAAAGGTTTGGAACACATATAAAAGGGAATGCCAGGCAAGTTGTTGTTTTGCAGTCCATGCTCCATATTAACAAGCATCACTGAAAATTGGTAACTGTACCTCTAACATCAACATTACAAAGTTCAGTTAAAAATGTTTTTCAACTGTGAAGATGAACATCTGCTCTGTTTAACAAGGTAGTATGACTGGATAGAGCACATGCTAAAAAACTAAGACAGCCATGCTACTACTCTCAATAGAACATTAAGTGATCACAAAAAAATTCTATGAGTATTCTATGTTTTTCCCTAATGAGCAAGTTGGAAAATGCACATAGGCTTTGTCCATCTGCTGCTACTGATAAAAATCATTGTTACTAGTTGGGAAAGAGGGAGGGCCTATAGCAGAAACTGTTTTCAAAAACATTGGACACCAGCTGGATTACCTCTTTAGCTGGCTACTCTTGAAGTGTTAAATTTATCATCATTATGTGAACCAAAAATCTAATAATCTTAATTGTAAACATACAGAACACAAGCTGGGTGGCAGCTTCAAGAAGCTACACAATACAAATCCCTGCTTGAAGTAACATGAATCACACAAAATAAAGTAATAGCTCACTAAGCAGAAGTACAAAGGTCTAGCTTCCCTTGGATCTGCAGCCTTTCTTCAGCTCCCTGGCTTAAAAAGTTCCAAAGTTAAAGTCCTGTGAGGTGTACACAAAAATACAGAAGCAGAAAATGGCAATCAATTCTTGGAGAATCCATGGGAGATATTTCATAAAAAGGTGAGTGTGAGCTATAGTCTTCTTGGTGGAGAACCTAACCTCCTCTCTCCACCAGCACTGCTTGTAAGAGGCTGTGTGGTTTGAGTGGAACAGGCTAAGATTTACTGTGAACATGGAAGCACTGCCCTCTGCAATTACATTATCTGAATCTTGGAAGAAAATTAAGCTTCAGGTTTTCCCAAAAATAAATCAGGTTTTATTATCACCTTTTTAAGGTGTTTATGAAACAGAATTCCATTACATTTAGCAAAATGGACAAATAAAGTAGCCTTGAATTATTTCTATCAAGCTATAAACTTCTCTTTGTTCAACAGCAATCAAGTGATTGATTTGGCAAACTGCAACACTTCAGCCTGCCTTATTTCAAGTATTACTAGATCAGCATCGTTATTACAAAACTTTTGTTTTTCATGTTTTAACAAAGCCTTCTGGACACAATCCTGACTAATGTGCTCTAGTGGGCCCTGTTTGAGTAGGGGGGTTGCTCTAGATGACCTCCAGTGGTCACATCACACTTTTCCCATTCTTGAATCTGTGAATCTAGCATTCCTCAAAGTATTTCATCCTGCACTTTGTTTTGTATACTAGTGCACACATTTCAATTTTCACCTACTTTCGCTATTCTTGACACTCAAAATAGACTTCAAAGTAAGGAAAAAATCTCTAAGTAATTGAAAGCAAATGAAAAATCTCAAATCTCTCAAGTGAAAAATTAAGATTAGAACTACTGTGAACAGAAGACTATGAAGGACCTACTCCTTAATTTCAATAAAGAAATTACTAATACAGTTTTAAAATCGATCTTATTTCAGCAATTGATGTAACTGACTCAGTACAAGCATTATCAATAACTAGATTTTTTGTTTAAGCAAAGCTTAGAGATTCAAAGCACACTGAATCCTTGCACAAAGCTATTAAGTTAAAATAAGCAGTACGCAGACCAAGGATGTTATCAAGCTATGCAGATCGCGACACAAAACCAGATTTAGAATTTCTTGACAAGGAGAGATTTTTAAGTGGAATACAAAATGTTTCTCATTTGTGTCAGTCTTGAACTGAACATCAGTATGCCAGAACTAAAGGACAGCCACAGAAAATGTAATTTCATGAACGCATTGTAAAAATCACAAGGAATCAGGATTCAGTATGAGCCCCCAGAGGCTGACAGGACTGCTACATATTTTATAAATTTACTAAATAAGGCATTATACCACTCTACCAGTCCTCTCTTCTGAAATATCTCAGTCTCAGCTGTTTCCAAGACCTTCATTATTTTAATGTGTTTAAATTCAGTGACACAAATACCACTGACCGAAAATTAAATTATGTCACCTGTGTTTGAACTGAAAGTCAACAGCGGTGGTAACTTAGTGCTTCCTTTGATAAACATGTAAGCTGTGCAATTATCAAGTGCCTATGATAGAAGCGTTGACATGAATAAGGTCACTAAATTATCATGAATACTACAAGGCTACACTTGACTGGCATTCAAGTACCAACACAACACCACAACTGAAACTTATGGGTCAGCAAAACAAGGTAACTTCAAAAGCTGCTGGCAGACAGCACACTGGCAGTGGATAAGCAATGAGGTTTTGCCTCAAAAGTAACACAAACGTATTCCTCAGGCTGGCAAACAAATAAATCACGTCAAAGAATTAGATCTCTGGGAAAGCAGTCTTATCTACTTAATGAGATGCACTTTGCAGGATTAAGAATCAGCATTTTTCAAAAACATTATGATCAGTTTGATGGTACACTTCAAGATAGGCACACTGAGAGCAGCAAGAGGAAAAGGGAAGACCCAACAGATTAAAGATAAAGACCAACCACAGCATTAACTCTTTCAAAACTACTAAGAACTCTAATTTTTTTCAAAATGTAAAACTATTACCAGGTAGCTAAGATCAAGGATGAAATGAACTGTTCCTAAAATCCACATCCCGCAGATTTGGTTATCTTCATGTTGAATGTAATAATTTACAAGTTTTATTCTGCTTTTCACTGAGGTTCCAAATAAATAAGCCAACTTTTAGTCACCTTAAAGTTATTGTGTAAGAACACTTATCTTTGCCTTTTGAAACCTTCATGCAAGAAAAGGACCTGAACACTCAGAAGTCTAATGCAGTCACAAAATTTCTGCCAAAGTTTTTTTAGGAAGGGTTTGCAACCTTGATTTGTACCTTCATGCTTTATCACATCTCAAATCTTAAGCTGCTTCTACTTTTCCAGACGTGACTTTACTAAAACTGCTCATGTCATCTCCTGCAGCAATAATGCTACTCCATCTCTAAAAGCCCTTCCACAGTGACCAAGGAAGAACAAACCTAGTAGAATGCTAAATTAAGAGCCTAGTGAATTGAAAAGTGTACCACAAGTCTGAAAGCCTAAGCTCGGTCCCAGCCATCCAATTTCCTGTTACAGTTTAGCATATCATCAGATCACACAACCCATACACCCCAGTGTTTCACAAAGTTATACAAGGAAACAAACTATGCTAGTGCTACAGTAACCCGCAGCCTCACAAACTTTGCATGCTTTCCAAATATTTCCTTCCCCAGGCTGACCATGACCCAGCAAGTTTGAAGTTGCAAGGCTATATCCGTTAAGCTTCTGCTCTGTCAGTAAAATACCTAGAGGGAAGTTTACATTGTAAAGTTCATTTTTGTAAATCACGATATATGTTACAATACAGTGATACTTCAGATATTTTTGAACAAAAGCAATTACTACTAAAAGTTGCATTAGTAGAATGAAAGTACATGCAGTGACACTTCAAATGAAAGACATGCTGCAGTATAGACTTCCCCACAGCCACAGTTGCTCCAGCATGGCCTTACCCGCAGCCCCTTCACAAATAAACCTCTTCTAACATGGTTTTACCCAAGACTGCAGTCCTTCCAGGGGAATACCTGTTCTGTTGGGAGCTTACCCATGGCCACACCCTTTCAGGTGCTCCAGCATGGACTTAGCCACAGCCACTGATGTTTCAATACTTCCCTGCTGCAGCACAGATTTATCCCTGGACCTCAATCCCTTGAGAGGTGTTTCTGCTGCTGCACTGACAGAACCACAGCCACAGGCAATTCGAGATCTACCTGCTGCCTTAGCCACAGGTCACTGTCCCTTTGACTGAAGCTCACCCTGGAGCCTCAGCCAGCCCAGTCCAGCAGCACAGACACACAGCGAGTCCCTGGCCACCTGCCAGCCCAGGGCATCGCCACTGCTGTTATCACAATGTTCCCAGGCACAGCACAGGGAGGTAATAAAGCAGCACAGCAGCAGCGAAAGCAAAAACCAGCCACTCATGAGCACTAGGCTCTAATGTAGTCAGGCAAGAAAGGCTCCTGACAAGCACCTGCCAATTAATAGCTAATCAGCAATTACAGCTATAAATTCAATCTAGCACATTCCAGTCAAACCTCTCATTATCTCAAATCCTTTGAGCTGCACATTGGGTGTCATAAAGGATTGTTGCAGTTTAACCCCAGCTGGCAACTAAGCTGCACATAGACACTTGCTCACTCCCTCTGGTGAGATGGGGGAGAAAAATTGGAAAAGAGAGAAAATCCATGGTTTGAGATAAAGAATGCTTAAAGGATAAGGCAAAAGCCACCACAAACACAAGCAAGGCAAAACAAGGAATTCATTCACTGTTTCCCGTGGGTGGGTAGGAGCCACCTCCAGGAAAGCAGGGCTCCATCACGTGTAAGAGTGACTTGGAAAGACAAACGCCATCACTTCAAACATCCTCCCTTTCCTCCTTTTTCTCCCAGTTTTATATCCTGAGCATGACACCATATGGTACAGAATACCCCCTAAGTCAGTTGTCCTGGGCTGTGTCCCATCCCAACTCCTTGTGCACACCCAGACTGCTCACTGGTGGGGTGGGAAGAAAGGCAGAAAAGACCTTGGCTCTGCATAAACCCGTCTCAGCAATAAGGAAAACATCACTGTATTACCAAGACTGTCTGCAGCACAAATCCAAAACACAGCCTCATACCAGATACTGTGAAGAAAATTAACTTCACTCCAGCCAAAACCAGGACACCAAGTTTCCAAACAAGTAAAACCATAGATTTAAAAAGAACGCCATCCTAGTTATTATGAAGAACTTAGTCAAAGCTTTCTCTGTGTAGGGGACTCAGTTGTTTTAATACCATATATTTTTATATCACCATGCCATTTTGACCCTATTTCATTTCAGAATACCCAAAAGTAGCTGATTTTCTTCATTTAGAGGATGAGCATTTTTCACTGAGATAACAATAGCCATATGAACAAAGTGCTGGATGATATGACAAGAAATGCAGTAGTGTTAAAAGAAACGGAAATGTGACAAGATTAACATATGCTTTAAGCAAAGTAGTTTTCTTGTTTAAATTACTCTATGTGAAGTGGGTGGCAATGTAGATGATAAATATTTTCTTATTAATTAATAATCACGGTGTCTCTCTGGCATGACACTGAATATTTTTAATAGCTTTACCAAAGTACTCTTCCCAAAACAGGGATATTTGTTCAAAGTCCAGGACACTACTGACAAAGGCTGAGACCATTTTCTTCAGTGTACAAATGCCAAAAGACCCTGACCATCCATAAAACAGCAGTTCAGTTCAACTTTGGTGTATTCTGAGAATCAACAGGATTACAGAATAATTTAGGTTGGAAAGGATCACCCAAGTTCATCTGGTCCAGCATCCCACTTGAGAATGTGCCAACTTCAGTTGGATGCCCTGTCTGAAAGCCAGAAATCTTTGCATACTCTAAACAACTCCAGCCACTGTCCTACTGCCAGTGTAGAGCTACGACTGAAAAAGGGCAGGTGTGTTATTTCAATTTAAAAAACAAACAACCAAAAAAACCCCACAAAGCCAAAAACCCAACAGACAGTATCTCAAGCTGATGTTTCCAAAAGGAAAAAAAACGAGTCAGACTGCCTTGCAAAGCCTGAATGATCCAAAGGAGAAGTAATTTTAATGGATATAATCACATCACAACTTGGAAATGGTATTTTGTTAGCGCTTCAGAGAATTTACTAAATTGCTTGAATTTTGTAGTATACATCTACAGCAAAGCTATCCAGATGCCGCAACAAACACTTCATCAGAAACTGACTGCATGGAACCACACACCCAGGATTTTCAGCTATTTTGATTTTTAAAAAGTGAGTTGACAAAAAGGCTGGAGAATGGAAATCACAGAAAACAAGCTTTATACACCCCAAATACATAAAAATTTCAGCCATTTGCTAGCATAAGTCATCTGGTAGTACTGAAAAGACTGTGGGGAAATTAAGATTCTGACATTCAGAACTATCGGAATCTTCAGCTTTTTAACAATAGAATGATGAACAACGTAATTTTTCTCCTTCCTGTGAACTTGGTTTGCAAGAGGGAAAAATAATACAAACTTTAATTAAATAATCTATTCTGCTTGGAAATAAAGAGTACGAGGCACAATTCAGTCTGTCTGGAAGGTGCAACACTTACTCTACAGGTATCCCCTTCATTCTCACGAATTTCTAGTGAAAACAGTCTTCCTTTTTTAGAAATTCCTCTTATCAAGAGACAGGCTGAACTTCATGCTGCAAATGTGTATTTTTAAGGCATGAAGCACCAGTAAAGACATTGTATTCATTTTGGGAGACAATCACAAAACATCTAATTTGATATATTGTCCTAGTTTTGCTATAGAGAAATTAAAGACCAGAAAAATGAAGAAACTTGTTTAATATGGAACAGGTAAACAGCAGGGAGCAGGAGAATTCCTTCAATATTTCTGTTTTAGCGTCACAGTTTATTCTACCTTATAAAAGCAAACAAAAAAGCTCAGCTATTATTAATTATACAGGGCCCTGGACTTAAAACTTCTGAGGAAACATCATCCCAAAGGCAAAAAAAAAATCCTGAAAAAGTCCATTTCATCTTTTTCTAGCCTCTTTAGAGTTTACACAGTCTTATTCAGATCACATGAGACTTCCAGATGGACTCTTAAGTAGAAGAGCAAAAGCACAGAAGCAGGGCTATTACTTATGACACCGAACACTGCCAGGACGTCACGGGGTAAAGTCTAACCAATTACACCAAGTTAAACCTTGAGCAGATAAACGAAACTCTAACTCATTAGAAGGTTTTGATATCTGCTGGGAAAACAAAGCACAGCCCATTATGCACAAAACTTCCTAAAGACCAAGGCCTACATGTCGTACTGTAATGGTTCTGGTATGCACAGAAGAGAAGCAAAGCACAGAGGAATTTTTAACTACTTGGTATCTCTCACGTTTCAACAGCAGATCAGGAGGTGAAAGCCACCCTGGCGACAGCAGCTAAATGCCTTCAAGTATGGAGAAAACCTAAGATACTGACCTGCAGTGACAAACGAGGCCACCAGCAGCTTACACTGACCATAGCACTTTGAAATCAATAGCGAGCACAATTGCTCCCCGCGGGGATCACGTCCACAAAAATCCAGCACAGAGGAGGCGGAGCCTGAGGCAGAATTATCACACAAGAGCCAGGCCACCAACCAAGACTCCAACACCTCAAACAGCTGGAATAAGGATCCTGCAATCAGCACCACAAACCCAGAGGAACAACTGGACCAGCACGTCCAGGTAAGTGCAACTACTTGCAAGAAATCACTTGAGATTTTATGTCACTTGGCACAGTGTTTCTGCCCTTATGTCTCTCATCCCTCAATTTCCCTTGCAACAGAGAAAACAGAATCAAACAGCCTAACTTTTTTTAACAGATCCTAGTGTCAAGGAGAGGGTCACATCAGCAGGCTGTTCAAGGTTTCTACTAAGCTACTCACTTTGTAACTTTTCCTCATACACAATAAAGGGACCAAGCTGTTGATCATAGCTGAAAACAGAACAGAGCCTTTGTTATTAATTGCTCAAAATATTCCTTTCGGGGTGGGGGGCGGGGGGGGAAATACTTCTCTAATTAAGGATCTGTCAGCCTCAAAAACACTTGCTTTTAGGTGCCCTAGCTACTAAGTAGGAGTTAAAAATACTTAGTAACTCTGGAAAGAGAATCAACTTTTTAAAATTAATACAAGGTATATACTGGTCAAGTTACACCAGTTAATAATCCCAAACTAATTTTCATGACTCATAAGGTTTGAGTTTTACACTAAAAGCAGTCTCTTCCTAGAATTTTTATGGACTTCTCTCCCTCTTAAAACTGCAAGACCTAGAACCAACTGCTGTTTGTGGGCATAGAACGGCAAAGTTGCCCCTCTGGCACACTATGTTACCAACTACACCCATCAATCCTAGAAGCAAAAAATATTAACTGAGTAGTGATTCCACTTCTAATCCAATTAGTGCAATATGACACCTACAATTTAGGTACTTCCACTTTTACAAGTACTTTGTGGATTTAGAGAATTCAATATAGTGTTCAGGCTCAGTATATTTATCTATTAAAGAAAGTCAGTGAATTGACAGTATATTTATATCTACAGATTTTGGTTTTTCAGAAAAAGCTTTAGTTGTATTTTTACACATCACTTTAACAGTACTAGAGACAACATTTAGTATTTGTGAATCAGAACTCTCTCTGTTCTTCCAGTAGTTGTCCCAAGGTTCTCATAAAGAAGAATGAGATGAGAGTGTGATTTAGAAAACTCCTGCTCACATTAACCTGTTCTGATCAATACTGGTTCTGAATTTAAAATACCCAATTTGAAGACTGACCAAATACAAAGAACCTCTGTAAAGAGGTTAACTGATAAACAGCCCAAATCCAAATCAGGACTGTAACATTATTTTCCTCACGTATTAATGAAATATCAAACAGGTTCTCACTCCTTGATTTAAGAATATTTTATCTTTCATACCCTTTCCAAAAAAAAAAAAACAAAAAAACCCAAACTCGTTTCCCAATACGTCAGACGACTTACTTGCAATAGAAAGCTTAAAAAGATCTACCTGTACTTGAAGACACAAGGAAAACATGAATACTAAGCTCCCATTTGCTGGTAGGCAATGAAAGAAGCATCATTATTACTTTACTTCTATACTCTCACAACATGAACACAGAAGAAAATGAGGATGGACTTCTATAGCACTTTTACGATTTCTCAATGAATAACACTTTACTGACACTAAGTCTTTTTCTAGTCCATACCTCGTTTCAATTAAAAACACTTTTGCAGCTTTAAAGAGTAAGTGGCTCCCACTTTAATGAATCCTTGCACATAATTTACTACTCACAAAAACCTTAGCAGAAAAAGCATCCTGACAGCTGGCTCTATCTTTGAGCAACAGAATGAAATAGGCACTTCTTGCAAGCCTCTCTCCTACCCAGTGAGTGATTTTCCAAACAGCAGAAAGCAAGAGGCTGCTTTTACATTGGGAATATGTCTGAGTCTATTCCTTCTGCCTGCACTCCTCCATCACAAAGAGGAGGTAATCACAGGAGATGCAAATTCTGCAGTGTTGTCTGCTTACAGGGCTACAGTACCAGCTGAGGCTGAGGACTTTTAACCAGTTCCTCCAAGAATCAAAAGCCGTATCAAATATTAAGAAGCATATTCATCTCCATCAAGCTGAGAGGAGCACTAACATTTCAGCCTCTGCAGGAAACTTCTTCCTTTAGAAAATGCATTTTCTGTCATTTTCTCACAGTAACACTTTCTTCCCAAACAATACCTCTCTAAATTATTCAGAAAGCAATTCACACTCCAAGAATCCACAGGTGTGTGCAGCCATGGATGAGTGCCCGCAAACAGGTTTTGTTGAGTCATCATTATCCAAACTGCAACATCATGTTGCCCAAAATTACAGGTGAGTAAGCTCTAAACAGGTACATTGTGATCTCTCAATTTCCTTCAAATCAAGTTCTTACTTTTATGTCTCTTTTTGCTTTCTCATCTATTCTACCAATATGGGAGTAATTAATACCACCCACACACAGTTTACTCTTAATTTAAATCAGCCCTATGACCTTTTCAAAAAGAAAATTTATGAAGTATAGTTTCATACAAGGCATTAAGAACATTGCATTATCATCCCTGATCCTCATGCTTTGAGAAATTCATAACAAATCTAGTTTTTCTACTTTTAAAGTCAACCTTCTTATGGCAATTAACCTTACAGATGGGGTAGTAATATACCAGAAAGAAATAAAAAAGGTCTACTTGGACACTAATATAAGCACCAAAGGAAACTATTAGATTTACCTACAGCTTAAAGAGGATTAAGTCAATTTTTCTAGCAAGATGGCCTAAGTCTTCCCCATAATGTTTAGAATTCAGTCTATTTCAGGACAACAAAGAATTTGTTTCACTCTCTTATGCTAACAAGTAAAGTTTCAGGCAACAGCAGTGTGGATTGAAGAATCTACAGGACATCTTTTAAAAATAAAAGTTTAAACACATATGTTGTTACATGGCTTGGATAGTACCATATGGCTGTGGTACCATATGGCTATAAACATATGGGTAGTTCACTTTTTAGTGAACAAAAAGAAGCAGGGTTACTAGTGCTTAATTTCACAAATTCATTCCACTTATCTCAGTCACTTGGAAGCCTTTAGCAAGATACAAGTCCTGTACCTTTTACTGTCCCCACTTGAAACCATCATTTGGCAACAGAGAATTAGCAGCAAGTCAAAGATTATCTTAAGAACAAGCCCAATAAAAAAAAGCCCACCACCCAAAGAAAACCCAACCAAAAACCCACCAAAAAGAAAAACAAACCTACCACCTCAGCAAGCAGCACAGAACGTTTCAATCCCAGAGGACAGAGCAGAACAACAAAACAGAGCTCAGCCCACGTCTCTCTTTAGATTTGCAGTCAGCTGCTGTAAATCATCAGCACACTAGTAACCCTCCACAAAATTTATCTATTAACTTGAGATAATGGGGACTGAGCAGCCATGCCTCACATCATTAACATAACCTGAACTGACACAAAGAACAACCAGAACAGCCAAGCCACCCACAAACAGAAAACAGAGCTTGTTTTTTTATCGCCTCCTGCATACCTGGCTCCCACCAGACTTCTGAATGGTTCCAGCAGCTGAATCAAGACATCCCTTGCGTGAGGTGCACTAACTCCAGAATGCAAAAGGATACAGCCTCAGTGCTCCAGTCTGAGTCCCAATGGCCAGTATTTTCTGAACAGGATCAAATGCCAAGGCTGAAGGTTGATAGGGGAAACCATGGCGTACAGTCTAACAGGTCAGAGCATCGCAGTAACAAGGGGTCAAGCAGGATACCAAAAATAAACAGAATCAAGACTGTATGTTAGAGAACGGGATTCAATGTTAATAACAATTTAAAAAGGTACTAAAAAAGCAATTTAATCACAGGCTGAGAAAATCACCTGCCTTACATGAACCAATTACAAAAGATTTTTTTTAGTCATAAATACTCATTCATCCTTGAGCATCGAGTGACAGTAAGACTTACTGAAACTTAATTTGAATCTTACATTTCTTCTGTACAAAGACTGTATGAACTCAGCATTTCATTTTTCCATCTACCTCAATCCCTGAGTAATCTTATTTTCAGCTCTAACAAAGACACTCAACTATTAAAATCTGAGATGTTCCTAGCAAGTTTGGCAACAAAGACAGACTTGTCATCAAACTATTGCAAACTACTAGACTTGCTTTTCTGAGAATCACTTCAATTTCAGTCCAACAGACCCAACATGACAGTGCAACCTCTCTCAGCACAGTAAGGAAAAGTAAAATAGCAACCTGAGGTTGACAAAACTAATCTCTCACCCTCTATTTCCCTCAAAGAGAACAGGCAGCCCCAGAATTGACAAAACCAAAAAATACTCCACTGAACATAAGCAAAAACCGTCAACCACAGGATTCTTTCTTAATATGGAGCTATTGGCAAATCTAGCTTTTTTAGGTTAGCCAAGACTAATTTGGTAATTGACCAAGCAAGGACTCCATTAAATTTCTCAGGCTGCAATTAATCAGAACTGAGAACATAATACAAGTGTTGCCTACTCTTGTTCCCACTATAAATGCACTATAAATTATTATAAAATCATAAGCCATACAAATGCTAGCTTTTCCATTTCTAAGCCCTTAGACTAAAGCAGAGATATTTCAGGACATAACTGCACATCAAACTTCTGACCTATTCCTTGTACTTCACTGAAGTTACAGGCATACCCCCACAACTCTCTGTATTTCACAAGTGAATAAATTCTAACTGGTAACAGCTCTGCCCTTTTACACATCCTTCGTGACCAACTTGTGGAAACGGCAGAATTGCCTGCAATACCAGAAAAAAATTAGAATCCACAAACAAGCTCATCCATGTCACGCTAGGCCACGGGTGCTCTGCAAAGATAAAAATGGGTATTGATATTCCAGCTTTTATTCCTCTTGATACAGCTGGTGGTTAATTCGCTGCATCATTTTCTGAAGCGTGCAGACACAAACTGCAGTTATCGTACCATACACAAGCAAATAAATAAACGGGAACTTTGTCTCTATGATAGGATTTGCAATAGCAGCATCAGCAACTTAGCAACACACTGCAGTGAAACCACCACAAACACGGACAGCCTTCTTCAGGCGTAAAGGAACAGGATAAATGCATTTCCACATAATGCAGAGCGTCAGAGTCCCCTGTCCTTCGGGCCCATTAGCAGAGGCTTCTACCCAAACGCCGCGGTAATTAGATCTGCACTACAGCTAAGTATCACTCCTTTCCCCATCCATCCGACTCTTTCTACAAAGCCTTCGTGAACACTGTCAGTATTACTCGCATGAAAGAGCCTAGAAGAAGACAAAGCCTGAAACTCTCCAAGAAAGATGACTACAGAAATCCAGCAAGACCTGTACAGCACAGCTACACCCACCGCTTTCTTCCCTTCTTCGCCCCCCGAAATAAACAATCCAAACAAGTAAACAGGAGCGGCGGGCAGGCTCGGCGAGGTCGGCACGGAGGAGCAAAGCCCGCAGCGCCCATCGCGGCGGCGCGCCCCCTTCCCCGGCCGCCCGCCGGCTCGGGGCTGCAGCGCTCATTCACCTTGCAGAGCTGGAAGTGCTCGGACTGGAGCGTCTCCTGGATTTCGGTCTCCCGGTTCCCCGCCTGCTGCTGCTGCGCTGCGGACGACGCCGAGGCGACGGCAGAGACCGCCGTCAGGCCGTCCAGCACCTTCCTGATGTTAAATTTCCTCATGGTCCTCGGCGGCGGCGCTCCCGCTCCCCCGGCCTCGCCGCCGCCGCGCTGTCAGCGCCGCGCCGCCCGCCCCGCAGGCGGCAGACGAGCCCCCGCCGGGGAGGGCGGTG
>VZRM01006291.1:568895-632465 GCA_013397955.1 Grantiella picta | reverse complement strand
TGGGCCGCGGCCGGAGCAGCGCCGGCGGTTCCCCCGCGGCGAGGCCGTGCTGTGCGGCGGCGGGGCTGCGGGTGACGCCGGAGGGGTCAGCGGAGGGGTGCGATCCCCCCGTAGCGCTCACCCCCACCGCCGTGCCCGTGCTGCGGCCCCGGCCTGAGAGCGCTCGCTGGGCGGCCGGACCGAGGGCTGCGGCCGAGCTGCCCAACACCGCCCGGCGGAGTCGCGGCCAGCCCTGGCGTCGCAAGGCGAGCGCCGCGGTTACGAACGTGCTTCCATTCATTCTTACGGCTGCAAAACCCATTTAACAGGTGGCACAGAGTCAAACGTTTCTTTCGGATAGCCCTTGTTGTACAGTATTCTGTATTTGCTTTTCTTTTACTGCTCATTTGCAGTTTGGGATTAACTAGTCAGTGGTCAGGCAGTAGGTATTACTCATCTCAGTCATGTTGTTTTATTCATGAAGGTCATAATTATTTGTGACTCTATTGAACTTTTTTTTTCAGCTAAAATTAACTGATCAGTCATCACTTTTGGAGGGAAAACTTGTAGAGAGATGTGAATCAAGACGTTGGCTCACATCACTTAGCTACAGCATGAATGCCTTAGCGGTAGAAGGCTCTGCACCCTGGAAAACGGTCCTTTCAGGTGATGTTTCCAGCCTGGTGGCCAGGCATGCTTTGTTAGCACAGTGGTGTAGTGCAGAGAGAGATGAGTGCAATCAGAATGCAGCAGAATAGCTCTGATGCAGCCACCGTCATAACCTCAGAAGCAAAAATTCCACAAACTCTTCTAAGACCTGTAAGCTCTTCTTAATTTACAGCCTTATTGCCAGCAGGTATATGATGTACAAGCATTTGAAAGGAAGCGAGACAGCTCACATATTCTTTCAAAGTGAACTTACAGAGCCATTCCTTTGTGTTACTAGGACTGTTGGACATTTCCTGAAATCATCTTGGCAAAATGTGAAAGAATGCTTCCAGAGATGACAAAAATCCTTAGGAAAAAAAAGCAGTAGACTTAAATAAGGTTCATTAAATAACTGATATAAAAATTAACTTCATTTTAAGATATAAACATGCAATTTCAGTGTGTCTTTAATGATCTGTAACATATTTTAGCTACCTCTGTATAAATCACAGAAGTAATGACTATTTTCCCATCTATTCACATATGCTTAATATAACACGCAGGATCGGGAAGAAAACTTGTAGAGCTTGGCCATGTTTGAATGGTTAAATATAAACTGTTACCGGTAAAGATATGTGCATGTATAACTTTAAGAATTAATTTATAGTCCCTTTGAGTCCTCTTATCAGTATGTTTTGAGCCAGGCTCTGCAAACACTCCTAGATACAACTTTGATAGCACAACTAACCTGAATATAGGAATATTAATCACACAACAACCCCCTCAAAGCTGGGTGACGAATTGAAGGACATTAAAAGCTCTCTTTTTGCATACTACAATCTCTTTTGTTTTCTTGCTTTCTATGTACTTGGCTTATGAATGTGTTCTTTAACTGGACTGTACCTTTTTAGAGGAAAGATTGGATTTGGTTTTCTGTTTACATTAGCACCTAAGAGGAGAACTTCATTCATTGTTGCAACATTGTATCCATACACGCAAACATTGAGGGCAGTGATACATGCTGTTCTGAATTGATGCTAGTTCTTTTCCCTCGTATTTTCAAGCTGATGCTATTCAACGAATCAGTGCTTTCTGGGACTTCAGCTCTTCCTGTAAAAATGTTTAAAATAATTTTCTCCAGCAAATGAGGGAAAAAGTTCATTGGGTTCACTGGTACATCAGTGGGAACAGTACCAGGCCTTTTAATATTATAGTTCAGTGAATATCCACATTATCTCTCAGGATTTAGCTGCTGTATTTGAGAGCTTCTTTGGGCTCTCCAGCTGTTACACAACAACCACATCCTGTTTTACAAACAAGGCTGTTCTGCTTAACCTCCTTCTTGTTGCCCACTCAGACCTTCCGAGCTCTGACGTCAGAAATCCCTTCCCAGTGTTTTATACCCCAGTCCAAAGTTGAAGTGTCTTGCACAGCTGAGCAAGAAGCAATCAGACCCAACTAGTTTCCAACATTGCTGTACTCAACTATGACAGTCCAGCTGTGACGGACCCTCTGTTAAATGTTCACCAGTTTCTCAGGTTCCAGCAGTGCCATGGAAATCCCCACCTTCAAATGAATCCACATGACTTTGGTTTTCTTTGCCTGTTGTTTCTTACTCGTTTTGTTATTTAATGCTGCTAGAAAAGGAGAGAGAGCATCACCTGCTCATTTCTAGATCCATATAAACAGCCACTGTTCCTAAGAGGTGTCTGAGACAATGGGGCATGAAGTGTTGTCCTGAATACCAGTGCGATCCCACAGACCATTTGTTGGTATAGGTCAGACTTGTTGGGTCTTTTGCCTAAGGATAGTCACAATGACTTCACAGATAGCTGCAGAGTGCAGTTATTACTGCACTTATGAACCTTCTTGGTTGATTTTTGGGGGTTTTGTTTTTGTGGGGTGATGTATCACCAGTGTTACATTGAAGAAGAAAGAGAATGTAGTCCCACATGAGCCAGAATGAGTAAAAGATGACCCAGTTATAATGCATTCCAAGATTTGATGGAATAATCAAGAGCAGTGGGTAGGTAATGAAGTGAAAGGTCCACATGTGGTGTTTCTCATTAGTTTGTAAGCCCCAAAGTGTTACTCGTTGTATCCAGAGAAGGCTCCAGGTGATTTGCACACCATAGGAATTATTGCAATACTCAGCATATATGAGAAATGGACCACCAGAACTGACCTCAAGATCCCTGCTTGGCCTCTAACTGCACTAAAGATTTTGAAAGTCAGTCAATCCAGACTTTGAAGTCTAAGAAGCATGCTTAGCTTTTCTGAGAACTTCTTAATGGTGCTTAGTCACTCACACTGCAGTCAGGATCGACTGAGCCCTAGCCAAACATTTCCTCGCCATAAATAGAAAGAAGCTTGGAAACATTTCTGGACTAATCTTATTCAGGTTGTTCTACTCAAATGTATTGGACAGGGCAGTGTAACCACAGCTCCAAGTAAGTTTTGGAATCTTTCCTGCCTGCTGGGAAACTGCTCAAGCTTTCTAGACTCAGAGCTGCTGCCAAACAAACATCTGTGTGGTTTTTTTCCCACAATAATTTGAACTGGTGATGAATCTAAAGGAGGAGTTCCAGCTACAGGTGAGTTTTTTGATACTTCTGCAGCTTGGTTTGAATAAGCCAGAAACAAGACAGAAATTAAAAGCATGTGTCAATTAGCTGGTCAGCTCTGGGAAAAAAGGCTTTGCCAGTGCTTGCCATAACCACAACTGGAGATTAACTGTCTAGTCTTTGTAAATTCAGCCATTTCAGAAACATCCTGATTGACCATGCCTATACTGACATGATGAGTTTCCCCATCTGGAAGCCTATGTGGTCTTTGGCAGGCACACAGATCGTGGGGCATCCTTAATAAAAGACCTGTGGAACAGCATGACTAACACTCATATATGGATGCCATCAGGCTGTATAGACATTCAAAAAAGGTTGTACTTAAGCATCCATCTGTCTTTTTTCATGAAATAGAAGCTCTTGAAATAAAGATAAAAGAAATAATTAAACAGGATGCTAACACCACGTTTTTTTGTTTTCGAATTTACTTTCATTATTTTCAGCCATGTTTTTAGTTCTTCACTAAAACTTAAGTTCCTGAGACTAGATCATTCTAGAAACATAGACTGACTGATTAGTCTCCAGCCAATCCTTTCATTTTATCATTGTCTGAAGCAAAACTTTTTTTGCTTATCCAAATCTTCTGTGGCCAGTGCAGGCACTTAATTAATATTATTCTTATGTTGTACTAAAAATGTACTTTTGTACTAAAAATGCACAGTTCACTTTGGTTCATGTCGTCTGTTGATTTTTTCTGCTTTCTATGTCACATTTTACTTGAGCCTGGGCCAGCTCTGTGTTAAGAATAAAGGTGTTTCAACCCTAAAATCTATTCTGCTCTCTGGCCTCATGCTTTTACTTAAAACAGCTTCCTCAGTTGTCCTGTACTCTTCAAGTTATTCCCTTGAGTAATCAAAACAGACAGTTCTGGTGGCAGGATTTTTCTTCTTTTTGTTCATGATGTCACGATTTTCTAGGGTATGATGCATCAACAGTCCTAGGAGCAAGGTTCACAGTTCAGGATGTTGCCCTTCCAAGAAGATTCCGTGTAATCTGCAGAGACCTCCTTCTCTCACCTACTTTCTTTGTTGAAAAAGACCCCTGACATATAAAATAGAGAATAGATTCTCTACCAGGACATTTTTCTCTGGATTGGGCCTATTCATTAGGTGGAAACTGAGGTGCCTGAATTAAATTTCTCATTTTCATGAATAAGCACTGGCAGGTCTACAGCAGCCACAGAATGAGCAGTTTTGAAATGCAGTGTAGTACTTAGTCTCGTAAAATTCATATCTGTTATACTTTGGATCTGATTCTTTGTCAATTCATTCCATTCCTTACTAAATACAGTTCTAATGGATACTTTTTTGTGTATGAGTTGATTTCATAATATTTATCTCAAACTGAAGGGGTTTCAGTCTCTGTATTTTTAAGAAAATTATTACTCAGGTACTGTTAGTGGATGGTAAAGCAGGTAACACATATATTCAACATTTAAGTTTGCTTAATGTGTTGTAGGTATGCTTTAGATGCCAAAGCAAAATTACAAATAACGATACTAAGAAATTTCTAATTGTAACATCTTTATTCAAAATGATAAATAGTGATACTAGGGAATTTCTAATTTTAACATGATCTATGCCACCCCTTAACCTGATGTTTCCTTCAATTCAATCCAGGAACCTTCTTAACAGTATATATAAGATTGTTACATCATGAGAAGATACAGTTTACTCAACTGACAGAATGACATGCTGGTTACCAGTACATAACTTGCATCATTACTTGCCTTTTATCATATTGCTTCTGTAATTCCATCTATTCTGATGGGTATTGGAGACATATTAATGCAGAATCATATTAGCACCGAATAACTGAGGTGAGAAGGGATCTCTGGTGCTCATCTGGTCCAATGGTCCAATGGTCCACTCAAGTCATAATTCAGATCCAACTTCAAAGTCAGAGCATGTTGCTCTCAATCATGTGTAATTTTTGCATACCTCCCACAACGGAGATTCTGTAACCTCTGGGTTTTTTTGCTCTATTACAAAATAAAATTACAATTTCCCATTCCATGTGCTGCATTTCTCTTTTCTTGGTTTTACATTAATAGCAGGCCTAAGCCAGTATTAAAACCTCAGACATACAATGCTAGTCAGAACAGGTTTTTAATAACTTAAGGCTAATATCCATCTGGAGAAATATGGGCCAATACTTTACTGAATAACGAATATTGTTTCATATGGATTTATCATACACATTTTATAGTTTTCAGTCAAGTATAATACAAATGCTTCTTATTAGAGTGCTACTTCATGTCCTGTGTGAAGTAGGTATGAAATACAATCTGTCTCCATTAAAAGACAGCAGCATACTAGAAGTGAAATCAACAAAAGCTTTATAAAATAGCCAAATTAAGATGAAGTATGAGTATCTGCCAAGGGAAGAAGGTTCTTTCTATACTAAATGAATTAAAGCTAAAATACGATGGACAAAACTAATTTATCCATTCTGAAAACAGAATTATAGTGGTGCAATGTCTTTCAAATATAGTGATCTGTTTATATACAGTGTTTTTTGTGAAGTATAGCATTTCAGACAGGATATTCTATCAGCAAGTCATTTAAAGTGATTGTCCACTAGAAGAAAAAAAACTACTTTTTTTTAACTGTCATTGTAATTACAATGCATTAGTTAAAAGGCCTGTTGTACAGTAGTTTAACAATTTAGACAAGTACTCATTTAGACTACAGAAACATTAGGCCTTTGTTAAAAATGGCTACTATTTCACTGGTACTTTTTTTTCTTCCTTTAAATTAAAAGTGGTGAATTACATAAACCACAAGGCTAAGTACTCAAGCAAGCAGACGACCCCTTAAAAGATGTTGAAGCTAAAAGATCCAAAATGCATTGATGCTTCATTTAATTTCAGGCTTTTGTTTTTTTAATAGTTATTTTCATCCACATTACCATTTTTATGTGAACATAAAACCTTCTTCAGTGTAATAACACGAGATATATATTTAAATTTTATTATTAGCTCCATCCTGTGAGAGAACTTCAGATATCAAGACAATTAAAATATTTACAATAAAAGTACGAACATTCTAACATGCATTCTAGCATGCTCTTAATTTCATTCTAAACATGGCAAACAGTACCTCTTTTGGCATCTTCCCCCCTCCCTCCCAGCTAATGAGACAGGAGGTGAAATGCAAGGACAGCTGAGATATTTCAAAGAAAATGCTGGTGTGCTCCACTTGAAGAACAACATAATTTGAAATTAACAAGGCAAATAATTGTTTCAGAGAAAGTAAACGGGTAATAAGGCAAGTGGGTAGGAGAAGCCTACAGTATGCAGAACAGATTCCAATTTATTAAAGACAATGATCCTGTAAATCCTCATTTCTCCCATTCTTTAAATTTTTTTAGTGTCTGTCCCAAAACACTATTCAGCAAGCTTCTTGAGTTGGCTTTAGGTCCAACTGGTGACTTAATCTAAGACTTTTTGAAGTCCTAATTGAGGCAATTAAACTTTGGCATGTAGTAGGTGATTGAATTCAAGTCTAGAGGAAATAGTAAGCTTTAACTAGATCAGCTCAGCAAGTGCTATAGCGCATGGCACAGGTCATGACCAAAATTCAGATCTATTGCTGAGATTGGGTTCAGCAATTTGATGTAGTATCACAGTTTTCAGCTTTACTTCGGGCAAGGTGTGTAAGAAGTCATTAATATCTGCTCCTTCAAATCTCCCTGTGAGTCAGCACCCCTTCTGCTGTAACACTCCAGTTAAGACTGGTTCCAGTATCAATTAGGAATAGCCAACATTTATTAATTATACCTGTATTTTATAGTCCATTACCACGTAGATCCTCAGTTTGAAAAGATGTTTCCTGAGTAACAGTGGGAGAAAGACTTGGCACAGAGGCTCCCCCTCTTTAGGCAAGACAGACAGGTTAATGGGAAAAAAGAGATTGCCTTAATTTTAGCAACTGGGAATTGAGATAGATACAAGGCAAGCTGTGCTGGTTTAGTTGTCTGTGGTACAGTTTGTACTGCTGCATGCAGCTACGCTTAAATTACGATCTGCAGCAGGAGCCATTTAATTTGCATTAGATTTGCATCTCTCCCCTTACATGGAGATCAAATAGCGTCCCTGGAACAATGTTGAGGTGTGTCTGGAGGAATCAGAGGCTGCTGGCACAGCCTGAGGTGACCCACAGCTCTGCCTCCCAGCTAGGGAGTGGAGGTCTGTGTTTCCTCTCCATGGCCAGCCCCACTCCCTCAGTCCTTCTCCTCAGCACCCAGCTCCTCGTGGAGCCTGAGTGGCTCTTACTTACAGTCTGAAGGTTTTAAGACAAAAATGGCAGCTAAGTTTTTGAAAAACACTCCAGTCTAAATAATATCCCACTCCATTCCCCATCCCTGTAAGAATCCAAGGCCAGGTTGATCAGGGCTTTAAGCAGCCTGGTCTAGTGGAAGATGTCTGTCCATGACAGAGGGGTTGGAACTACATGATCTTCCAATTCCCTTCCAACCCAAGCCATTCAATGCTTTTCTGTGATAGTAAACACTGAACTGCACTAACTCTTGTCTAGAAGTTCAGCGAAACCAAATTTTTTCAAAGGTAAAGACGTATGCCATAAATAACCATTATATCGAATGCCAGTGAGTAATTTTCTTGCTGATATATTCTCCATATATCAGGTGATATATTAATTTCTTCTGCCTTCCTCCTGGATATGCCATTTGGGTTTGGAGGCACTCCTGGACACATTGAGTTTCAGGAATCCCCTAAAGCCACTACATACCAGAAGCCACCGTATATTTAGAAGATTCGTGAAGCTGCTCTATCTTTCAATAAGTGCTTTGACATACTTTTTTCTGTCTTGCTGATCCCACAGTAAACACAGTTTTTTAGAATCAAGAACTTAGGCCACTGAATAGTATTTTCAAAGAATTATCCTTGTTTAAGCATAAGTTTGGTAAAGTATATATCTAACAGATGGATTCTTAATGCCTGTGACTTTGGAGCTTTCAGGTGTTGACAGATGTATTGAAAAGGTGTCTTCCCAGAAAAAAAAAAATTAGGGTTTTATCATAATGTAACTTCAGCTCAGATGAAACGGAACATACAAGCATTGACAAACATTGCCTTAAAACCCCCTCTAAATGAAACTGTTCACATAATGCTGAAGAATAATGCTTTGCTCCTTGCATCTTTTGAAAGCACGGTATCTTTGAGCTAAGTAAACGATTAAGTGAAATACGAAGTTTATCTCCCTATTATGTTCTGCATAGGTTCTTGTTACTGCTATCCTGTTCTGCATTCAGCACTGTAACTCTCATATGTCACATGCACCTTGTTTTCTCTCAGTCTCTACAGAGAATTATGTGAGCAGTATAATTCTTCCCTTTGGTAGTTTTCTTTGAGGTGGAGAGTCAGTTGCACACATGAGCTGCTGTATTTTTATGCCAGGGAAAGTATGATCAAAGAAATATGCCTTACACTTCAAGGAGAAATTAATGATATTTGTGACAGTACATATTTCATGAAAACTGTAAATTTAATTTAGTGAAGAAATAGAATTTTGTTTAAACAGAAAAGAAAAAGCTTTCATTACAGCAAAAGCAGAAAGAAATTTTTCTTTTGAGAACATAAATAGAGTAAGTAAATACATTAACAGCAATGTTGTTTAAACAGATTTTCCCCAGAGAGCTCTTGCTACCCAAAACCCTGAGGACAGTTCAAGCAGTGAAATTTATGTCCAGTAGAAGTAAAATATTCTAAATTTAATAGGAACAAATTATGCTCATGTGTTTTCATGCTGAAAAATATCAAAATTAAACAAATTAAAAGAGGAACATAAATAGGTGAAAGCCAGATTCTGCTTTGCTTTTCACACATTTTGAAAACAATCGTCATCTATCACTACCTAATATTTAATTTCTAAAGTGGTGATGATCATTCTGTAGTGACTGTGTAATAAACATACAACTTCAAACAGGATTTAGATACCCCACTCTCTCCAGTCAGAACACGATGGATATTTCTTTGGATAATACAAAGTATGCAAGTGGGTAAAAAGTAATGTGATCTGTAGGTCAATGACTTCCAGCTCCAGTGTATCAACAGAGAAACACAAACCAAAACTGAAGATCCTTTGGCGGAGGTCTCTTCTTTCAGCTCCTTCCTGTTCACATGTGGAATTGTGAGTACTTCAGCTGACCTCAGCTGCACAGTACTACATGAGTGAGAGCTATGCCAACGATTGTGTAACCCTTGACTGTCCTCTATTTTAATGCATTTTTCACTTAGACTTGTTTTATTCAACAGTTATACCCCTCATCCCTTCCTTTTATTGCTCTCGTTTAGTAGTCTTATTTCTTTCACGTCACCTAAACTAGGCTTAAAAATGGGGAAAAAATGGGGGGAATTGTGTCTTGTATTACATAAAATGAACACTTTTCTCATAGAGTATGAATTTCTTTTCCTTCCCAACACAGAGCAAACACTGCATAAAAAAAATCCTAATAGAAATTAAAATAATGAATCTAAAGTTATATACCTTATCCATGGAAAACTTCAACATCATAGGAGATTGTTTTGAAAGAAAAGAAGAACACTGTTTCTGTCTGAATTATCTTTGTAAATATAAGAACTATTTTACATGTCTGAGGTTTCTCTAAGAATATTTGCTTTCTTGACATTGTGCTGAGAACAGCCTCAATGTGAAGAATTATCTTTGAGAAAAACCCCTCTACAAATAAAGTGAATAAATGCTCCCGGCTTTACCGTCTTGAATAATTTACTGAAATGTAGATTGTCAAAGATAAAGGAAAACTTGGTTTGTTTTATTTAGTCTTTAATGATGTCATCTGATCAGCTACTATGTAAAAAAAAAGTATTCGAGTAGACATGTATAAAAGAGAAAAAATGAAAGCAAAAAAAACCCTCCTGTATAAGTATTAACTTCAAATCAATATTAATGCTAACAAAATAGTCCAACATATGATTAGTATATGCATTTACATGTATCTATTAATGATCTTGAAATGGCAGCTTATGGCATCTAGGTGAGAGAATTAGTCAGAAGACTTCACAAAACTAAGAAGAGCAAATTACCAGCAAAATAAATTGTTTGTAAATTAATACAAACAGTAGGAAAATTTCAAATAGAAATATGAATATCTATTTTCATGTTTTAAATTACCAGCATGATGCCTGTAGAAAGCTCAGAGAGAAGCTATGCTTGGTAAGAGCAAATAAATAAATAAATTTGTTTCTGTGTACAATCAGTGCAATATATTTCTAAAAAGATACTAATGTATATTGGATTAAGAGTGAATATTATCATTCTAAGCATTTTTGTGAAATGAACATAGGTAAGGAGAGTGTGAAACATAGGTAAGGAGAGTGTGACTTGTTTAGGAGAGTTGTAAGATAGTGGAGATTAAGTCTGCATCACTGAGGAAAGACCAATTAAAGAGGCATTATTTATGTATAAATAATAGTGAAAAAAAGAAGTTTACAAGGGATTATGAGAAGGGGATATGTCTACTTTATAATTGGTCATAAAAGAAAAAAAAAGGAAAATATTGATTTAAGAGCTAATAAATTAAGAATTGACAACAGGCTATATCTCCTATGCTACACCAAATGGAGTGGTGTAATTTAATAGGAAAAAAAAAGTTGATCAGCTGAGAGCTGTGAAAGACTTTAAAGGTATTTGGATGGTTAGTAAGAACATGTACTGATAATCTGCTGACAACTTTGAAAAACATTACATGTTGACATTCATGACCAAATTTAAGAGAATTTCGCTGGAGTAAGGAAGGAATTGCTTCTACAGAGGGATCTGTTGCATTTCTTCATTTTGGAGATTTTCTCTAACTTCCTGTACCCCAATATTGTCCACTGCCAGACACAAGATTAAACGGACCACTGATTTAATTCTATTGGTAAACTTCTGGTCCACTCCCATGTTAGGCACTCCCATGTTTTTTACTTTTGGCTGAGTTTCTTTCTGTTTACAATATTTATAAGTATCTAGATTTCTTTATTGTTAGCAATTCCCTGATCTATGAAAATTCCCTTCATATTTTGGACCAAGCATTTCCCATCCTCTTAACAATATTAATGGAACAATTCATCACTTTCTAAATATTATAAATGAGAAAAATTCCCTGCAGTGTTTATATGTGTTTAAGAAACCATGTTAAACTTTATATATATTGCACCAACACTGTATCTGACATTTAAAAACTTACGAATATTTGGACAAGAATCCTGAAAGACAGTTGAAATTCAAGCAGCTCTTATGCCTGGACATCTTTAGGAAATTTTCAGTGTTTACAAAGAAATGGCTTCTTTGGTGGAGTATTTGCAGTGTTTCAGGATTGAAGTGAGTTACGAAGGATGTGCACTTTTAAATCAAAAAGACATTTAAAAGACCACTAAATGTGCGTATAGTTCTTTAAATATCCTTTTCTGTATTATAGGCTTAACATGACCATTCAGATCCATAATTTTAACAGAATGTGTGAGTTTTTCAGCTGTATTGAGATTTGAATGTGAACACTGTAGTGGTTATTTCACTTACAAGTTTTCATGTCATCACAATACTTTTTTTACCCCAAAACATTGCAACAAAATTTACCCTTGAACTATTTGTTTCAAAGCAAGCAAATACTTCNATGTGTTTTATATATATATATGGTTTTGCTGAACATGTTTATTGTGGGGATTATTAACCAAAATAAGAAGGAAAAGAGTGAATCCAATGCTAATCTGAAAAATCAGGGCATCATGCCCTGGAGGGTATGAGATTCAGGCCTCAAAGGGCACCACTTCCCAATGGTGGGATAACTCACATAAGATATTCCTGCCCCAGGATACGACTGAATTCAACACAGATAAAAGGCAGGAGTTACTCCAACATTTTTCAGATGCTAGTGTGGCACAAACTGTAAAACCCCTAATTAGAGAGATAGAAAACTTGACTTTTGATAGATGTGTTGACTGAAGTCTGCAGCTGTCGCTGAACAATTGCCCTGGAGTTGTTCTGGGCTGCCCAGGGCTTCAGTCACACTCAGCATGAACACCTCAAAACCAACTCCTCCCTTACCCTGCAAGTAAAACCAAATGTTTAGGTAAAAACTAATATGCTGAGAGGGCCAAAAAAATATTTACTCCCGCAAACTCCTTTCTACCACTAAACTTCTCTTCTGGACTGAACTGTCCCTTGCTGTCAGATCTGGCAAAGGAATGAAAAAGTGAGAATTGCTGTTTAAAGAAAAAGCATTGAAGGGCTTAAACTCACTAGGAAAGTAGGAATCCCCTTGAGTTGAGTATAACACATCAAATGAGAAGGGTCGAAAGAGAGTACAGCCAGTTCTCCCGGGGAGGATTCACAGAACAAATCAATTCTCTAGCCATCTGGAAACCCCTATCAAAGTGCAATCCCTGAAATACACCTGTATAGGTTAGACATGCATTATATTCAACGGTGTGAAGAGCCAAAAAATCAGGACAATTGCTTCTGATGTTTGTTGTGAGAAGACCTTTCGTCAAGCCTAATATTCTTTTAGTCTGTAGAGTCTGATTAAGATAAAATGAAATGAAGTCTTGATATGTGTCTGTACTTAGCCTAACACCATTTGAGACACCACTCTAAAGGGAACAGGTTCCAGGCAGGACAACAATTTGTGAACCTATTGGCATCCAAAGAGAGCTGGAAGGAAGATATAACTATTGCATTCTCGAGCATGGTCAGTATGAAAGGAGGCATTAACAATTCTCAGCAGTAATATCTGTCTGATTATTAGTGTGTCTTTGCTAACTTTAGTCAGCCATGAAGAACATACTTAATGATGGTGAGATGGTGCATAATGATGTAGGTCTGAAATTTTTAATAGAAATTCTCTGTGTGACAAATGATGTATTAACTTTAACTTGGACTGAGTCTTTAATATCCTGCCCAGTGAAAGAAGTCTTATGGGTAGTACCAAACTTACAGCCAACTTTCTCATTAGTCTTGAGAGTTTCCTCAGTTTGCTCTTGCAGCTGGTGAGGAAATGAATAAGTTTTGAGGGGTGAACAGCCTACCAAATCTGTGTTTTACTTTCCTAAACATACCAAGAGACCTGTGGGGTAGTTGTTGCTGTCTCTGCACTGGAAACTGTACTACACATTATCTGCAGATGAGAATAATATAGAAAAGAAACATTTTTGTCTAAGAAAATTTCCTTTCCTTACAAAAAATATCAGGAAAATGCAATTTTTAAAAAGACGTGAACTTTACAAAACTGGTGTCTCCTGATATTAATGCAATAAATGACTTTTTTTTTTTAAATGTTTCAAGTGCAAGGCTTGTGTTCAACTTTGTTGATTCTATTTGGAAAATTAGAATTCCATGTTTATTGACTTTTTTTTGTCCTGAAATTTGCCAGATTTATAGATATAAAAGACTTTTCTAATTGGCAGCAAAGCATACTAGTCTGGAGACGTGTAAACCAAGAGGGGTGTTTTACTGACTCACATATCATGAGAATGGACCACCCCTTTGGCACTCTAAGCATAATAGAAATAGTTGATTTTCCTCTAATTACACTGTTTTAATCACACAGTACATCAGGAAAATGGGATAAGTGTTTTGATTATTTGCAATGTAAAATCTGGCTCATTTTCCCATTGCCTTATGGGGGCTGTGACAAAACTAAGAAATAAAATGTGTATTGTTCAAAAATTGATGTGATGTAGCTGACTACAAGCAGAGAACAAAGCTGAAGTGATGCCCCATGATAAGTAATAGAATAGAGAAGAACTACCGAAATCTGAACCTAGCCAAGTAAGTGTTAATATTAGGCTGTTGAACAACAGGAAGTTTCAGTGTCTGTTCCACTTACGGGAAAGAATGCAAACATGCTTAAATTTACCTCTAAAATAGCAAAAGCCAATCCTTCACAATAATTATTTTTTAATGCTACTGCATAGCAAATATTTTCTTAACTTATGCAACATAAAAGCCAAGATGAACTCAGTAAATATAGACACAATCTTACCACAGGCCACTGCCAAACCTAATAAAGTTCCCAAAGACATCATTCAGCATTGTATGCTTTTGATAGACACATTTGAAGCACCAAAACCATTATCACTATAAAAGTAATAAGTCGTTTGTCTTGAGCAAATTTTAAGAGGTCACAATTTTTTTTCACATACATGTCTGTAAGGAAAATAGTCAAAATACCAATGGCTATAGGATTGGTGTTCATCAGGGCTTTAGCCTAAAACAACAGCTTTAATGCATGTTATGTACTCCATCTCTCAAAGCTATGTCTTATTTGCAAATACCAGCATGTCAGAATAGCAACATTTTGTTAGTAGCCTCCAATTCTTATCCTAAGTGGTTGGCTACCGCGGCAGTTATGCACTAGTACCCAACAGATTAAAGGTATTTGGCTGCTCATATAGGATTTTTCCTCTCTTTAATTTTACTTTGCAGAGGCTGTACCATTCTTTTGGGAGATACTGAAGTGGGAAAAATGGGGACAATATGCACAGGGTACATCTTCTGTGTCCAGGACAGGATAAGCCATTTCTTCACCTTTTCTTGCTGTTGTAATGCATTTCAAGCTCACAAATATTAAACTTCTAAGGGAACGATGACTTTTGTTTGCAGCTGCCAGAAAAAAAGTGCCCTTTGTTTGCAGCCTGTCAATAGAATGACCTTTCCCTCCTGCCAATTTATGCTGAAGAAATACACGTGATTGTTTTCCCTTTGCTGCGTGTTTCAAGATCTTCCAAATTTGTTTGATCAATGGTTCAGAAGCTTTCAAACTGACATGAGAAAATACGCATTTTTGCAGACTCATTTTCAGTTGGATGTGAAGCAGCTGAAGCTAGAGATCAGCAAGAATTAATCTGCACTTAATGAAGGAAACTTGCTGAATTTCTATAAATGCTTGCCTATGACACATATCCAGAGTTATATAAGCAGTCTGCCATTTATGCAATCTGCTTTGGCAATATTTATATTTGTATTCAAATATTTTTCCTTGTGAAAATAAATCAAAACCTTGTAATTGCCTATCAGTCAATAAACTGCCTTTTGGAATGTTACCTCAAAAGCAACAACGGGCTTCACAAGCCACTATCAGGTTTTCCGAGCTGGTGTAGCCAGCAATACTTTCTTCCTGCTGTGTTAAAAGCAGATGCTGTGTTTGTCTTTAATGAAACAATGCAGATGCACCAAAGTTTCATATAACTACAACAAAAATTCATAAAGTAACTTCAGAGGCATTTTTGCCTGTGTGGCTGCGTGGCAGATATAGATGTATTCCAATCTTTTTGCCTGTACTCCAAGATCTCTGGCAATTACACAGCCGTATTATCATGGCATTGTATCCAAGCTACAAATCTCTGTTAAGAAGCAGCATATGTTATCATGACCACATGCTGCATGTGTTACTGTTACTCCTTCTTATCTGCATCTGAGCAGAGTAGATCTCCAACCAACCTCTTTTATTTCTCTGAAGATCAATGCAAAATTGACATTAGGCCCTCTGAAATGCTCCATACTGGCAGCACACTGCCCATCAGCAGTATCTGTTATCTACTGTTGCACTGGGAAATGGCCAAGATCGTCTACAGTGGAAACTCCTCCATGTTTTGATCTTGCAGGCATGTAACCAGTTATGCCAGCTCTGTATATCTTCACTGCTTTTAAAAAACATACCTTAGCAATGACTGCCTGAACCACCACACATGTTCTTTGAGTGACAGGAAGCATGGATCAGATTTTTATGTGATTTTATAGAAGACTGCTTGTTTGAGTGGCACAACACCTGTCCACTAAGTTGCCTGATTTTTGATGGATTTTAGCAAGTAGCGTGCTGGTTGGACTCCCATGCTGTGTACAGGATGGATTACTTGCCTAGTTCGCCAAGTCAGGAGCCCTGGTTGCATCACATGCATTGCATATTAATCAATATGCACTTCCCTATTGATCTCAAATCTAAAAATCTACATTATGCAAGTTTCATGAAAGCTAGGACACATGCAGAATGAATAAATCTCATTTTCTCGTAAGAGGGTAGGTTCCACATTAAAGACAGAGCAGTGACAAACAAAGGTGAAGTCCCTTAGCCCCAAAGAAAAAAGTTGAAGAGAATTTTAACCAAACAGTACATGCATGAGGATCAGATATAGGAATGTGGGAAAAGTTATAGCAGGGTAAACTGTTGTGCTGGGGTAAGTCTGGGTGGTATCTCTGAGTCCTTAGTAGCCTGTGACCAGCAGTTGGATTCCTCTTGCCTTATATGTGGCATCTCACAGAGATGTGCTGTCCTAACTGTGCCTCTCAGCTGTGTTTTGATGGGAGCCATGCTGCCCTTTTACCCTCTGGCAGCTGCACCAGGACCCCTTCCAAAAGCATCTTAGAATATTATCAGCTTACTCAGTAATTTAGAGGTCGTGCCAGTTTTGTTTGCAGCAAAATATGTATTTAGCATAGGCTAAGTGAACCTCTGCTTTCAGGCAATTACAGCTTTGATGCAGTAGCATCCCAAACCAATTCTCCATTCTTTTCACTGAGTCAATTGTCTTCTGCTGCTGCTTCTGCTGAGTGTTCTGGTAGCCTCAGCTGCATAAACTCTTAGCTGAATTTGCTTCCTTATGGCAAGCACTTAATCACATGGCTCCTCCATGTTTGCTCTAGAAGGTGGCAGCAAGCACCCAGGCAGGGAAAGACCTTTCCTGGAAGCCCCAGGGACCACCCTTTCAGCTTTTAATTGCAGCCCCTCAGGTGAGAGTGCTACGTGAATTGCGAATGTTTCTGCTTCACTGCATTTCAGTGTAAGGGCCAGTAATTTAAGGCCAATATTTGAGGGCATAGCCCTCAAACAAACATGGCCTGCTGCATTAAGGCACAATTCAAAAAGTTGCTCAACTGTTAGTTACTGGTTCTTGGGTAAGAACTGATGAAACACAATGCAAGCATTTCTAGTCCCTTAAGCTGACTTTGCCTTAAACAGACTGGATTACTTGGGTGGCTACGTGCAGAGGAACAGTAGGCAAAGATGCAGTAAACATCATAATCCTACACAACTCCCAGGTGCGCTTATCAAGATTACAGTCTTCCCTCCCTCTCCCCACCCTTTCAGCATCCATCTATCAAGACATGCATTGCTGGAGCAAGTGTTCGTACATCAGCTTATTAATGGCATTTTCCCACATTTCTACTCAGAGCTACATGGTGCTGGAAAGCTGTCATATTTGTGCCTAGTGTAAGACCACACAGTGAGATTTTGTGCCAAAATACAAGGGTTTGTGACTTACCACAGGTATCAGGTATGCCATGAAAAGTGCTATGAGATGCTCTCTCTACTAATTTAAACTCCTTTACCACCTTCAGTGCTGTGATTGAGCTCAGGCTCTGAACAGCTGGGATGTTAGGTGGAAGCAGATGCCAGTGGATGGAGCAAAATGATACATTCATAGTGCAAAAAGGAGCATGACTGTAGTCATATCAGCACAGAGTCATCCCAAACTCACTGTGCTTGCTGAGATGTACAGCTTATTAGTTCATGCACATTGGTTTCCTTCCACAGCCAGGCTGCTTCCTGAGGTTAAATCAGCTTGCTGGTACATGTGCTACACCATATTGTCACACCAGCTCTTGTGACAGAGCTCAGACACTCGTTCACTCCTCTCCTTGTGCACTGTAACTCTACTCCAGGTAGCTGGGAAGGTTAATAATGGCTGAGTGGGGGCTCTTTACACTTGTGCATGCAAGTTGCTGATAAGGATTTGCAATCCCACCCTTACTGTCTTTTAAAATCTAGTCCCAGATGAATATGGGTTTCCAGAGTCGACAGATACCTGATAATAGCCAGATGACTGCAGGAACAGTACAAGACACTTTTTTGTGGACCACTGATACAGCTTCCTTTATAAGATGTGAATGATGATTTCACAGCCCACACTGATGCTCTCACAAGAGAGGTGTGAGTACATACATCCAGACAAAGTGATCTTCCATCAACACCTCGCTTACGGTAAGACCCACAGTACTGACAGTCTCATGACAATGCACACTTTTAGAACAATTTATGGACCTTTTACTTTCCTTTTCTTTATAACCTCATTTATGTTTGTTCTTAATTATACTTGAGCTTCTTCATTATGTTCCATATCCTAGCAGCCATGCCTTTAACAGCCAACTGCTTAATTACTTTCTTCTCAGGAACTAGATAGAAGACTTGTCTATTCAGCAATAGGAGATTCTATGCCTACCATAGCAAATATGCTAGGAGTGCACTATCCTTCGAAGACCACTAGCCAGGTAAATAAAATTATATATATAGAGTCTGAAATCCACATACTGAGCCATTAGATGCTCTCCCACATTTCTCAAATCCTCTTCTTCTAGTCCCCTCTGCCCCCTTGGAGACCCTTTAACCCCAACAGATAAAATGCACTCCTGCTGCCTATTTCCCTCACTCTTCTCAAACCAGTTTTAGTAGCTCCATGCCAAATTAGCATTTTGCCACCCCCAAACTGAACATTACTATTTCAGAACTTTACTTCTTACTGCTGCTGAAAATCTAGTTTTGTATCATGAATAAGGTCAATTATATGTAATCTCTGTGTTTGGATCCTAACAATACTGGATCATGTAAATTCTTTTAATTTATTTTGTTACTTTTTGTTTTCCTCTTTTGTTCTCATTATTTGGTCTCTTTTATCTTTCCTCCTCATGTGTACAATAAAAATAGAGATTGCTTCAGAATTTTTAGAAAACTTCCCCCCTCCCCCTCAAAAAAAACCCCGATCCCTAAAAATCCTTCCATACTGTTAATTTCACATCTGCAAAAGCAGACACAAAAAACATCTAACACCTACCTTTGGTCAATAGATATTATTACTGCAAACAAGCATGAGTTGTAGGAGCTGAAGAAATCAAGATGCGCTTTTGACAGGTTCATTTGGCAGTGTAGGAGGTATTCTACAATTCTAAAAATATGTTCTATTTTCACAGACATTTTGAGATGTCTCTGTGAGTTCTCTTACAGAAGATGGCCCAGGGCCCATATGGTACAAGTCAATCTGACAGATGTTATATAATAATCTTTCTTGATTAAACGAGTACAAGACATTCTCTTCTCACCAACCAAATAACAAGAAAGAACCCATCCATTCTGAAATTAAACACCACCAACTAGATAGACATGATAGAGCTAGAGACCTTGTTATAAAGCAAGTTCTGGCCACGTTTGGGAAACCCTTGTCCCTCTATGTCTCCTCTATAGGACAGGTCCATTACCAGAGCAGGCAACGCAACAGACAGGACTTGTTAGTTCTAGAGTTTACATCCATTCTAGTAATTTGAAAGCCAGATTAGGGGATATTAATATACACCAAAATAATTCATTAAAAGGAAAGCAGTAGGAAGAGAGGGACATATTACAGAACTGATAATAATTTAATTACTTTGCACAAAGAAACTGAAAGCAACTCATTTACAGAGAAAATTTGTGTGGTATTTTTTGGGAGCAGAAAAGGTCATCAAAGATTTTTTATCAGATACTGCAGAAATAGGAATCAGGTATATTTTTAAATATATATCTCATATATTTTGAATATGTTATTAATATATACAAAGGGCACATTGGAATATTTTCCTAAGTGAATTTGCTGAAGAGGCCTTGGGCATGCAGCATCTTCTAGGAGCTCATTAGAAATATCACAAAATAAAAATCTTCATGCTTTTCTTCAAGTTACTCAAAACTGCATCTGAATCTCTAAAGCTGTTGATGAGAGGGAAAAGGGTGTAATAAGACCATTCCTATACTGCCAACAAAAAAAGACAATTTAGCTCTGAAACATCTGTGCTGATCATCTAAATTAAACATGAAAGAAAAAAACCCCCAAACCGTAACTGTCTTTAATGCCTATGGCAGAAAAAGCTTCAAGCTCTTGCACATAGACATTTGATTTTCTTATAGCAGATATGCTCATGGAGACGGAAGTTTCTGGTTTTCACTCATTTTTGAGTTGTTAAAATTGCTTTAAATATTTAAATATAATTTATGTGTGCAGAGCCTCACCACATTGTATTGTGATTTGGAATTAATTTTGCAAGCCTGCTTTTTTTTTTTGGTATTTTGTTTATATTAGCAGTCATGTGGGGATGACTGTAATTCATTAGGCCATGAATAAACTTTTACAAAACTGGATCTTTAGTCTAGATCCAGTGAAAATGAAATCAAAGGTAATTTTACACCATAATGCTTTTCTTGATCTAGAACTCTGTAATCTTTTAGGAACTCTTTCTTTGCTTCTCTCTCTCAGAACAGTTAATCATTCTATCTTGCTTGGCTGGTAAAAAATGTATGCTTATGTGAACACAGCAACCTCACATACTGAGGACAGGACAAAAAAATCCTCTGCTCTGATGATACAGCTCTATATCTGTGTCAGGGTTGTCAGTCACTCTCAACTTCATGCTATTTATACTGATGTAAAGGCATTTAAACATGTAGGAAGGCTCCCATTCATTTTATTGGTCTTGGCATGCTTGCCTAAGTCTCAGCTGAAGCAACAATCTTCTGTTCATCTTGTATGAAATTAGACTTCATCTTATTGTACCAAAACTCCTGGGAACTAATTACAAGTCTATTTTAATGGTAAAACAAGCATATTAAAAATTTACAAATTGGGTGTGTGTTTACTCTCCTTAGCTCACATAGTGTGCTCTGGAGTATCATTGCCACATGTAAACAACATTGCAAACATAAATTTCCAGAGTGGCTTCCCTGTTGTCAGAAACAGCTGTTAAGTGTGTTAGTTACTCCAGCTTATTTCAAAAACAGATACTAAGCCCCCTGAACTAGTTCTCTTTCAATGAATAGCAAAGTGAAGTACTGTAGTAATTATTACTTCACTATTTTTTTTGTATTTTAAAGTAAATGTTCATTCACAAAATGAATACACTAATGCTGATTGATCAAATCAAAAAATCATGGGCCTAAACTGGAGCACTCAAAAGTATGTGCCACTTGTGCTTAATGCTAATCATGTACTTTGGTAATTTGATAAAAAGAGCTCTAACACAGCAGCTTTCCCTACATCCTTTTAAATGGATGAGGATAAATTTGATTCCTTGCATTCACAGTCTATGTTTTGAATCCTGAAGTATGCTTTTTTCATTCTTAGAGAAGTGGTTGGTTGGTTTGGGTTTTGTTTTTCAAATGCAAGGGCCAGGTTTATCTTTGTTTGTTAAAATAAGAAGAGCTGGACATATTATTTGGTAATACCAGGTGACTAAATTTTAGAGAAACACCAGACACTATGAGAATCATGATAAAACTGTAAATTTCCAGAAGAGGGAAAGAAAGTCACTGCTATATTGCAGATAAGGAAACAAAGCATTTGTGTGGATGCTCAAATCTTGCAAACAGGGCAAGCACAATACACCAGATACACAAAAGCTAAAAGGTACAACTTTCCTGATATCTTTGTATCCCTCTGGCGCTCTCCAAGTCAGTAACTATTTTCACCTCCTTTAGCATTTGAAACTATAAAGATCACAGAGAGTATGCAAGAACCATCAGTAAACACCACCACTAGAATATTAAGATTCAAGCACTCTAATACTATATCAGTAATACCAAAAATCAACCCTTGGCTTTCTCCAAACTAATTTTGTTATAATAGTGATTGTCCATTTTTGGTACACTTACTTAAACAGAAGTCTCAGCAGCTACAGGAGTAGTCTTTGTCTAGGTGGGAATTTCAGAGATCAGACAACTGAAAATTAAACATGACACAAAGAGAAGCTTGAATTGGTGTTAATGGGTGCCTATATGATGGTGGAATAGTCCAGTGTCTATTTCAGCTACTATGACACCAATACATCATTCTGAGCCAAACAGAAAGTCTAAGGACATTGGAACAAAGAGCATTATCATTAAAACATTAGAAGGATTAGCCCTGATGGAGCTGGGCTTTCCCCTTGATATGGAGGGTGTGGTATACTTGTTTAAACAGGCACTCCTTAGAATTATCCCAGTCATACTTGTGGTGAACAAACAGGCTTGACTCACCATATTTGTCAAACCTTAATAAACTATGTCAAAAGCAGCATGGATGTTGCCTAGGACTTTCTCAGAAGATTTAATACCGACATCAACATTCATTTTCTTAGCTATTGCTTCCATAAACTTAAAAAGTTCACATTAAGAATGGTAAGAAAATTCAATTTTGAGTAGCATTTGCATGGCTCCAATAACTGAAGGAAAAATAAAAAAATCTAATTTTATCAGTTCAAACCTTTCCCACTACTAAGGATTACTGAGGTGGCATGGAACTGCAATAGACACCTTCTGGATTATGCTTTCACAACTGTTCTGTCTTACCAGATACATCTGGTTTGGTAGGGATTGACCCAGAATACCTGAACTCTAACAAAGGGCAGCTGATGTTGAAATTAGATACATAACGTGGAAACTACTCCCCATACTGTTAGTGGTAGAGCAAGTGAGCAATTAAAAATAAAAAAAACCAACCAAACAAACATTTGAGTGTCCAAACTAGGACTTTGCCTTTGACCCTTCAGCCTTTATCAACTAAAGACATCACTACAATTCAGAAAAGAAAAAAAAAACCAGTAACCGGAATTTCAAAACTATTGAACTGTGAGGGGTTGGCAAAAGTGTCTGTCTGAATGATTTTGTAAACCTATAGGAATTCCTCATTCCTCTCAGTATGCCAAAGATCCTAAACAGCTTTGCTAATATGAGCCTAAAGAGCCAGTTTGCCCACAAAACAACAGAAATATTCACAGGACCGTGATTAAAATTTAATTACTGCTTTATTTCTCATTTTCATTCAAATTTAATGTGAGCTACCTACTCTAGGCAGAATATATGTAAGCAAGTGCTTTTATAAAGCATTGCTTCATATACAGACATCAGGTAGCACCAATAATAAGAGGTAGTAATACTACAAGATAATGTATGACAGACACAGGAATTGGCTGCCTTATTAAATTATATTTTTTCCCATTAGGCAGCAGATAATTTTGAAAGTAACTCAGCAGAAACCAAGTAGTATCTTTATCCCATTTAAAAATCACCCATGTGTTTTTCCATCATGTTTCAATTCATATTCTTAGCCTAATAATTGCTCAGTTACTACTATCCTCATTTAAACTTTGGACCGACTGTTCTGCTGTATCACCTGTTACATGAATGCAGAACATTTACTCCAAGCTGGTAATCTGAAATTTAGAATTAGAAATAGATCCTACACATTATTCTATTTAAAAAAAAAAAATTGTCAGTTGGACAGCTCTGAACTATAAATTTGAAGCATAAATAAAATTTGAACACCCCCATCTCTTCTTTATTTCAAAATCTTACACATTCACATCATTTTGACCTTACTAACTTTATGAAATACTCACTGTTGAGCCAGGCTTACAGTGTGGGGGTTCTATAGTGTGAAATTAATGAGCTGGATGGGATCCCTTATATTTGGGAGGCAGAAGGGATTTCTGTCGGGAGGTGTGAAGTCTACTCATGTCAGTGAAAATGTGTTGTGTGGGCACTGAGGTGCCTTTAAGAGGAGTTCCATAACCTAACATTTTCTTGCTTTCAAGAGTTTTCTGTGCATGGATGTCATTCTTACTCAGTCTTAACTGATTCAAACAAAGTTCTTCTCTACGTGAATCTCCACAGTCAGTGGGGAAGTACTCAAAGTAAGTCATAGGTTCTGATGCCACAAAAAGATAAATTCAGCAAGCTCACAATGTACCAACCCTAACCCAGTCTGAATTTGGAGCAGAAATATTCCATTAGTCACCATTTGGACACGATTCAGTCTCTGCTACCTGGCAGTGTAGTATGAGTGGGACTAGAAATGTTCAAAATCCTTAATCATCATCTGAAAACACCTTATCTACTAGGATTGGGGGGTTTTGGGTCTGGGATGTTTAGTTTGGGGTTTTTTGTTTTTACCATTGGAGTCTGTTTCCTTAAAGTCTTGAACACCAACTTTACTTTGCCATAGAATTCATGACACTTCAGAATAAGTGGGACTGCTAAGGGCATGTGTGTATGTATGTACAAACCACATTTTGAGAAGTATATTTGTGCTCTCTGGATGGAACTTCATGTCTAATTTTTTAATTTGAATTCTTTTAAAAATCGTTGGACTTTGATGCAGACTTTGTTTCAGGTGATTAATGAATTTGCCAAAGAAAAGATCAGCACAAAACTTCCTAATTAGCACCACCATAGTCAGTATATTCTTCAGCTGTTACCTCTCAACTTTCACCTCCTCTTTAACTCCAAAAAGGAACACAACAACCAAATGTGTTTGAAAATAAAATACTTCTCTGTACTTATAAATTTACTTTTGCCTTGTTAAACTTTTCACAAGAACTAGAGGATAATTTTTGTGCTTTTATGAATTTCACAGTGTTTGCAGATAAGTGTGGAATAAGCAGGTACTGCAACTTCTGGAATGTTTTGTGCAGATGTCTGCAGAATGGGTAATACTCCCTGACAAGAAATTTAGCAACTTTTAACATAGGTTTACAATCATATTTTGATAAAACTTACATTAATTCTACCTCTTTTTTCAGTGAGCACACACCTCAGGTAATCTCCCTTTACCACACTAGTCTGTTATTTCATCATACTGACAACTACATCTTTGATTGAGGGAGCCAAATTATTTCTCTTTTCATTGTTATTGTCAAAATCAGAAAAAAAAAAATCAAATTTTGACTGGAGTATAACTTGGTTGGTTTCTACCCAAAAGGAAATTTTAACATGTTTTATCAGAAATTTGTTTCAGAGTGTGAGTATAAGGAAAATGGACTGACATTTCTCATTTAAAAATAAAATTAAAAAAAAAGGACATGTGTTATTTTGAACATCTGTACAAATGTATTAGGTTAAAAGCTGAAATTGAGTGAAAAACATCTTCAATTTTCTTGACTTACAGACTTCTAAAAACAGAACCCTGCACTTGGTCAAAGCAATTTTTTCTTCACAAACATGGCATTCTGTGATGCTTTATGGTTAATATGCTAAAGAGCCAGGGGATGGGGGAGCATTTCTGTGCATTTTCAGGTAGAGCTGACAAAAAATACCTTTGCAAAATGGAAAATGCCTCTAAACAACAATTATTTGCCCTTTGCTGAAAATGTTCATTGAAGTAAACCAAACTTAATAATCCTGAATCTTCAAAAAAAAGAAAAAATTGGTTTGGTTTTGGTTTTAGGTTTTTTTTGCAGGAGTTGAGGAAGCAATACTGTTTCCTGCACTCAATTCTTTCTGTTTACCAAAGGTGTACAGAGTTGAATGTCTCAGTAATGCTGAATACTGTTCAGGAACATGGTGATACAGGAACAGATCTGAGGTGTGTTGTACACAGACTTCTGTCTGACAGCTGAGGTATAAAAACCACCTGAGCAGTCAATTATGGATCATCCCAATAAAATTACTCCAGACTCAGGTAACTACAGGTTATGACCAAGGACATGCTTGTAAAATTAGATCTAGATTGTATTGTAATTATTTCTACTGAAGTTATTGATGTGTTTGCTTTGCAACAAAGTACACAGGGAAAAACTTGGTATTATATGTAGCTCCATGTAAATAAATTAATTTTATTCAAAAGAAGGTAGAGTTGATCAGAAGAACAGAGAAGAATTTTGATCAAGCTGTATGAACAGGGTAACAGAATTGTTTCGGTACCTGAAATTTTAATGAATCATCTCCAAAGTAAAGGTGTGCTAACTGTGAAAACATAATGTTTCGATCAGTGCTCACTTCAGTTGCTGTAACTTGAAGTCACTAATTTGTATATTCAAGGTTTAGACATTGCTAGCAGTATGCAAAATGGTTCGGAACTATATAGGACATAAATATGAGAAGCAGATGGAAGAATATAGAAAAAGCATATTTAAGAAAAGGAATAATTTTTGGAGGAGCTAATCTTTTGTAGCATGATGTGTTTTGAAGTTAGGCTGCACTCTTAAATAAAATTAATGAACAAGGTTTTGCATGGGGAAGAATATAACAAAATGCCATAAATTGCTATGGAGAGTTTGCCAGGAGATAAATGTTGTTATTTGCAACTAAAGAACATTAAACTTAGTGATAGCTCTCCAAAGTAAACCTAAAACTTGTAGCTATTTGAAAAATACTCAGAGACTGATTAACAGGAAAAAAATACAGTTACCATAAATTTCAGTGTAACATGGTGTTCAATCACAGAACAGTCTAGGTTGGAAGGAGCCTTGAAAGGTATTCTAGTCCAACTCCCCTGCAATGATCAGGGACATATTCAGCTAGATAAGGCTGCTCAGAGGTCTGTGCACCCTCACCCCGAAAAACTTTAAAATTTTGGTTCATTACATTCATTACACATGACATTACTTTTTTTCCTCCCAAGCTTCTGGCCTCTGTAAAACTGTGGAAAGAAACTAGTTTTTCTGCATTTTGTGGGGGAAGCAAAGAAACAAAAAAAAGGCCTGCAGCTGGAATGGGTATAAATGCAGGATGTTGTTAGTACCCCTTTTCTATAGTTTTTAATTTAATTTTGAGTAGGAATTACCATTTTTTGGTTTAAATTCACAAAGATTTCCATTGATTGATAATGTATTGCTGGAAATATCCTGAAGCAAAAGAAGTCTCATGATTGAACTTTGGAAAATATCTGTTTTTTTACAGATATTACCCCTTGCTGTGATAAAAAAGACCAGTTAAGATACACTATTTTCTTACTTTCATGATATTTCTTTCCATAATAATGTATTCACTTGTTGCAACATAATTGCCTTCTTTGCAGACACAAGCATGTTATGTACTGTCACTGCTATTTATATCTTATTTACTTTTAAATATAAGTGACTGTCTAATAATAATGGAGTTATTTTGCCTCTCTGAATCATGGCATCTCTTACTTCAATAAAGGAATTTTTATGTGACAGACAGTGAGATTACTTCCTACATTTAAACCAAAGTAGACTATTAATAATTAGTCTGAAAGACCTTTACCTCTTCACCAATATTTTTAGATACGACAACTTAATTTCAGCACTGTAGCTCTCATACAAGAACATCTTCCAACTCTCATCTACAAGTGCAAGATGAATCACAAAAGAAAAAGAAATCAAGGTCATTATTTGTTATCTAAATGTTACCTGTGAGAGGATAAAACACAATGGCTCCACTTGTGTATTGGGTCATCTCAGGACAATCTCTAAAGTATTGCATTCTAATGTCAATATTTTGGGCTGCTTATTCCAATTTCCTAATGTTCATAATTACATCACCTTTGAAAATTATTGTTTAATGTCTATTGTAATCAACTTAAGATGTATGTACCATTCCTCACCGTGCTTTCTTAAGAAAATCAAAGGGCTATAGATTAAACAATTTCACAGCATGCAGATAGAGATTTTTCAGGCTTGGTGTTTCAGGTGGCAGTTCCGTATAATCATAAAAAGCCCTTATATCAGAGTATTGTGAGTATTGTTTGAACTACCCCATATTGCATATAAACTCCTTGAAGATTAATATTTCCAATCACATACAGAATGTGGCCATCATTTAAAATAGCATGGCTGGAGGGTCACTAACATCACTAGATTTAAAGTTATGAAATGAACTCAGGTCCCAAATCACAACTGGATAAAAGCATTCATTGAAATTCCAGAATTCCCCCCATCCACTTTAGAAATACACAGCTGCTTTATGAATTTTTAATTTTCTCCTTTTTATTTCAGGCTTTATGACTCCCTGACATTCACCAAAATACTATACAAACAGGAACAGATTACTGGAATATACTCAGCTTATCTTTAATTGGTTCATTTTGGAAATGGGAGGTTGTCCAGATAAACCTGTATCATTACAAAATGATGAAGTTCATGTTTATTGCAAACTCCAAACCCTAATAGCTGTTGAGACACTACTAGGTCTCAGTCCTTCATTACAAGTATGTCCTTCTGTATGCCCCTGATTCTCATGGGAACCTTTATGCTTTTTGTCTGCATCTCTGTGGACCTCTCACTGTGAATAAAGGCTGGGTGCATTACTGCTAGGTTGCTACAAGCACGGGGGTGACTGAGGGACCTATATGCTAAGATGACCTGCAAGTTACTGGGCAAGATCAGGAGGGAGGGATTTGTCAGTTACCTCATTCCCTACAGACGCAGAGCCCAAAAAATACCAGAGAGCTCCACAACACTGTAGACTTTACTAGGATTGTCTGGTTTTAAGTAGAAACAACAGAAATTTATCTTTCCCTTGAAAACAAACATAAAAAATCATTATTATTCTGAATTCATATACCAGCTGGCACAAGCAAAATTCCTGCTTCGGAATATACTATGCCTAGAACTGAGATCAGGCATGGTGAGCCAGCCCTTTCTCCATCCTTCTCATTCATCCATCTCCACATATAGTCAGTTGAAACTATAATTAAAAAGGGGTTTAACGTAAACCTGCTAGTCCCATCAAAATTTGGGATTAGATATTTGGCAGATTAATTGCTGACATGATAACTCCTTTTTGTGTGATCTGGTGATATCAAACCACAAAGTCTGGAATATGATTTAGAAGTTATATGTAATGTAACACTACTTACACTCTCAAAGATTTTTCCAAGGCATCAGCAGATTTTTATAAAAACCTTTCTGATGAGAAAACACCTAAAACCAAGTTTTTTCTCTTACTACCTTACTATGGCTGGCTTGCGCCACTTCTTATTTTTGTAAGATGGATCTGACACTGTTGAACAGAGACTTTGCAACAAGTTTACAAATTGTGATTAATTGATTGTGCTTTCCAGTCAAATGTGCCAAGGGTTCATGTTTGGATGAATATAACACATACCACAAATGAATAGCTGTGTCATTGAGCAGACTTCTAGATCTCTTGGCATGGATCCTCATCCCTGGTATGCATTGTTTTCATTATGGTATTATATGTTTACTGTCTCTCAACTATTTTCTTCTTTTTTTTTTTCATTGAAGAGATATACTCCCATTTACACTTTGGCATTTTTGAAACAAAATAAAACAGTAATCTATAAGGAATGACTTGTTTTCTATTAGGAGGGTTTGTGTTTCTTTGAGGATTTTTTTTTATTGACTGTAAAAAAAAGCGCATAAAGAATTTAATGAATGAAAATAATGTTTCATACTCTGAGCTCACTCTAGAAAGGCCAAGTGGAATTTTACCAAATTTTATAAAACATTCACTTTTGAGCAGAGTAAAGCCAGAGCAGAAAAAAAAAAAACACCCTAAAATTATAAGCCTAATGACAGAGCTTTTAATGAACACATCTCATTAACCATAAAATATTTTCATTGACTAATTGCTTCATGAACTTGAAAGCCCCAGAACACATAAGGAGCATTAAACTGAGGAAGGGTCCCTAATGATTTTACAATCCTGCAAGATCCAGCTGAAGTTACGACTTGAGAAGAAATGACTTTTGATATTTGAAAAAAAGGGTTCTTAAAAGGCAGTTCATATAATTTTCCTCTGGAAAGAGTGATAAAGATGCTGATTAAATAAAGATCTGGTCTCTTGAAGCAGACTACAGAGACCTTTACTAGGCTTTCTTCCTCTAGGAGCATACTCGCTCTGTTCACATGTTCCAGGTTGTCACAGCAGAAATGTGGCCAATTAGGAATAAATTGTTTTCTCCATAAAATATTAGATTAGACTGGCAAGCTAATAATGAAGGGAAAGAAATTGGGGCTTGCAATAATCAGCTTATATTTGATTAAACATGATACCAATAATCATAACCAATAGATCAAACCAATTCATTAATTAGTTGTGTCTAAGAATGGTAGTTTTTCTTTGGCAGAATAAAAACCTCACCTCCATTTGTACATACACATTGTACTAACACCAAGAAAAGGAAGAAGGAAGTACAGTTGTCTAGGAAGATATATTTATAGATCAATGAAAGGTGAAAGCTAGGGATAGTAAAGAGTAAAACAAAAATAATGAGAGAAATGAGGCTGAGGAGAGCATTCACACCATATAGAAGGCTTGTGACCTTTAAAAGTGATTCATTGACTGCAGAGGAATGGTGAAGATATTTGTACTTCCTGAATGGCATTCTTTCCAGAACAGATTTCTCTTGCTCCTATATAAAACAAAACCTGCTCCATTGGTTTTATGAATGTTTTACTTAATGTGCCATGAAACATTACATTAATTTAATGTTGACTAACCTAGCCCAACAACTGGCAACTCCTTTTTGCAGGTTTTCCAGCAATACTCTAAGCTAGGGCTTGAAATATGGTAATTAACTACTTACTCAAAATATATTAAATGTATGGCTCAGGACATTCAGATTTTCAAAAAAGTTGGCTGGCTAGGATAAACTGGTACATTCTGAAAACTCAGTTGTTGTACACATTTGCAAAAGCCAAGGATTTGGCTTTCAGAAAGTGATAAATTTGTCCCATTTATTGTGGATTGTTTTATGTTATTTTTGAAGTGGTTTGATGAGTTTTTAATTTTTTTTTAATATAATTGTGTGTTGTATGAGAACAACATGGATTCTCCGGAGTAGGACTTCTGAAATTAAATTCCAAAGATTTACATAAATTCTTTGAGGGTAAATCACTGTAAGTTGAAGGAAGAGCCTTACCCAGCTGTGCTTCAGATTAAGTAAATAATTTCTTTTCCGGGTTGGGAAAAAACCCAGCTCCCAAACAAAGTTGAAGAATTAACACCACAGAACAAATACTGTTTCTGAGTACACTGATAAAGCCCCCGTCCCGAATACTTAAGACTGAAATCTTAAGAGTTGTAACATCAGATATGTTTGATGAAAAGCAGGAGAGACTTGCATGCTATGTGGGAAAATTGTTGAATCTGGAGAACCTGATAAACATATCCTACTGTAGGTAATTGTGCAGTAACCTGTAACACACATCCCAGTATTAAACAGGTGCACCAAGCAGTGCTGTAGAGAAAATAAGGTCAGGAAGCACTAAACTCTGTCAAGACCTCACCTCCAAATATACCATTCTGATGGTTTTTTAGTTCATGATTAACACAAGCCATGACTCAGAAAACCCTGAAATATGTTATTAATTTAGCACTCCTTTGAAAGTAGACAGTCTTTTAGTTAAAGTCAAGATTATACTTTGTTGGATCACTGTTGTTAGCAAGATTTCCTATTTTGCTGGTCAGCTGGTGGTACAATGGGGAAAAAACCCAAAAGAAACTCTCCCATTTATTTCCTTGAGACGAAAACTCCATTCTTCTCCCATATTCTCTTATCATTTGCATTCTTCTCCATAACCACAATATTAGAAACGACTCACCTGAACAGCCAGCCTTTCTTTCTCAGCTTCCCCTGTAGTTAATGGAGAGAGAAATGCCTTCATGGGGCAATTTGCAGCAGGAGCTGTGTCGGGGTGGGATGCTTTCTGGAACAGGCCTTTCCACCCTCTTGCTTACCCAGGTCTATGAGATTACCAGCTACTGAAAATGGCTACACTCATGCAGTTTAACCATGCTCTCAATACAGCTTGAAAACTCAAAGAAAATTGAAACTATTAAAAAAAAATAAAAAAAGGTCAACACTCAGCAACAAGGGAATTTAACTCGTCTTTTTCTTGAGTTACATAATCTTAGGAAGTTTTATGTGGTGCAAATCTTATGTGAACATAATGAGACCTTTCCACTCAGCAAGTTTATGTAGCCACACAACTTTTATTTTTAAATATGGTGAGTTTTTCTAGATTAAGTTTGCTTTTTGAAGTGTATTTTTTTATTTTCTATGTGTGTGCCTGTACTGCCAGGCACACACATAGAAAATAAAAAAAAAATACAAATATAAAGATATAAATACATACAAATAAAAAAATATGGGGTTTTGTACATTTGTGTGATATCTGCAGAGATGCACGAAGCGTTCTTGCAGTTTGCAGTGCCTGACACTGCAGATATGTCATATTCCCAAAAGGAGGGACAGACTGTGTTTCTTGGATAAGTTACACTTTGGCTATTTGCAGTAATTTTCTGCCTTTGGGATGCTGAGGGATGGTTTGAAGGCTGCCTTTTCCCCTGCTGAGATGTTCAGCTGGGATGCGTTGCTGCATTACCTGTCTCCTCGACCCTTCTGCTTGCCCTCACACTGACACCAACTTTTAGTTTCTCCCTTCTTTTATTTCATCATTGTGAAGTGATGAAGACAGTGCAAGATCCCAGTCCTCCCTGACCCTCTATGACAGTTATGAGTCCTTTCCCTTCATTTTTGTCAATGAAGAGGAAGGGTGGCCATGACCTCCCTTGACCCCAGTGGTGCTAAACTAGATGGACAACTCACACCTTTCTCCAACAGGGTAGAAGTGCATACTTCTATCTGTTTCAGTTAGCAGAAGGACTGAACTGAAGATTTAGGAACTGCTTAAAAATAGAGGAGTGTCCCCTTGCCAGCTTGTGTTTCTAACCACAGGCAATTTAAACATTGCTCCTTAATTGCTTCTTAACTGGTTGGACACTTAATTTATTTTAGCTTATGCCATAGTATTGAGATCAGGACCCCAGCATTCACAGTTGTTACATTCTTAAGGGCAATCTATGATATCTCCTCCTTGGGTTCTAATTTACCCCTACAGTAATTTTTCTGTCCTTAGTGTAGCTGGCTTTACTGCAGAAGTGAACTTCCATGGGCTTCCATCAAGTAGAAATCTTGAAAAGAGGATCAAATCAGGGAGAAGTACACATAAAAGCTAATATAATCACAGATAGACACACCCCACCTCTTTCCCTTCCTACTCTAACCCCTTCAAGTGACTTCAGGACTAAAAGCTTAAGAAAATGGACTGAGAAAAACTAAATGTTACTGGGGTATGTCACTGATACACACTCTCCAAGAATCTCACACTTAATTTCTTTCCCATTATCAATTATACCTTTCTTTTTATTGGTTCCAGGGTCCCAGAGACCCCAGCCTGCTTGCTCAATCTAATAACATGTACAGGGCTGGCTGAACAAATCCCTAAATCAATAAGATCACTATTTTATAGAAGAGCAAGGAAAAAAATTGTTCTGGGAAAGCAAGCAGTGTTAGAGCTGATCAGAAGCACACTGAGAATATTTTGGAAATCTTGCTTGATTCAACTCCTTTTCAGCTGAGCTGAACCTGAACTATTTACTGAACTGAATAATTTTCAAAATATGTCAGAACATATCTCCCATGTCAAACACCTTTATCGATGAATACTTTAGTCTTCAGGCTGATGTACAGCCTCCAGTAGACAAAGCTGGAGAATTTTTAAGTGGCAAATTGGCTCTCCAAACTTAAGTATTTGGCTATTAACCCAGTTTTCCATTTATCTGCTGATAATGTGTAAAGGGTGTTTTTAGCCACCAATAAATATGAAACAATTGGACTGGTTTAGCAAATATCATCAATGCCAAAACAAACCTCAATATACTTCATGCATGAGTCAGCAAATACAATTCCACCGGACCTCCTTACCCTCTGTTTGTTAACCATGGCCAAAATGATGGGAATGACACAATGCTCACAGCATATCCTTGTAACAGGATTTTGCTTTCTCTTGAAAAAAATTAAGGCAAAAGCCCCGCTTGCTGAGCTGGCTTGTATGACCATTCATTACCTCCACTTCACCATGAAAAGATTATTGGAGAGACTATTTTTTCCCAAATTAAATATGATGTATTGCTAAAAGTGAGAGAGATATCGTCTGAAATTCTTTGAAATGCTAGATAACCCATTTCCATATAGAAAGTTTTCAAATCATGCATTGAAATATGGATGGACATGACCTTTTCTATTATAAGCTCAAATTCCTTGAGTAATAAAAGGACATCCATATTTAGAACTGTTTTCAAAAATCTGTTGCCAAGCTATGGTATTACTGAGAATCATAAAAGAATGACAGAAAGTCAGTGTTTCCACCATTCTGTAAGGTTATTTATGATGAAGTTAGGAAAATTAAATGGAATTGAAACTGGCCAGGGATGTGAAAGGCAACAAGAAGGGCTTCTATAAGCAGGTGACAAAACGAAGTTTAGAGAAAATGTGGTCCCATTACTCGATGAGATGGGGGACATGACTGTGCAGGATGTAGGAAAAGGCTGAAGTACTGAATGCTTTCTTTGCTTTAGTCATTACTAGCAAGATTGGCCTTCAGGATTCCCAGGTCCCAGAGACCAGAGAGAAAGGCTGGTGCAAGAAAGTTGTACCCTTGGTAGAAAAGGATCACTTCAGGGAATACTTAAGCAACCTGTATACATATAAGTCCATGGGCCCTGACAGGATGACCCATGAACACTGGGGGACTTGGCAGAGTTCATTGCAATAGTCTAAAATCAATTATGGTGACCAGGAGAAGTTTCTGAAAACTGGAGGAAAGAAAATATCACCACCTTCCAAAACAGAGAGGAGAAACCAAGGAACTACAGGACAGTAAGCGTCACCTCAGTTCCTTGGCACAGAATGGAGCAGCTAATTTTGGAAAGCATTTCCAGGCATATTAAGGACAGAAAAATCTGCAGCAGTAGTCAGCAGAGCTTCACCAAGGATAAGTAATGCTTGACCAACTTAATAAACATCTATAATGAAGTGACTGGCCTGGTGGATGAGGGAAAAGCAGTGGATATTGTAAACCTGGACTTCGGTAAAGATTTTAACATTAAAAGATCTTCACAGACAAGCTGCTAATTCATGGGCTAGATGAACAACAGTGAATTGAAAATTGTCTGAATGACCAGTCTTAGAGAGAAGTGCAAATTCTAACTGGGGGCCAGTAACCACTGATTTACCACAGGGGTCAATACCAGGTTCAGTCGTGTTTAACATCCTCATCAGTGATCTAGATGATGAGACAGCTCACCCTCAGAAAATTTGTCAATGACACAAAACTGGGCAGAGTGGCTGATACGCCCACAGGTTATCCTGCCATCCAGAGGAACCTTGACAGGACGGAGAAATAAGCCACCAGAAACCTCATGACTTTCAACAAAACCAGCTGGAAAGCAACTTAGAAGAAAATGACCTGGTAGCTCTTGTGAACACCAGGTTGAATATGAGCAAGCAATGCACCCTTGCAGGAAAGAAGTCTAAGAGTATCCTCCATTAGAGAAATTATTGCCAGCAAGTGGCAATAATAAACTTCCCATCTATTCAGCACTGGTGAGGCCACGCCTGGAGCACTCTTTCCATTTCTGGGCTCTTCAGTACAAGAGAGACATGGACATACTGCAGAAATCTCACTGTACAGCCACATAGATGATGAAGAGACTTAAGCATCTCACATATGAGGAAAAGCTGAGACACCTGGGACTGTTTAGCCCAAAGAAGAGAAGGATTAGAAAGTTCTTTCTGGAGTACATAAATACTGAAGGAAGGATGCAAAGAGGAGCCAGGTGCTTTTCAGCAGTGACAGTACTAGAGACAATGGATATGAACTGAAATACAGGAGGTTTCCTCTGAACCTCATTGGGAAACACTTTTTCACTGTGACGGTGACTGAGCAGTGCCGCAGTCAGCAGTGAAGTTGTGAAGTGTCCATTGCCAGAGACACCAAAATGCCATCTGGACCTGGTCCTGGCAGCTGGGCTCTAGGTGACAATGCTTGAGCAGGAGGGGGTTGGATCAGGTGACCTCCAGAAGTCCATTCCAATCTCAACCATTCTGTGAGACTGCAAAGGTAAGAGATTAGAAACTTGTATTTGAAGCAAAGTATCAGTGTACTGCTCTCAGACATCCTAATAGAAGTGGCCATGGGCAGTTTTAAACTGGGAACTTGCAGGTTCCTGTGTGCTTTGGGCTCCTGCCAGCTTAGAGGGTGGAAAGCTCTCAGCTGCTTCTGAAAACATGACTAATCCCAGAGGGCACAGATCTGAGTACCACATTTGATCTTTGGTTCTGGAAAAGCTTGCTGTACTTGTATTTTGTAAAAGAGAAGGAAGGGATATGTTTATGTCAAACTGTTTTAGAAAGAAAACACAGCCTGCCTTGGAAGACATTCATGGGTTTGAATTATCAAAAGAATTGTAGAGTATTCCTCTCCCTTTGGTTTGTGTAGAGAGAAGATTAAAAATATAAATAAAAAAATAAAGATGTTTTAAAGAGTGCTTGACTCTTCTGTTACAAATAAACTTTCCAAATTCAGTGTATTTTCTTCTTCCAGAGAATGGTAAATTTGCTAACTCAGTATTACCACTAATGTCACTTGTGAAACTTTAACTTAGTCCTCACAGCTAAAGTCATCCTAAATTCAAGATGCCTTTGATCCAGTCGCCTACAAACTTAGATTTATCATTCATTTGATCTCTCTTCCTATGCACATGGGTCAGGTCACATCGTTTATTTTCATAGTGGCTGGACATGAAAGCAGAGACAGCTGCTTTCAGTTCCTTGTATTCCCATGGCTCCTCTATTTCCATGGCTCAGGTCAGAGCTGTGCATGACAGACAAAGAGCAAGGGCAGGCACATCCATTTGCCTGAGAGTCCCAAACTGGATTATTCTCAGTGTGACAGAATGGTGGGGGTGTTTAGTTAAAATCCTCATTGTGCGTTGAACACACACATTTTGAAAGGCTGTTAATTTCTATTTAGGCAGAGTTTACTCCTGAGTTGGCTCCCTCATCAGAGAACTGCAGGGTTGTCCAAGTTGCTTAAGTGACTGGTTGAACATATACTTTAAAAATGGTAAACCAAAATATTTTCCTTTAGTCTCAAGGTCAGAAATAGTTGATCTTTGTTTTTCCCTCCCTCTAAAAATTCATTCAAAATCAGACACCCACACCATAATATTATAGTTTAAAGGGGAAAAAAAAGTGGCACATCCATATATGCTTCAAGGCACAGTCCTATTCTGGAAAGCGTTGGGCAACCTTCAGTTGAGATTCTTGGTAGCCTTATGTAGACTTATTTGTTGCATATATATATATATATATATATTCATTTTCATGCCAATAGCTTATTATGTAAACATATGCTTATCTCTAAAGCCTGGAAACATTTTAAAAAAGAAACTATAATCATGGCAGTACATATTTTAAGCTTAGTGCTCTTCATTCAGTCAAAACCCAGCCAAAATACATCTGTTAAATTATTTACATGCTTTTCTATCTAGTTTCTCCTAGTTATCATAGTCGCATTTTAATTTTTGATGATTTTTCATGTTGACCAAAATACTACTGCAAAACACTATTTCAGGGCCCTCCAGCTTTGCTATTGCAGGAACAGACTCAGTGATTCACCTGGGCTGCTCACGAGTGTGAGGCTGCAGAAGGTCTGTATGCAAAATGAAATGTGCAGCTTATCTGCCTTCTCTCTATAGCTTCATACTCTGGTGCCAGGAGGTGGAATGACTGCTGGACAGATTCTCTCATATGCAACGCCAGCATCCTCTAGTACTTCTATAGAACTCCAAATTAAATGTCAGTAAATAATTAATACAGATAAAATAGCAATTGTGCTTTGACCACAGCACGGGTTTTGTATGCCAAAGAGAGGCAAGAAGTCTGTAGGAAGAGAAGAATGCATCATTGCTTCTCAACTGATGGGTTTAACAGATATCAGCAGTGTTTTATTACATTGCTTTTGGCATGGTGGGGGCCAGGGAGTGGCAAGGGGGGCACAGGCCCTCCATGGAAAGGCGGCTGTGTCTGAGGAGGTGGCGGTGTTGTGTAACCACACTGACAGAGTGCGTCACAACGTGTGACATGTGGTAGCAGAAGAGCCTTAAATAGCTCTCACCATCTTTTCTCCTCCGGAGGTTTTGAGGAAAATTTGGTTTTCTGAGTAATGTTTTATCCTTCCTAAAATCACCTGATAATATGGCTCATGCTCCTCTAGATAATATCTAGCTGAGTCGTTGGGGAGTTTTAGGATAGAATCGGTGAGGATCTTGGTCTTTTAAGCCCAGATGTTAAAATTGTACTCCCCAGGGACTATGGGATGAATACGTGTTCATCAATCCTGGTGTTAAAATTGATCAACGTCCTTTCATGACCTCATCTGTAGCAGAAGCTGGGGCTGAGTTAATTCCTACTTGCACTGAAGACATTATTAGAAAACTGTCTGACAATGACTAAACCTTTTCAAACAAAAGAGGATCCATTGCAAAATACAGAATTTTGTTTAACTGTTAATTATATTTTGTACTAAAATTTCAACTTTGTTTCTGATGGTTCATGAACTTGTCTGGATTCATCACCCACTCAGGACTTTGTTATTCATTTGTCTGCTAGACTTCAGAGACCTTATTACCACATTTCTGTTCTTTATTCTTGTACTTACAGACTGTAAACAAGTCACTGTTTATCTCTGTAAGCTAAATACATTGAGTTCTTTCACTCTTTGTCTCCAGGATCTGCTTCTGCATGTTCCTCATTGCCCTGATCTCTTCAATTTATCTGTGTAGTGTTTGATTGGTAACGCCAAATTTGGATTAAGCATTATAGCAGTGCCTGTGAAAATGAGGAATACAGTGGAAGCATAATGTCAACTGTGGTACCTAATATTCCCCTTTTATTCCTACCAGAACTATGGTGACCATATAAGAATGCTGATCCCACATGTCCAGTTCTTCAGGGCCCTGAGTCCTTTTCAGAGTCACTGCATCCTGGGATTTCCTTCCTCTAATTGTGGCTTTTATTTTTCAGTTCTGGTAGAATAAGTTTGTGTGGGACAGTGCTAAAATACCCAGGAGTGCTGTGTCCTGCTGACCTACGCCCTTTGTGCTTTACTAAACCTCAGATTATGACTCAGTTTCTGTAAATTGCTTTGATTCTTGATAGGCAAATTAGCCTCCCAAAACTCTGGTGGGAAGCCCCAAGACCCTGGGACTCCACCTAAAGTCCCTTTTCTGCCCTCAGAGATTCCCTCCTCCTTTGCCAGAAGAAAAAAACATATCTCAATGCACTGCTCCTCCACATCTCAGTCTGAGCCAAATTAACTTAATAGATCAACATTTGTTACTGATCCTCAGCAGGAAATCCTCTTTCTATCTCCAAGTGACCTTTGGCAGCTGTCTGGCCAGGCCTTCTGAGACACAGCCCAGGGAAAGATGTTTTGTTGCTGGTGAGACCCACTCAGAATTTTCTTGTTTCACAAGCCTCAGGCCACCGGTGTCCTTAAAATGGAATTCATTAAGCTGAGAATTAGTCTTTCTCAGGTATTTCAATGTCTGGTCTCAGACTGCATAATACAACTTGGATTTTTTATCCATATTCAGCACTCATCTGTCACTACGCCAAGGATGGGGCACCAGCTGGGGCTGTCAGTAGTCTCTGGGATAGGGACTAGGGTACACCGATGGTGTTTGGCATTTAGGGTGAAGGAAGGAAGGTAGGATCCACCCTGGAGGAGTTTGCTGGTTTGCAAGATACGCAGGCAACAGGGTCATTGGGATGTTGTCACTGAGGCCATGGGTGGCAGCTAGGAATAGAAAGGCAACTGCTGGATGGGTGACAACCAAAATGAACAAAAAGCTTCAATGGGCAGCAAATCAGGAACCAGTGACTGTGAGCTGAGAGCAGAGACTGAGGCAGCTACAGAGTGCAGATGAGCCTAGGGTCACTCCACTCTCTCCTCTTCTCTTGTTTCCCTCCTCTTCTAACTCAACGCAAGCAACTATTTCTCCAGGCACTCCTTGTAGACAGCATCAAAGCTGTGCGTCCAGAAGGAAAAGGACTGCTGGAAATAGCCCGTAGCTAAGCTGTCCTGGGCAAATAAATGTATTTTCCTATGTGTGTGCTCTGGCCATTCAGATTCTTAGGGATGGTATTTGTCTATTTCTGACTCTTTCTTTCCTTTTCTCTAAGTTTGTCTTCAACCCTGTCTTTTATAGCAAATGAGATATATTAAATATAATAAAGGAATAAAGAAGGCAGTGTCCACCAGTTTGCTTTCAACCCTTCCCAGCACTGCCCCCCAGCCTTATTTGCCATGCAGCAGCAGTGCTTGGTAAAACTTCTGTGAATACACTGCTCAGTGAATAAGCATTAATTAAAAGAATGACAACATGGAGATCAATGTTGATTCACAGACAGAAAAATGGGAGCTAATCCTGAATAGATAAGTAGCTCTGAAATTGCATCTAAAAGGTGGATGGAAAGAGAAGAACAAAATATCTGTCAAGTTTTTGTAGTGGGAAAGTAAGACTCAAATTCTGCTTGGTCCCAGGATTTGCATGTCTGATAGAAAAGGGCAGGACTAGACAGCTTTCGGGATACCCAGTGCCATTAAGGAGTAGGATGGGGGTATACCAGAAACAGCTGGTTTCTTTTCTGGACTATGTTTTTTACTTCAGGTTTAGAAAATGTTTTCATCCCCCTTTTGCTGTCATGAAAAATGCTTCCAGTGATTCCTGGGAAGTGTTCCTTTGCAAGAGCTTTCTCCCCACCTTTGTTTCTGCACATTTCCCCTTTCAGTCACTAGGAGAACTATTATTTCCAAGATTCTCTTCTTATCACAAAAATATAATCTAATTCCTTCCAGCTTCTCCACCCATTTCTTTCTCTGTCTAATCCTTCAAAGAAAATTAGTTTCAGCATATAACACATTTCCACTGTGGTATATGAATGTCATACAGAGGGCAGTGCTGCGTCTTCACAGGAGCTCCTTCTTCCAAATGTTACACCACTCCTTGTGACATTTTTTTAAAGCAGGATTTGTTACTTCTTAAGCCAAAGAGGAATCCACTGCAGGAATGAATTTACACTGGCCTTGTGCCACCTAATCTTGAGAACTGAGACACTGAGTTTAACATTTCTGAGACAAACTGTAATGTGTTATAGGCTCTATGTAGCTTAACCTCAAAGGAGGGAGAGAAGATGTTTGAATAGGGATGGTTTAATAGAAGCTGTATTTAAACAAAAAAAGATCCAGGCCAGCTGAAGGGAAAGGACTCTTTCACAGAAAGCAGCAGCAAGGATTTGCTTTCTGCCTTTCAGAAAAGGGTTTTTCGAATGACAAACTGTGCCAAATTCTGCTTCTCTGTCGCAAAGCCCATGATTTGCAGCATGATTTGATGCTTGGTGCATGAACATCTGTGAAGTAATGACTGATGAAGCATAGCAGTAAGTTCCTTTAACTCTCTTAATATTATACAGTGCAGTTTCTCCAAGGGAAATAAGAATTTAACTCTAAGGGGTTCCCCAACCACTTGAAGTACATGTCCCTAGAGGTCCCATTAAACTGCCATTACAGTGAGCCTGGGGTTGCGCTGTTCTCTCCTCCAGCTCCTCTGTGTTTTGTGGCTCCTCAGCAGGTTCCCTCATTATTTTGGAGGGAAATGCAGTCAACAGATTGAAGATCAAAAAGAGTCAAAAGCAAGAGGTGAAATAGCAGCCCAGTCAGAACTGAACAATTGCCATTTGATTTTCTCTGCAGAGGAAGCAGTCTAGCGATACACATACAGCTGTGCCTACTGTTTGGCACATACTGGGAGGTGTTTGATCACTTCTGTTGCCTACTTAACTAACAACTCTTAGATTTGTTTCCCCCTTTGTGATAGGGGAGGGGGAGATCAGTGTCACCCCAAGCTGCAAGAGATTGACAGAGATGTTTCCCCATCTGCTGACCGTAATTTGTTTCCTCTATGCAAAGCCATAGTCACTTCCCTCCTACCCTCTTTCTCCTTCCTTATATTTCCCACTGCTATCCCGTTATGTTCCTGTGTGCTGTTCTTTTTGGTGGTGTAAAATAGATGCAATGGCCTGAAATTGGACAACAGTAGAAGCACAGCCTGCCCCACCGTTTCAGACATAGCAGAACATGCGTTTCCAAGCTTTTGGTCCGAGTGATATCACTGTTAGGGGTGTAGAGGGGACCCTTACCTGCATTAAACATGACCACAGAGCTGCAGTGACAGGACTAGATGAGCTCCAGCTGTCTCCTCCAGCATCTGCTGTTCTGTGAGTCTGTATCCCAATAGAGAAGCCAAATCTGGTGGTGTTTTCGCAATGCCTTCAAACAGAGGACCAGCCTTGCTAAGAGATTCTGGTAATCATTTTTATAGAACCAATTAAGTAAAACCTAACTGCAGAATTCAACTGCCCAGGAGTTTTAACAGGCTTTCTTATTTAATAATATAAGCATTTAATTTTTCTGCTTGGCAGCCTTGTACAAACAGGTGGAGAGGAAAGATCTGGCCTGGCTTAACTTGTGTTTTTTGACACAGCCAAATGTCAATATTCAGAAGTGTGTCATGCAAATCAAAGCCTCCGATCTGAATGGCTCCAATCTTAAGGAAGTTTGCACAGAGATACAGATTTTACAGATGGCTTCTATCTTTTCAATGATCTGGCAAAGGCCTCAGGGCTGAACTACAGAGTAGTCTGGAGCTGCATTGTGCAGACTGAACTTGTGTGAAAATTTATGGACTAGGAAACAAAACAGTGTTGCTCTCCAGCACAAAAATAGCCTTTTATTACACTGAAGGTTGATGTTGTCCTAGTAGCCAATTGTTCTTACAATAAAGTACACATTAAGATGTCTGCCAAAGCAGAAGAAAGCCATTCAGGTGTGCCCAGGACAACATACAGTGAACAAAAGTGAAGTTGTCATTCCAACTTCTAGCCAGTAAAGGTTCATTGAACACTACTGGTGGATTTTGAGGAATTTGGAAAAGTCATGAGCACTCCAAATGAAAAGCGATTATTGCCATAATAAAGTAATCTTCCTGAATAGTCTCATGAGCAACACTGAAAGCAAAAGGATGAATATGAGCTACGTCAGAGGTAACTCAGAAGCCAAAACAAAACTGTAGTAGCCAAAATCTGCTACAATTTTCTGTCAAATGCTGCAATTCATCTGCATGAACTTTTTTGCACAGCAGTCAACCATGAATAAACCTTCGCAGAGTTCCTTGTATCACAAGGACAAGCAGATTAACAGCAGGCTTTGCATATGTCAAAAAAAAAAGTTTTCTCTGAGTTACTGAGCTACACTCCTGCACTAAAGATTCATTCAAACACCAAGTTAGTTTCATTCCAGTTCATAGGTTTTGAAATGGATAGAGGTAAAGTAGCACAAGCACATACTAGGACACCTATGCCCAGCAACTAATAATTAAGATGCAGTTACACACCTATGTTAATAATAGTTTTGTATGAAATCTCTCAGGCTAGATGGTGTACTGACTTTACAGTCAGTAACTAACTTCATCTCCACTTCTGACACTAAATACAGATCTCCCTACAGGAATATTAAATACTGAGATACTGGAAATAACCAACTAGACTAGTTATAAATAGGGCATGCAATAGGGTTCAATTCTCCTGATCCCATTATCCCTTGTGATACCCTCAGGTAAACTGTTTCAACAAAATCTTTGGGTCTATAAAGATGCCTGTATCCTACTGATTTTTTTTAATGGAACTAATTTAAATTAAGTATTTAAATATGTAGATCTTTCTATACATCACTTTCTGAACTAATAAATAAAAGTAGCAGCATTACATATCCTCACAGCACCACTGGAGAGTAATTGCATTAAAGCTTATGAGGGTCTGAGGCAGAGGTGATGGACACTGCCCAGATACCACACACTGAAAATATAACAGTGTCTATTGCATTCCCTTCTTACCCACACCCTTTTCATTGATACAGCACTGAGATTGTGTCAAATCAATAATTTCTAAAGTCCGCACAGGCAAATTAATACATGTCCTCCCAGTGTCCAAGGAGATTGGCGCAGGTATTGTTATTCTTTAATTTTGCATGTGATTTTCTGTGTTCTGTGATTTGTTGTGATTTTCACCACAGCACTAAAGAGAAGGTATCTTGGCAAAACCTGGGCCCTGATGCACATTGTCACTATTGAGGTTTTGGTGGGGTTTGGGGGAAAGAGGCAGTCTTCCCCTGTTTTTTCAGTTTTGAAAGTCTGCGTAGCTACAGTCATGCCAAGAATTTTTTTTTTTCTTTCTGCTAGTCAGATGCGGGTCATCACTGGCTTTGAGTTCACCCATCTTTTTATTTGCAATTTTTTCAGGAGCTTAGAAGGACAAAAAAATGTGTCCATTCTGGCTGGGCAATGTCCATTTAATTATTGCATTGCCCTGCCTCCAGACCATCCTGCTTCTATCCTGAGTGACCCAGAAAGTGACAACTCCATTGGCCTTTTGGCAGAATTTCTGGTGTTTCATCATTTAGGATCCTGTGTCATTGATCTATTCATGCATATAGATTTTGAACAAGCCAGGTCTAAGATATATTTGTAACCCAAACAAAAGCTTTAGAAGAGCATACATTTCCCTTTAGTCAGTCTGGCTACGCTGTGTACAAACAATTCCACAGGGAAAAAAATCGAGTGGTTATAAACTGTGAGGTGTGACAAGACCTTGTACGTGTCAAGAACTAAAACAATTATTTCTGTAATCAGCAAATACAGAAAGTTAAAGGAACAAGAAGAATATCCTCCTAAGTGGTTTCTAGCAGGAATTTAACTTTAGTGAGCATATCTGACCTCTCTTTTTCAATTTATGTCATTCATTCATTTCATTATTACTTGAAAATTTGGTTTATGAAAATTAAATCTTCATTATAGTTAGAAGTGACAGAGTGCTTGGAAACTGAGGGCAATGGTATAGAAAGCCTCTGAAATCTTTGTTCCTAACCTGTATATATCTGTATGTCTTCCCTCATTCCCTATTGCTACATTTTATTTACAAATAAACCACCAGGCAGACTGATTGTTGCTATGACAAATAGATCCATTTTGTTTGTAACTAACCTACTTCCTCATTCTGTAATTTAAATGGAGCAGTGTAAGTATGTTAATGGCCTTACCTGAGGAGGCATTTCAAGAGAAGATGGCTGAGTATGTTTTACAGTTTAAGTTCAGAGCTTCCTTTTTCAAAGCGTGCACACATTTCTATTTTTGTAAAGCAAAGAAAAAACTAATGAGCTTTAGACATAAAACATTTGGTACCATCCTGCAGCTGCTGTTTGCCAGAAATGCTGACAAACCTGTTTGTAAGTCTGCAAGAATCACATGACACAGTATGATTCACGTTCACATTGACCTTTGTCTTGTTTGTGATTGAAAACAATTAAAATTACCAGAGTCAACAGAGTGAAAACTATGTAAAATAATTGAGTTTGGTTATCTGTGCCTCTTACTCTATTTCTGTGTTTCATCATTCTGGCTTTCACGGGCACAGAAGCTACTGAACCATTCATGCGTGGTCCTGTGAAGATCTAGATTCAGTGTGTTTGACAGCTCAGGGAAGTCATAAGACAATGTTGTCAAACAATTGCAGAGAAGATGCAAGAGGCATTAACTAAACTCTCAATAAGCTACAACATTAAGGCAAATTATCAAATCAAATTTGTTGAATATAAACTTGCATTTTTCTTAATGGAACAACATTTGGATACTTGATTATTAAGTTTTTTTCCAAGACGGCAGAGCAGAACAAAAAATTGTATTAATGTTTCTCTTATTAACAGGTTGTCTTCAAATATTTATTCAGGAACTATTTGTCTAGGACACTTAATTTTTAAGGAACACCTTGATTACACAATGATTTGTTCCTTGTTCACATGGCGTCCTTCAGTCAGGTGTTCAACACCTCCTAGTGCTGGTGGAAGGCGATGACAGCCCCTGAGTGATTCAAAGGGTGAAACTTTTGCCACTGGGTAATGAATGCCTAGATGTACATCAGTGTGCATGAATTAGAACGAGTTGCTGGCATTCAGGTGTCCCCAGTCATCCTTGGTGAGTCCTTTCCTTCTGTATTTGCAAGATACACTCAGGAGATCCAGGGACTCTTTCCTAGCAGGGCTCAGAAACAACCCTAATACAACATTTTAATAAGAAAAGCCTTCAAGACAACCTTCAAGATATACCTTTAATTTATCTTCTTTCTATCAACAATGATCTTGGAGTTTGGATAATCTCTGAGTAGTTTCTTTAAACGAGAGCTCTAATACTTTTTTAAATTGTGGCTGTTACGAAAAATGCAAGAAGCAGCACATCTCATATTTCCCTGAGCAGGGACACAGAATTTTCCTGAGGTGAGTTCAGTGCCAGAGCTTGGTGTGTTGAGTAAGCAGAGAGGCAGCCTAGAGTCTTTAGATACTGGACATCTGAATGCCATCTTACAGTGCCAGGAATCTCAAAAGCCAAATATGCTGCTATTAGAAGTACCTGGAAAACAAATAACGCTGGCCCCGCTAATTTACTGCAGTATGAAGAAGTTTTATTACCACTTCTTCACAGAGGGTTATCAGATTTTATGACACAGTCAAAGATAAAATCTCTCAGGAAGTCCCTTAGCTGGTCTTCTCTTAGTGGTGTAACCCTTCCAGTGACATCATGTATGGCTAGGTTACACATATATGTTTGTCAAACAAGTGAAGAAACTTAATGTCTGGAAAATCAAAAACAAAATCAGTGTGAAGAAGATTATTGGCATGAGAAAGTTCAAGAGCTTTCAGCACTTCTGGAAGTATTTTAAAGGAAAGTGACTTCATAGATTTCTTTCTTTTTTAATTATTTGTTTTCATGCAAATAAAATCTTTACTCTATAAAAGATGTTTCTTCATGCCTGAGTGTTTTTTAAAAAGGAAGTAAGTTTACACTTACTATTTTATGTCTCCATAGCTTCTATTAACTGATACTACAGTGAGTGAATTAGGATACATACTGCAAGTATCATGGTAACATACTCTTCTTGTGGAAGTGTCTTTAAATATAGGTTTTTAGCTTTGACATAGAATATTTTTTCATGGCAAATATGCGTCTTTTATTTGTCATTTTTCATGACCTTTTCTTTCAAGAATGTCTGCACATATGCTGACATTTTATATTTGTCATCCCTTAGACTTAGTAATCGCTGTATTTGCCTCCTAGTGCCACAGAGTTCATTTGTTAAGCCATTTCTTTTTACTGCTATACACTCCAAGGCTTTTCCATCATGCTTCTCCCTGTAGCATTCCATTCACTTACAGAAAAAAAAGGTAAAATCTTCATTTTTGCAAGAGTGACTAAGGCATCATTGCCTTGGGTACTTTTCTCCTTTGCTGCAGAAACTAGCAACAGCTATTCATGTCATTAATACATTTTATCTTTAACTTACTGGGCTTTTCCAGGCTAATACCACTGTTTTTTTCCCATTACACATACTACTTTGATGGTAATTAATGTTTCCAGGCTCTGTTCTAAAGTCAGCAACTATTTCTGTTCTTTGTTTTTTTCTAATGAGAGGAGATGGGAGAAAATAAACAAATGTATAAAAAAGAATTTGTGGGGCTTTTTTTGTTTTACTCATCCCTCCCTCTAAAATCTCCAAAGCCAGAATTATAGTCAGGCATACAATACTTGTCTTACCGTTGAGAAAATTAGTATTTTTGAACATTTGTGCTTCAGCATATAAGCCAGTGATGAACTGATAGGATTAAACAAACTTTCTATAATATTTTTTCATAATTTTACTCTACACAGTTTTTTATAATAGCCTGAAGCAGCAAGCAGTTTTTACAGAACAAGACAAACTCAAGTCTGATGTGATGGGTTTCCTTGGGCATATAAAGTAGAAACATACAATGGGAAATCCCAGCACAAAACCCAATCATGTTGCTTCCTCGAGGCTTTACCATGAAAATGACCTAGAACACATTGCTTCCTAATTCAAGCTTCTAAAATCCTGTTTATATGTCTGTTTCATGGGTAGTGACCTCCTCATAGGGAATAAAAGTTACTATTCAGAATATTATATAATTTAGATGCCTAATTCATGGACAAAGACCCATTGTCCTTGGCACTGTGGAAATAGGGACCACAAGACATCCACTCCCTCTGCAAAAGCTTAGGCTAATAAAAGAGTAAAGAAATAATGTTTATTAATCAAAATACACTCTGAGCATACTGTTGTCCAAAGTTCACAGGCATTGGAGCAAAGGAAAATTATAAAGAAGATGGGGGGGAGGGGAAATGGGGTAGCCTTGTGACTGATCATGGACCTTCCCTTTAGAGTATGAAGCATGCCAGACAGAAACAAAAAGCCTCTCTGTTTGAAGGTTAACATGGGAAATGTAGGCTGGCCAGAGGCTGGTATTTTCATAATAAATGAGAATAAGTGCATATGACTGGGATGGGTATCAGCAGCCTTACAGAAGGAAATCAAGCAGTGTGGTTCAATTAGATAGAGAATGGAAGCCCAGGGATGGGGACCACAGGGAAATTGCAGTGGTCAGTGTGGGTTGAATGGGTGCAAGGCAGAGACTGCATTTCACAAAGAAATATAGAAGGAAGTTGAAGTAGCTGATATATGAAATAAGGGCTCTGGTTTAAGGAGCATGAGAAATACATTAAGTTAGAAATGCAATGCAATTTTAGTTGGTTTGTTTTTTAGCTCAAATATATGTGAATATTTTGAGAACAGGCAAAGATGAAGATGATATACTCTTCACAGGTCTGGAACATGGGGACAGGGACTTAGCCATAATAAAAATTTTAGTAAGAAGTGGCAATGTTATATCATGATTATTAGATTAACATATTTCTCTGGTGCTTGCCAAGGCTAATTGTATTTTCTATAATGCAAATTAAGTCAATGTGATGCAAATTGAAGGCAAAGAATTGATAATCTATTCTTCAAGAAGAATAGTCCCTAGGAAGTACTGTTCCAGAGATTACTAGCTATGCACAGATTTAACTGCTTTGATGCCTTGTAGTTGACATTAGACAGATCTTCACATAAGTGCTGTCTCATTAATTATATTACCATCCAGCATTTTTTAATTGATAGCTTTTTATATTAAATAGCTGTCTTCCTATGAAAAGGCATTAACCTGTACCTCTGCCCAAACTAGGAATATATCATACCAGCATGTACCTTAACCCCATACGGGTAATGCTATGAATAAATACGAAAATGTAAATATATCTATTATTCAAATATGTTCAGTATATCTCTATTTAAAAAAAAAAAAATTGGTAATTTTATCCAAGCTAAAGTACATGAACACATAATTTTTAGGGATTATAACTCTCTAGAGTACCGCTATACTATTGCAGTTCCTGCATTAGGTCTTTATAGTTATCAGGTTATATTCATTTTTTAGTCAAGATTTATAGCAAAAGAGTACCTTGAATTTTTCAGTTTGTGCAAATGCGAGGGCCAATGAATTACAAATTCTGGTGACAGTGCAGATACAGGAAAGAGACCAGAAAAAGTTTTGATTTTAAAAAAAAGCAGAAATCTATTGGAAATGGCCCCATTTTTATCCTTGTGAAATTAGACAGCTCTCATGAGATTATAGATTGTGTGATTCTCCCTGTTTTACTTACTTTTTTTAAGGAAGAAAAACAAAGGGAGTTTCAGTAGCATAATCAATTTTAAAAAATGGGGTTTTTTGTAAAGCTTGGAAGATTCATCTGTTCAGAGGTCAAATAACAAATCAAAATACTTAATATACAGTGTTCTGCATAAAATAATTTTTACATGAAATATGTAGTATTTCCTCTTAAGCATTAACAGAAGCCATAAAAAAAACAAACAAAAACCCCAAACCACCAAACCAAAACAATCAGTGTCATGGGCAGGAAGACTTCTTAGGCAGCATTTATGAGCATGACATGATTTTTGTACATAGAAAGATGTAAAACTCAATTAAAAAAGTACAAGTTTTCAGAAAGAATGATTTACTAAGTATATCAGCATCTCAGTCTTGTTTTTGACCAGACAGGTTTTGGTTTGTCAAATATTTCGTAAGTGAAGCAACAGAAAACACGATCTTTTATCTAAAAGATATAAAGGAATATTGAAGTCCATAAAGGCAAATTTAGAGGAGAAAGATAGTTTTAAACTTTGATTATGCTTTATTCTAAATAAAACAAGGACTCTGAAATGCTTTATAAAATATAACCCCAAAACTGCAAATGGTTCTTATTTTTTCTAGTCTTGCAAAATTGCAAGATCTTGCAAGGGATTGGAAGTCCGCTACTTAAGGTAAAAGGCAGAAAGTTTTTACCTGTAGTTTAGGACTGGAAGAGTAAAGTACACTACAGATCCTGCAAGGTCTCATCTCCCTTTTTAACTGTAAAATCATGATCAGTTTTAGAGAATTTGATGAGGCTATTCAGAGGAATAAAGAGATCACAACATTCCCTAGAACAAAATACCACAAATGTAAGAAAATTGGAATTTGACATTTTCAGTAGTGTTTTCCATCAGCTTTGTTTTTTTGCCATGCTTTCAGAGCATGCCAGGGAAATCAGGCTTAAGAAATTTTGATATAGTCTCTTTGCTTTACAGTGCTTGGTATGGTTGTAAAGACATATGCTTAAAAATGTACGTTTTATCAAATTTAGGTCTTACTTCTTGAAGGATTATTTTTCGTGTCTCATTTAAACAACCAAATTTATTTAGCTTGAACCTCTGTTCCTGGTATCACATCCAGCTTCTTACTAAAAGACCAGTGTGCATTCATTACTGCCTATGTTATCATCTGTTTATTGTGGAATAGTAGGCAGTTAATTCTTTCCTGCATAACAGCATATGCAGGGAAGCATAACACTCTCAAAGTTTTTACTATAAAGTATTAATATTAAAAAAAAGGACAAAAACCTAATAAAACACAATGAATAATGGTAATGCAATAAAATACTAATTACCTTTTACTTGCTTGCATTAAGAAGCAAGAACTTTAGTTAATCTTAAAATATGCACATATGCAGAAAAGTTTTCTGACATAGTGAGCTATGTGACAAAGAATTAACAGTGTCTTCAAAAAAAAATCAGCCATTTTAATTTCTCAGAGTAAACATGTACACAAATCAATATTTCCTACATCAGTTCCATAATTTTGTTCTGAAATCTTTAAGAGGCAAAAGATTGTCTGCTTTTGTCTTTCCCATGCTGTTTTTCTGATGGCTCTTACAATGTTCTCAGAAAAGAGGAACTCGTCAAATGTTCTCTGAAGTGTCCAGTAAATCTTGAGAAATCCTTATCATTTTTACAGCCCTGCATTTCCTGGAAATACAAGCAATCAGCTCAACACAGCAGAGGTGTGTGTAACAGCATCCCCTTGCTGACTTCAACAGGGACAGTGAGCCCTGCACTAGGTAATGAACTGGCCATCTCTAACCCTGTTGAGCTGGGAAAAAAAAAAAAGAATGGAGAAGAAATAATTTTTTTAAAATGACCTTGTGTGTGGAAAGAGGAGTACTGTAATGAGGAAGAGGCACTGAGTCAAACCTTAATGGTGTATGTTCTGTTTTCTTCTATATCAGTCTGGCTAATCAGCGTTTCCCCAGTTCCACATCCTTGTTATTCTACCACTTTCCCTCCAGCCATCCTTCTTGTCTATTTTAACTGGATCCCCTTCAGTGCAGAATCTCTTGGGTGCTTGAACAGCTTCCAGCTCAATGGAGGCTGGTGCTCTGCCAGAGACTCCAGGGACTGGTCTAATAAGTCATTTACGTACTACTTGCCATTCAAAATGAGCTTTGTCCAGCCCTGCCCTGACTAGGCAGTGAATTGGACACAGTTTTTAGAAAACTGTAACTGAGAATTATAGTTGACAAAACAAAGATGGTTGGACAGGTCTCTGTCACTGGAGGATGTCAGGGGTAACTCAGTTGAACATAACTGAATTCCACTGAAGCAGAGGAATGTAAAATCTGAACTGATGCAAAGATGGAGGTGTGGCAGAGGTGCAAGGACCAAGACTGTGTCTGAACTAAAGATTGCTGGTGAGGTGGCTGTAAAGTTGGCTGAGAAGGGATGTTAAGTGTGACATGAAGGTCAAGCTGAATCAGCAAATTTTTAGGGAGAATTTTAAGTATCAATGAAGTGGGAAGATGAAGACAATGCAGATTAACCTGTGGAGACCAAATTGGTTGTGGTTTTTTACATGACTCGAAAGGAGTATGTGTGAGATCATAAAAATGGCTTACTAGGACATAAATAAAGTGGTTTTTTCAAACTACCAACACATCCATGACAAATAATGTACAAATTCTGGCAGTGTATTGAGTTTATAAGCTCACGTTATAGACCTTATTTCTCATGGTATCACCTCTCTAATCTATGCCCCTTTTTAAATGGAAAACACTTCTTACATAGCTATGCATATGATTTCTCCCTTCAAAGTGCCTTTTGAAAGGCAAGCTTTCACCTGGCTCTGAGTTCACACATTTTCATAAAAAAGCTTATTTTTACAATATACTTCCAAAGCTTTCAATGCTTCATTGGGATGTGAAAAGCAGCCAGTCTGCTTCTGTTCAAAGGGATGCACCAGCATCCCTCAGCAGTGGCACCCAGGGCAAGCTGTGCTCACATCACAAAATGCACCATCTCAGACACCAAATGCAGCTTCTCACATGGACCACTTACTTCTCAAGCAAGAGCCCAGGGAAGGGAGAATGGGGTTTCCAGAGGGACCTCAGCCTTGGCTGGTTTGTGTGCTCAGGGGCAAGCAATGCTGCTGAGATGAAACTCCATGGACAGTTCCTCCATCCCAGAAAGTACTGGGCCAGGTTGGGGCACCCTGTTGGGGAGGGAGCAATTATTTTCCACCTGGTCTTAGCGGCTCCACTAGGCTATGAAGAAAAGACTGCCTTTTCATTTATGAAAGAGGTTTTTTTAAAGGCAACCATCTCCCACATAAAGTTTGCTAATTTGCTTCTCTTTGCCTTTTTAACTAGAAAACACTCAGTGCAGTGCTGTCGTCTCAAGAGGATCTATACAACTCCCAAACTCCTACATTCCTCACACCGTGTAGTGCTGAGCCTGCCAAACACCATGAAACATCTTTTTCCTATGACTGTCTCCAATGTGGCTGAGCTCTCTTGTCTGTGTTTGCTAGATATTTTAATGTAAAACAGGAATTTGTTCTGTATCAGCTATTTTAATGTAAATTATGGTGGCTGTTGAAGGTGCCAATTAGAATGACAAGCCTGTAAGTGCAGGTCTTGCTTTCCATGACTTAAGTAGTAACATGTTATTTCTGTTATTGTATTGAGGCAGCTGTCAAAACCTAATCCACCTTGTGGGCCTCATCCTATAAGGCAGAGTACCTACCTACCCCATGTAGCAATTTAAAACCTAAGTGTCATGTTAGTAATGAAAAGTATGCTAAATGAGGAGAGGAAACAGGAAGAGAAGGATGACTTAATCCTACGTAGCCTGAAATAAAGCAACCCCATCTTGTCTGCTACCTGAATTTTAACAAGCACATGTTTCTTCTTCTTTATTACAAGAGATTGTTTTGAAGGAGGGGAATTTTTGGAGGTTCCCTCTTGCACGAGAGGAGAGCACAGGAAAACCGGTATTACTGGCAGAGGTGAGGAAGGGGTCAACAACAGAAACAAGAGGATAGTCTAGGCAGGTATTTCACAGCAAAGAAAGAGAAAAGATTTGTGGTGGATTATAGCTGAAGTGACAAGCAATGCTGCTAAAATTTCTTTTTCATTCTACCGGTGAATGCAACCGCTCCCCTTTCCTGAAGACAGTACTGACAAGCCAGGAGAAGGATTGTTGCAGTAGCCTTCTGGTCATAGCACGGGAATAAGAAATTTATCTGTGAGGGTGGAGAGGAGAGGTAGGAAATTTTCCAAAATTTATAGAGGAAATAAGGGGAAAACACCTCTGGTGTAGTTTTAGAATCAAGGAGAGAGCTATTGCGAAGAGGAAGCTCGAGAAGAAGATGGAGTGGCTTCTGCAAAAGAAAAAATACTCTTATCATACAAATATTGGGAGCTCTGTTTTGTGCTGTGGTGACAGGACATCCATAAAGAGATTTGGAGATTCAGGCCAACATTAAGACATGGTGAAATCGGGAGTAATATAAGTTAGCCAAGGTAAGCAGAGGAAATTACGATAACTAGTTATTTGTCCAGTTTCAGGGCTGCAAGTGAGTCGAAGGGATATAAACAAGAATATTGCTGCAGTTAGCCTCTTCCATGCCTAATTTGTCAACTGCAGTCATTGCTCTCCATAGCACCATCACAATCTCCACAGCAAATGACTGCAGTGTTACAGACTGAAGTGTATGTGGGGAATAAGCAGCAGAAAAAGATAAGCCCATCATTGATAATTTAGTTTCTCAGAGAGAAGAATTCTCAGAATTTGTTTTTACATTTCATAAGTTCTGTATTAACAAGAAGTTAATTTTTTTGCAGGTATTACTGAAGGTTTAATGTTTGCCTCTCAGAGACTTCTGTTTAACTATGTTCTGTCAGTCCAGCAAGCCTAAGCTCAGGTTGAAGTAATTTGCGTCCTCTGCAGTAATAATGACCATCAGTTGAAGTGTAACCCTTATCTGTGAATCATGGTATCGCTCCGATAGCTTTCCCATTATCACATTGGTCTTACAAATGAGAATCCTAGAAAAGAGCTTTGTAGGCAGAAAAAATACGCCAATGGAGAAGACTCATTCAGGAAGAATTACATATAAATAGTAGCAATTTCTTTTAGGACCATAAACAAGCTCTCTGCAGTACATGTGATCAGCGCAAACACAAAACAAAGAGAAACTGCAAACCTTACATGGACACTGCTGCCATAAACGTCTTAAAGTGGCACACTAATTCCACCATCTGAGCAGGTACTGAAGGAAGTATGATATTTTTCAGAAGAAATTTCAGAAGTTGTAAAAGTATTTTATGGGTTTTGTAGGAATATTTATTTGGAATTATGTTTGTGAATTTTCTATGCATTTTGGTTTTCACCCAACTATCATGTTATGAAAAATAAATTTATAAAAACGTCTTATAATTAGTTAATAAATTATTCTAAAAGACATACAAGGCATTTTTTCTTCAGTATATACTCTAGTTAGTAAAACAGAGCATTTTCAAACAGGCAAACATTTCTGCTGAGGAGCTACTGATTAAGACGTGTGCAGCTCTCTTACTGTAAGTCAATGATTTCTATGTCCTTGAAACAAATTGTCTGGCAGCTGCTTGCGATCTAGCCAGTGTGTCAGCAAAAGTGACCCATATGTCAACCTTTCACTTTGCAACCCTCTGCTGATTGTGAAAGAAGAAAAGCGTGAAAAAATTCCAAGAATTTCCAGTTCCCTCGCTTAAAGTACTACAACATGTGGGTGTTTTAGATCTACAACTTCTGGAGCTGTTAGCAAAATAAAAAAAACAAAGCAAAAAAAACCCCAACCAAACAAAAAAACCCCGCTGAAATTTCACGTGGACAGTTGTTTTCATGATTTCACATAATTTTCCTTAGAGGAGACTGCATGCTTAGTAATCTTACTTAAGGTGCAGTCGGCATCTTTTAAAGTGTATCCCCTATTTTCTTCATTCCTTAGAATGTTTTACTATCACAAGTAGCTAGCAAATAACACTAAAACTGTGATATTCGAAGGGTCTCCTTGTACTTCAATGTTCAGCTCCAGTTGGAAAAGGATCTGAGTGCCTAACATCATTTTGAAGGTTGTGCTGACATTTCTAACTCTAGTCCCAAGAAGGACCAAAGGATAAGCAGGAGCTAAGGGAGTAAGACAAAACCCTAGATTTTACTTCTTAAAATCAAGACCAGTTTACCTAGATACTTTTACATAATTCTTCAAAAGGAAATGGTAAATTTTTTAAACTCTTCTGCCCATTGACACTAAAATACGTAGTGGTGATAACGAGGTAACATGGCTAGTGTCACACTAAAGTCTGTTTCTCAGAAGGACAGTGACAAAAGTTAACAGAGATGATATAAGAGGTACTGTTCTCTTAAGTAAGGTAGTTTTGTAGTGCTAGTTTGCTTGGATAATTACTGTGTTATCTTTCATTTTGAAGGCTGAGATTCTGAAAATTTTGAAATCCCTCAGCCAATTTGAATGAGACTATTCATGTTCTGAACCCTTAAAAACACTGTGAAATCAGTGAGAACCTCTTCCTTTCCGTGTTTCTTTGTTGGTCTACGTAAGCTTTTCTTTGCAGAAACATTGTCGACACTACATAATCTCTTCACAGAAAGTACATTCAGGGCAATGCTTCCTGTGAGCAAAGTTTTCCTGGCTCATCAGGTTAGATGGTGACATGCTGGTGTATTTGGTTTGTGTGGAAAGGTTTTGGTAATGAGGCGTTGCAGGAGAGACTTCTGTGAGAAGCTGCCAGAAGATTCCTCTGTCCAGTGAAGCCAATGCCAGTCAAATCCAAGACAGACCTGCCACTAGCCAAGGCTGAGCCCATGGTGGCAGCACTGCTGAGATAACATAATTAAGGAAGAAGAGGTTACTGTGCAGAGCAAGTGCAGCTGGAGGGCAGGAGTGAGGGTCTGTGAGAGGAACAGCTCTGCAGGCAGCTCAGGAGTCAGTGCAGAAGGAGGGGTAATGTCAGACACCGAAGCTGAGATTCCCCTACAGCCTGTGGTGCAGACTATGATCATGCAGGCTGTCACCCTGCAGCCCATGTAGGTTGACAGTGAAACAAAGATCCACCTGAAGTCCTTGGAGGACCCCATGCCAGAGCAAGTGGATGCCCAAAGGAGATTGTGGCCCCTTGGGAAGCCTGTACTGGAGCAGGCTCCTGGCAGGATCTATGGCACCATGCAGAGAGGGGCCCACACTGGAGCAGGTTTTCTGGGTTTTCTAACAGGACTTGTAATCCTCCAGGGAGCTCATTCTGGAGCAGTTCACAAAGAACTGCACACCCTTTGGTAAGGACTCATGTTGGAAAAGTTCATGGAAGACTGTATCCTTGTATCCCATGGGTGTGACTTCATACTGGAGTGGGGAAGAGTGTGAGGAGTCCTTCCCATGAGGAGAAAAGAGCGGCAGAAATGTGTGATGAAGTGATGACAAACCCCATTCTCCGTTTCCCTGTGCTGCAGTGGGGGGAGGAGGTAGAGAGAATTGGGGGTGAATTTGAATCTGGGAAGAAGGGACGGGTGAGAGAAAGGTGTTTTTAAGATTTGATTTTATTTCTCTTTATTCTACTCTGATTTAATCGGTAATAAACTAACATTTTCCCCAAGTCAAGTCTGTTTGCCTGTGATGGTAATTGATGAGTGTTTTATCCTGTCCTTACCTCGACCCACGAGTGTTTTGTTCTATTTTTTCTCTCCTCTGTCCAACTGAGGAAGGAGAGCAAAAGAATGGGTTTGGCTGGCACCTGGCATCCAGCCAGGATCAGCTCAGCACAGCTGAATTTCACACATGCCCATACTGTACCCATGGGCATTGCACTCAGGGAACCTCACGCTAGAAAAGAGACCTCTGACCCGAGTAAGAGTTCACTGAAATGGTGCATCAACAATGGTACCCCACTCCATCTGATATCCAAACGCAACCCAACGAGATAACATTTCTTTGATATGACACCACCAGTCAAGTGGCACAGAAAGGAGTCACAATAACAGTGTGAAGTATAATTATTGTTTCTGTAGTTTTGTCAGACATAATACTGGGATAGTGTGTGTGCTGTGTTGCCTCACTCGATGCAGGGCACTCCTGGAACTGCATATTATTTCTCATGGCATGAAAAGATGTGATCTTTACAAGTAAATGGCAGATGATGTTCTGCCAGCTCACTGGCAAGTGTAACTTCTCCTCCGTGACCCTTGGATTCTTTTTGTGAAGCTATGTTCTCACTATGGCTGACATTGGATGTGGCAATACTGACCTCAAAGCTGCTCCCATAATGTATGCAAAGCTGCAAATGTACTCAGTCCCTTTGGGATCTTTTCTACAGCAGATAGGAAAAGCTTGATTTTTTTCCAGGAGATTTTATCCTCCTCTTTTTTACCTGGAGCTCTTTTTCCCAGAGCATTTATTTCCTCTGGCTGCATGAGAGCACTCATTCTGCATGGATACATCTGTGACCCTATGAAAAGGTGAGTGTAAAATAGACAACCATACATTCTATTTAAGAATCAGTGGCAAGGAATAAAATGGAAGTAACGGAACTGGCCAGAAGGCACTGACATTAGATGGAAGTCTTAATATTCCTCCTTCCCCATCTCACTGATGTCTTAAAGACTTGGGAATTCTCCTTCAGGGTAAGTTTAATGTGCAGAAAGTAAAGACTTATACACATGACCCTCATTAGCATTTACGGGGAGACGTTTTGGCTTATGGTTTGGGAGCCTTGCTGCTGGACATTGCGAAGTATAGCAGTGGAGCACAATTTATCCATTACAAGTCCAAGGATGGAAGAAGCTTCTTGTTGTCTTTCACAGGAAAGAATGTTGAAGGACAGTCATGCAGGAGAAAGCTCTCCAGGAATCGCTGTTGAAGGAGCGATGTACCTCTGACTGTTTTTTTTTCTCTCTGCAGAGCAGATTGCAAAGCACCTGACATTCAGAAGGCAGTGGACATTTCCTAGCTACTCCTGTTGAAGATGCACCTGCAGCTCATATAAACCCTCTTGGAGGTAAGTACAATAAATAAACACTAACAATAATAGCAAACGTAATGCAGGACGTGGAGATCTATTGGGCGAGGCCTCAGGGGTGAGGTTTGCTCCAAGCTCCATTCCATCCTGTCAGCACTGCTGCCTTCCAGGCAGTCAGGTCAGCTTGGTCTCAGGGACAAAAGCAGGGAGAGGAACCTGCAAGGTCAGTTCAGGGCAAACCCTGGATAGAAAAAGCAGAAAGATCTACCAGAAACAGCATCTTCTAACCGGAAGACAGAGCTGTTTGGCCTTTGAGAGGTGGGAAAAAAAAGCTGCCTGAATGTAATCCCAGTTCCCCTCTCCCTGGCAGGATTTATGCAGGCACTGACTGTACTACCACCAGCACAAAGATCTGGAAGAAAGAGCCCTCAGCACAGCCCTGACACTGCTCCAGGAGGGTGATAACCATGTGCCTGCCTACCACTGCAGGGTTCTCACTCAGCACCATTGCTCTTCACACCTTTTAACTAACTTCCTTTATTCTTAAGGATTATTTTTTATGAGCTGAGCACAGGATTAGGTGTACACTTGGACTTGAGGTTTAAAAGGTTTGGTATAGAGAAATAGACTTCCTTCTTGATTTGCATTCTGATGTAGCAATAGCCTCTCACTTTGCAATGAATGAGAATAGAAGATCAAAAGTCTATTTTGAGACCATCTGGAATTTACTCCACAGATGTTGCTCTTAACATGATGTTTTAAAATGAAATAAATTTATTTTTAATTTCACTCACATACTGCACTGTTTCTAGAACTTGCAAGTCACAACTCCAACTGAACAAAAAACCCCAAATCTATATTGAGGAAAAGAGACCTTATTTAGTTTTCAATTTTAAAAAGTAGATCCTATACAACAGACATCTTGCAGAACAGTTTTTCTGACTAAACCTAGCTAACACACATGCTCAGCTAATGAGAATTTAATGGGTATAGAATAGACAGTACTGTGGTTGGATTCACAAGCAGTAACCAGGATAAAACTTTCCAGGCTGGTTCCCTGAACTAGATAATTCCAGATATTTTGGGTGTCCCCACAGATATCCAAAAGTTATCCATGAAAACAAGTGACACTTTGAGATTTTAATTTGAGATTATTTGCTGTGCCTGCATGCGTAGCTCTCAGCGGATGAAATTTAAACAACATGGCGTTGTTAGGATTTTTGTTTTTAAGAGTATCCTTTAAAAGCCAACAATAGCCATCTGCTTTCAAAACTCTTAATTTTTAGCATCCCATGTGCTTGTGACTCCTTAAAATATCAACAATTTTCCCCCAGGCATTTATATATTAATTTTTTTAATGTTGACTCATTTAACATAATACACCGAATTAAGTGAATATTGCAAAGTCACCTTCGCATAAAATGCAAATAAAAAAAAAATCCAAGTGACAGGAATGTGGCTCCGTAGCTGCCCCTTTAGATTTGAGAAGCTGGGTAGCATGCAAATCATCGGGTTGTCACTGTTTGCCATTCTGACAGAAAGAGAAGAATTTGCAATTTGGTATGAGACGCTGCAAGAGATGATATTTAGCTCCAAGGTGGCAGAAAAGAAGGGAAACTGAAGACTCTGCAAGCAACTGTGCAGTGGGAGCAGATCCTGCCGCTGTGGCTGACAGGAGCACCTGCCCACACCCTTGTGTGGAAGCAGCTGCAGCAGCTTCAGCAGGCAAAGGAGGTTGCTGGCTGGCTCACTGGCTAGACTGCCCTGGGCTACTGGGACAGCCTTCAAAGCCTGTGCTGCCATTTTTACCAGTTGCTGCTGGGTATATGACTGGTTGGAAAATTTCTGACAGAATAATGTTTCCACTAAAGAGAGAGTTCTATTAAAATTGACACATTTCAAAGAAAGAATGACAGAGTTGATTCATTTGGACTTCTCCCATTTGAGAAAGGAAGCTTTTCATTTCAATTCTCTGCCATGAAAACAGTTAATCTCAACTTTTACCACTTTGATTTACTGTGCATTTAAATACTAAATGAGCTGTTATATAGACATAATATAGATAGATAGTATTCTGACATTACAGTGACCTAGTGATTTAATTTTATGAAAAAGGTTTCACAAAAAAACCTGTGGTTTCTACAGTCTATTCATAGGAAGTGTGAAAGATGAGGCTTTTAAAAACAAATCAAGAAATCAGATTTTCCTATGCAATGCAGATAGGTTTCTGAGCATCTCTGCTTGGGAACCACTGACCCAGGCTAACAAGTTCTGCAGGGCAGACACTTGGAGGACGCTCCTGATTTCCATGGGCTTGATCACTGTCCTAATCCAAGAAGCCAATATGACTATTGCTTTCTTTCCTCTCCACTTGAATCTGTCAGTATTCTCCACTCTAATGGAAAGCCAGGGTATGCAGGACTGACCACAGCTGCCCATCAACGAGCCCCCATGTCCTTCTCCCTCCACTGGCTTTCAAACTGGGATGCAGCCTTTTAGTTAGTGGCTGGCCAGACACAGCTGTTAGAAATGTGATGTCACAGCAAGGCCACAGGACCCAGACATGTGGGTGTAATGGAACAATTATGACTGAGGTGTAGGACATTTCCCAGGGAACTGATAACCAGCTGGGAGGAGTTAATGGCTCACATTGTGCTTTGGCTCATTAAATGCTAGCAGATATTAAACCCCAGAGAACATTCCTGATAGGAGCTGGTGTTGTGGTTTGAAATGAGATGAAACTGTATTTTGTTTTCTGTATGCCTACCTGTTTGTTCTTATATGTGTTACGAGTTTGGTGGTGATCTCTTTGCCAGAATGAGCCAAAGGGGTTCTAAATCTCCTCCATAAGCCCTGGTCAAAGTCCTGAAGTCACCAGGTGGGAGTAGGCTGTTCCTGCATACCAGTGCCTAGCTGTGCCAATTCCTGGCTCATGAGTCACCCCCAGATTCCCTTACTGAGTCTCAGTTTCACACCGGCATGGGAGTTTTCTCATTTTCCATACACAATGCAATAAACTGTGAGAAAGGGAAATGGAGAGAGAACAACTTATGATGTCTTCTGAACCTCTTCAGGGAAACTTTAAGAGTTCTGTAATATATAAACTAAAACTAATTATTCTTTAAAGGGAGCTGTTCCACAAACTGTTTCTGAGGGGGGAAAAAAAAGACATAAGGCAAACAAGCAGCTATTTTTAGAGGACATAAAAATATAATAACAGAAGTTACTGATGGGTATACCCTTGTCAGAGAAGCTCAATAACATTCTCAACTCAATCACATCCCCAGTCTTTTACAGCTTCTCAACAGTAATGGGAGCCCAATAAAAAGAGATTGCATACAATTTATGTCACTTTTTGTACATTTTAAAGTTATTTTATTTTCTACTCAGAAGGGAAATACTTGCTGGGAACATCCTACAGAAAAATCAAAACTCCTCTTTCCAGCCTTTCTCCTCAAAAGTAAGAGACAGCTTTGGGAATCAGCATCAGTGTAAGCAGCTCCTGCTGAGCTGTCCACTGGGAATTATCTGAAAGTCATTTCTTATGGAGCTCCATTAATGGTGATAAAATTATACCAAAGGTGAATTTAGTCCTGCCTAAAGCAGGAAGGACAGAATCACAGTAGGAGCTGTAGTACTTGCATCTGAACATACTAGTGGGTTTGGAATTGTTCTCTTTGTATCTGGGCTGGGAACATGAGGGAAAATCATTAAGGACAGAAGGAATTAACAAGGCAGAGGCTAAGGGCAGCTATCCAGTGAGATGCAGTCATTATCTATGTGCCCAGAGCACTTGCCATGAACTCATTACAAAACCTCACTGCTTTCTTTATAGCTAGTGAGAAATTCTCATTTAAATTACTTTACAGCAACAGTGCTTTTTAAATTAAAAGTTGGATAAACTTAGGTTCCTGTTATAGAAAAATTCCATTTAATAACTGGGCTGTCTCTTGAAGACAAGAGGTTTGAGAAGGTTGTTTTTATACAATTTCTTTGTGCTGGTAGTCTTGTCAAGAACAGAGAAATTAAGCAAGATTGGCCATATTCAGCAAGACCAAAGTGGCTGTTGGAAGGCTGAGTGGATCCTGAGCATCTTGGTTGTGTTGGACTGGAGGGGGTGTAAGTACACACTCCTTGTATAAGGACTAAAACCAGCCAACATGCCTGGGCCTAGCAGATTGCATGAGCAAAGTTGCAGATGCAACAGGAATGTTTTATTGGGTAGAGTTTTGACCCCTGCTAAGCAAAGCTGGTATTAAGACTGGGACTGTGGATCACTCTGCTGATGCAGTGGGTTTTGTACACTTTGATGTATATGACTATACTGTATATTTTCCAAATGAAGTTGTTCGTGATTTCATCTTCTAAAAGACTCTGCTGTGATTTTAGAAGGTTGAAGAATACCTGAAAAGCCATTATGAAGATCACAGATTCCATCTCTGAGCCATGAGAATAGATACATTTTTGGACAAGGAAGATTTAAAGCAAGACTGTTGAGAACGCTGAGTCTGGTTCTGGCAGTAACCACGGACATCTGGTACAAAGTCACAAAATAAAAAGGGAGAGAGACTGAAACATATGAGCTCAATGAAATAACAGTTCCTGTGGCATGGTGGAATAGTATGAGATAAATATATTTACAGCAAGAAAAGGGAATAGATTGCCCTCTCCTCAGGACGCTATGAAATGCAATATAGTAGTATACCCCTGTCTTAAACTTTGTAAGTATATTACAAATAGAATGAGGAGTGAACCTGAACAGAATACTAGTTTAAGGGACAAATAATAAGAAATTGGCTACTTTATTCTTTTAGTTACACAGTCTCTTGCCACTTTTATTGTTCCTCTTCCAAAGTGCAAGAAGGGCTCAATATGTGTGTGATGCCAAAAACCACTTTGGATTTAGAAACAATATTCTACCCTTACAGCAGAAGAGTCATTCAAAACTGTAATAAATTATATACCTAATACGATAAAACAGATTTGAGAGTGGGTAAAGTGAGGGCTTAAGTCTTCTTTTTTTTTTTTTTTT